>CAFUXE010001209.1:669102-691279 GCA_903364295.1 Serranus cabrilla | reverse complement strand
TGTGTGTGTGTGTGTGTGTGTGTAGTTATTTTTACTTGATACTTTCTTTAAGGTATCCTGTCATTGTCAATTCCTCAGGTTTGCTACCTTCCCCTGGATGTATCTGTTATCAGGCGTCTTCAGGGACACAGAGATGGCCTTCATCGCCTATGTGTGCATCAACCTCTTCATTAGTGTCAACACCATCATGTCCACCTCCATCCTTTACTTCCTGAGTCAAATTTCAGTGGGGGACACCACGGTGAGCATTAACTACCAGAGTCAAAATGTGTTTTGTGCGCAACTGAATATCTGAAGTGGTTAAATGTGTGACTGCTCGGTCGCTGCAGTGATATAGAGTTGCAGAGAAGTGAGAAGGGCAAACATACTGCACATATCCAGTGACGGAAGTGAAGATTACAGTTCAGGATTAGCTCTCGGGTCACTGTAGTCTCAGTTTTATATTCGCACCTTTCTCAGTGTCTTCTGTTCTGTCCTTCCCTGCTGCAGTACGTCAAGGTGCTTTTCGAGCAACTGTGCAACGGCTTCCTAATCTTCCCCCAATTCAACTTTGGGAATGGACTGATGAAGCTGGCCAGAATGAACATAGAGGTCCAGCTGCTCGGTGGCTACGGCATCGACGCCTATCGAAACCCATTTTCCACAGAAGCCCTGGGCTCGATGATCATCGCCTCCTTCATTGAAGGCGTGCTCCTGTTTGCACTGCGCCTCCTGCTCAACAGGTTCCTCATACGCAAAGTCAGGTGAGGGAAACAGAAGCCTGAGATTGGATGGTGATAACTTGACTGTTGAGAAATAGTGTTGTGCTAAAACAAGAAAGTTGCTTCTGTTGTTCCATACAAAGTGATTCAAAAGTAATAAATGATAAAAGCCAAAAAATATTGGAGTGCATTTACTAATAGCACCATGAATTTCTTGCAACTGCTATCTGCCTCATAATAAGGTCTGATTCACAAAATATCACAGTGCAAACACGCCCATATAGTTTTATAGCTGAGCACAATTTTACAATTTTACACATGATCGCAGTTATCCAAATGGCAGAGTATAAATGCACAGTCCACTTTCACACAGTGAGCATATGTGAGTGCATCAGCTGTGGACATCATGAGAGTCAGACTTAGCCAGTAATCTATTTGTTTATTAACCCTCATTCATTTCTTATGTATTTTAAAAAGTAGGGGAGCTGAGAGGAGTGTCCTGTCACTGAATTTCAAAATAAAGGAGTTTGAGGCAACCTTTTATTTGACCTTATAAATGCACTTCATTTAACACCAGCTTTCTGAAGACACTAATTATTTTACGCTAACTGCATGTGGCTATTAGCGCTGGTGTTTCTGAATTGGACGTTTTTTGTAACGAGGCTGATTTGCATAGAAAGAGTCTAATTTTGCACCATGTGTTTGCATATTACTTCATTTAAATATGTGCAAATAGAACCGGAGCACGAGAAGCAATTTGCTTGGCAGCCCAGTTAGGGGTGAAATTTACTCTTTGCGGGTGCTTTGAGAATCACACCAGTTTTTTTTTTTCTGCCCCTAAGTTTTAGACAATCACAGATTCAATGGAGGACTTTCTACGTCACCGCCAGTAATTCAAGTTACGGTTAAAACAAAGTAGCTATTATAAAAAAAATGCTTTTCCATTGCAGGAATCTGCTTTGTCGCAAGAAGACGGTGCCACAGGCTGCTTGTGGGAAAGAGGATGAGGATGTGGCGGCGGAGCACCTACGGGTGTCCATGGGTGAAGCCAGCACAGACATACTGCAGGTCAAGCAGCTGAGTAAGGTCTATCAACACCTCAACAAGAAGGTCCATGCTGTCAAAAGGCTCTCTGTGGGCATCCCTGCAGGAGAGGTACGCTTAAGCCTTTAAGGAAAATGAATTACTAATACAAATAAAGTCAAGTAAGTAGGTGTGTAACAATGATTTTGATCAGCCTCGTGACAACAGCAAGATTCTGGTATTGCTTTGAATTTCTCTGTTTATTGCTTTCACATTCAATCAGTGGAAGTCATATTTAATATTTCATTCAAATATTCTCTTAAGTCTGTTTTCTATCCAATTCTGTACTAGTCTTTAAAGTGGACAATATCTGCATTCTGCCTGGCTATTATCATTCTTTACATAATCTGCATCTGCTTTTACTGTCAAAAAATGTATCATATGGAAATTGTTATGCCAGTAATAAATATGCTATTTGTGACCAATGTTGTCCAATTAAGTCATCTGCATAATGGCTGGCTGAACAAATGATACTCCCTGAGTGCTTCTGTGTTTTTTCAGTCTGTCGATCTGAAATATTGGGCGTTGTATTTATGTAACCTTTGAAAAAAGCCCATCATAGCATTATAGTAATGTAAAGTGGACAGATGCTTCAGGATTTCTAAGCAGTGGTTGTTCTCTCACAGTGTTTTGGTCTGCTGGGAGAGAACGGAGCAGGAAAAACTACCACCTTCAAGATGCTAACTGGAGATGTCAGCCCCACTGATGGCACAGCACAGATCAGGGACCGGGATGGGTAAGCTGTTCATGAATTGATTTGTTTATCATCACACACATACAATGCAAACAGAAAAAGTAGGTCTAAAAGGACTTTAAGGTAGCATGAATACTTAATAACTTGTGTTTATTGCCTTTCACCTTTTGAGTAAGAATATCTATTGTTTTTTTCTGTTTTGTTTCTGCAATAGAGTTTGCCTAGCTGTTCAGACAGCAATACATCTCACCTTCATATTGAACACAAGGAGGTTTCAGGCTTATTACAGTAAAAAATACAGATTTTGTAAATATTTTTTTATTGTTTATGGCTTTATGATCTCTGGTTGCAAGCCACATATTTTCCCACTTGCTTTTACCTTTGTTTGAACTTGTACACTGCATGCACATTTCTAAATACATCAGGCTGGTATTTGTCTACTTAAAGGTCCTGTATTGTAAACAGAGATGTCCATGTCTTTTTTTTAAAGCAGGGCCAGGTGCTATATTAAAAATGTCAAAAGGCTTAATCTACAAAGAAATGCACACAGAAATTGTGCATTTAAACGAGCCGTCAGGACTTCTGTAAGGCAGTGATGTCACAACTATACTATATATAGGTAAAAAGGTTTATACAGACAGACCGTGTGAGAAAAGTGATGTGGTTTTTAAAAATTTAAGCATGCTCTAATAGAAACCCAAGTATGAAACTGTAAATGAGCATAATATGTCCCTTTTAAAATATATTCCTGCAAATTGGAGGTGATTTATGAAAATCACCACAGAGGCCATAACAGGACAAAGCTTTTCTACAGGTGCCCAAGCTGCACTGTCTAATGAATCTCAGCTTGATTAAATTTGCATAGCACAAATATCCGCAAATGAGGTATGTTATTGCCTCCCATCAGCCAAAATGTGAAGGTAATTGGTTTGGGTTTTAGCAAGTAGTGGCTATATTTTATCCTCATTTCTCTGAGTCTTCTATGCAGGTATAAACCACTGTACTACTCATGAGTCTGGCTCCCTACGACAACTCTGTTGTTAAGCTGTTTGGTGTGTATTCTCAGCAGGCAGCAGGGCCAATAAAACACCCTACATGTCCAACTGCCCTACACCATGTGGTGGATGCCATTTAAGAGAATATGTCTTTCTTTGTGTTTTTTTCCCCCCAGGCGGTTGGTAGACATCATGGACTGCCGTAACGAGGGAATTAACATCGGCTACTGTCCCCAGGTGGACGCACTGGACAATCTGCTCACTGGGAAAGAGCACTTGTACTTCTACGCTCGCATTCGAGGCATCTCAAAGAGAGAGATAGACGGGGTAAGGAAGAGATTCAGTCTCTGTGCTGCTTTTCAAAGCTCCGGGTGGTGACAACACCATCCTCAAAATGACACCGGATCTGATATAAATTCAAAGGTGCACTCCCACTGCAGGACTAGTAACTGTTGATGCCTCCATGCATACTGAATCAGAGGGTGTGAAGTGTTGAGTGATGTGTGCTGAAAGCTGTACTATCTGGGGCAAAATGGGAAAGCTTTTGTTGTCAGCTCGTGCAATCCAAACTTCAGAATTAAGCTGGCGCTGTATGCTTCACTGCAGGCAAATTTACATTTAAACGATACTTTGATGATGAGAGGATCTCATTTGACATGTCACTTTAGCCCCATTCTTCCCATTTATCTTTCTGAGAACTAATCAATCTTGCCTCTATGGTGATTAGTGAGCGTGCCTGTCTTTCGCTGCTGCTGCTGACTTGAGAGAAATCCACAGAACAACTTATCAACAAATGATGTGATTTCTGATTTTCCATATGTGGTTTTCTTCTCACAAAAAGAAACAGAAAAGAAACAGCTGTGAGGTTTGCGAAAGTGTGTGGGAAAAATAGTGACAAATCCAAAATCTTTGCAGAAAAGCATCTATGTTTGCCTCTCTCACCAAACCATTTTACAACTTTGGATGCAGAGGTACAAAGCATTGATTCTCTCTGACAATCTCAGCCATGTTGCAAACAGAGTCCCGCAGACACATTAGCCAGGATGCTCGTAGACACACACTTACTTACACAGACAGTGAAGCACAGAAATGGATCTGTCTGGCTCTAATCGGCACCGCTGCTGTTGTTACAGCTCCTCTTCTCTGGTCAGGGTAGTGACAACAATGGTTATAATGGCCACAGCATCGGTGTCGGGCTAATTCACAAAGATGAGGTTATATATAGAGTTCCTCTTATGTTGTCTCCTGCTGAGAGTCCCCTAGCTGTGGATAATGAGACAAGCCTTAATGGGGTCATTTCACATTGACATGGTTTTGTCAGGCTTAATGAGCTGTTACATCAAAGGTGATAGAAAGTGGCTTTTATGAAAATAAATAAATAAATACAAAACATATTTTGCTGGTACATGCCATGTTGCCAGTGTTCATCATGTAAACGATACTGTACATTTGTCTAAAATATGTCCTGTCCTACACTGCGTTCTAATAACCTGGATCAGTGAACTCGGATCATACCAAAACATCAACACTAAAGGCAAATCCTCTTACAAAGAAAAAGCTTATAATCTTTAGTGAACAGCGTTATCTGCCACATTGGCTCGCTCCATTGATCTGGTTCCCCAACTTGCCAACTGATGGGGAAAAAACGCTCAGGCTTACCGATGGGAAATCACCTCAAGCTATTTGAAAATGAGTTTGTATTTACAGCACAATATTGTATGTAATTAACAGGCAAGTGTATAGATTTTTAAGCAACTGAAATGTTTATGAGGCATGAAAGGAGCAATGTGTAGGATTTAAGGGGATCTATTGGCATAAATGGAATATAATATTCATAATTATGTTCTTGTAAGTGGTTAATCACCTGAAACTAACAATTGTTGTGTTTTTGTTAGCTTAGAATGAACCCTTGCTGTCTCATTCAGCTGGTCAACAGTGTTCATTTTTCTAAAAGGGTTGTTTTGCACTAATTATCGATCTACCCCCCTTTGTAGAGAATTTCGGATTGTGGGGTAGTGAATTTTTAGGGCGAGGTAGCAGGTCCACAATAAATGCCACAAAGAAGTGGTGTGCTGGAGATCCGAAGATTAATTGGAGATACAGCTCAGCACTGTGTTTCAAGTTGGTCTGGACCGGATGGGAATGGATAAAACCGGTCAAAACCCCTCTAAAATATTACATCAATACACCAAGAGCTTTGGAACAACACAGAGAAATCCATGCTGCGATTTGGTTTTAAAAACTTTGGTCATTTGTCATTTAGCTATCATGATGTCAGAGGTCAGAATGATCACATGACCACCGTGCCAAATTGCCACCAAAAAATTCCCAACATGATATCCGGACATGCTTGGATCATATCTTCTAGTTTTACATCAGGATCTTCAGTATATCCTTTAAATTGAGGTAAAAATGTCCGGCCGTTCAAACTCGTTCAACTGTTTACTTGGTTATTTGAGGCTATAAAATAAGGTGTAACATCACCAGCTTAGATTGACTTGCAATTTGTCGGTGGGTGTAGGGGCGGGACTTTGACACAGCAGCTCCACTAGCTGATCACTGCTGCACTCCTGCACACTGCTCTTTAAAGGGGTTTTTAAATTCCTGCTTTTTACACACAAGATCCATTGATAAGCAGCAAATAGATAATGCTGCGTCAGCAGCCCCAGGACAGCATGGAGCGAGGATAGAATAATGTCTCCAAGTAAAGTCATCACTGTTGTACAAACAAAATTAAATATGCATGGGAGCGGGATGGATAGATACCTCAGTTATTAGACGTGCAGCTGGACAGAATAGGAGAAAAAGAAATGAATTTCAAGTAGCCAATGAGCTGTAGGCTCACCCTTTGCCCTTAGAACAGCTTTCCATAAATCCACCTTTTCCTGCTGTAATCAGGTCCTCAATCGTGTGTGGTGGAATATTGGACTTTTTTCTCCAGGGAGAGGTCCCCCAGTTGATAGATTAAAGGGATGGAAAATAAACTTCCTGTACAGATCTGTTGTTTTTTAGATCTACTGGAGGAGCGAATTGCTCTATGAAATTATCTTATATTCCTTGATGGTCATAGAGACATTAAACCTACTGACTCCCAGGATTTGACTGCAAACAAGTGAATATCTCCTACATTGATAAGCAGTTTGCAGTGGTTGTAGGTTTTCTTTGCCTTCTTTTAGATAAAAACTATTTGGAAGGAGACAAAGCAGATGATATCACCTTAAATTAATACTCTTTTCTATCATTTCCCACTGTTTGTTACTAAGGTCATACACTGCATAATATCCTGCATTTTCCCTTTAAAGGTGGTGACCTACTTACTGAAGAGGCTGGAGCTGGCCTACCATAAAGACATCATTACTGACGGTTACAGTTGTGGCACCCGCAGGAAGCTCTCCACTGCGCTGGCTCTCATCGGCCATCCGCAGATCCTGCTCCTGGTGAGGACACACCTGTTCACAGCGCTGCAGCTACCTATTTAATTACCAACTGTCCACCAGGCAGCAAATATTAAACTAACTATACACCACTGTTCCTCCTGAAAGGGTCTTTGAAGTAAAGTAGTTATTGATCTCCCTGACTTGACAGATCTCATATAGTTAATTAGTGTGTTTTCTCAAGCTCACCCAAGGGTGGTCTTCCCTGTTAGCTTTCAACTTTGCTTTTACCTTATGTCTCTATCAAAGCCTCCCTTCTCTTCCTGTCTACCCTTCCTTTTGTCAAGTCTATCCACTTTGTTTTCTCCGAGTGTCTTCTTAATTTCCCCATCCTCTCTTGAAGTTTCCCTCTGTCTCCTGTCTGTCTTGTTGTCTTCAGTTCTTTGCCTACCTTCTTCGTTTTGGCTTTGTCTGCAACACTTGGCCTCCTATTATCTTTCCTGTTTTGCAATTATGCATTTGTGTTTGCTCTTTGTTATTCACCCTGCCCTTGTTTCTCAGTTATTCCACTGTATGTGCTGCACACTGTTTGCAAAACACTGCCCTCCTCAATTAATTCCTTGTTTTCCCTTGATCTCTCTGTTGTGATTCCAACCTTCCTGTCTTTACTTTACACATCCTGCTATTCAATCCTCCTCTCTCCGCAGGATGAGCCCAGCTCTGGCATGGACCCTCGCACTAAGCGTCACCTGTGGAAAATCATCTCTGAAGAAGTGAAAGGAAAATGTGCCGTGGTCCTCACCTCGCACAGGTCAGTCATCACATACACTTGCTATAATGCCTTCATCACAGATCAAATGCTGGTGTTTACAATACACAAACTGCTTAGGATTGGATGTCAAAAGAAAGTTAGGCTTTTCCCTGTAATATTGTGATGACAACACTAGGATGAGGATTAATGATGACAATTCAAGCGCACGGTCAATTTTAGAATGTGTCACCTTTCAGACTAGTGGAAAGAAAACATCCAGCATACACATTTATGGGTTTATTTTACTACACTATGTCTATTTGTGTCTGTAGATTTCTATGAAATTCACCTAAAGTTAGCATTAGATATTGCCTCATAATATGAAAAAACAACTGTCTTCATAGGTCTTTGTAGGAAATGTACAATACATTTTCTTTAAAAGATGTTCTCTTGCACTCTGAGCCAGAAATCTCCACCTCAGTATCACTTCCATCACATCCACAACATTTTCCAGTTTGGTTTTTATCTAATATTCTGAAGATTTCTTTCAGAGGGGGTTGTTCATCTATTATTCACAGCCTGATTTGTATCACATACAAATACATACATACATATTTTTTCTAAGTTGTTGACAGTATTTTATGATTCATAGAGTGATAAAAAGAGATATTCAAAAATTCTCTAACATGTCAAAAAAAATAGGTAAATCTATATGTAGTAGAACATATTTCAAAAGAGAAAGCCTCATTTGCGAAAAAAAAAGGCTGTCTGCATCTACTCGTTGTTTAGATAGATAATAAAGACACAACTCAGTTCAGTTGGTGTTTCCTTTCAATTTATGCTTATACCTGAATTTTGTGCACACTACTGCTCTTTACTTGCTTCTGTCTATGACTTTCTGTTTTAACGATTTTTTACTGAAGGATCAGATAAAGGAGGCTAATAAGCCATAAGGTTTACTTTGGTTGTCTGGATGGTGATAGAACTCAATAAAAAAAATCTGAAAACAAAAAATTGTCCTAACGTAAGTTATCGACTGGGGAAGCGTCATGCTGATATCTATTGTTGTGCATGTGTGTACTAACGTGTACCTTGTTCACCTGTAGTTTCTCCTCTAAATCTGTTTTTATTTCTCCGATAATCGCATGGCTAATTACTGTATGCTCAAAGAGTCCTCGGATGACCTTTTATCTTTTTCTTTTTGCCTCTGTCTCTCAGCATGGAGGAGTGTGAGGCTCTGTGCAGCCGTCTTGCCATCATGGTGAAAGGTCAGTTCCGTTGCCTGGGCTCCCTGCAGCACATTAAGAACAGGTTAGTGACCTCTGCTCATCCTCCAATCCAGCCATTACAGCTCTCTCATCCCTACACCCACAAGCACCTATTCCTCCCCCTCTGTGGTCCTTTGTACAACTGAATGCTCAATTTTACTTGGAAAAGTGTACCCCCACATACACACACACACACACACACACACAAAACCTCACCCCCAGCCCTCAGACATGTAATAACACAGTGCTTTGTTCGTAAAATCTCCTTTGTGCAGGTTCGGCAGCGGGTTCACTGTAAAGATGTACTTGGCCGAGGCCTCCTGTGACGCAGAGGCAATCACTGGCTTCATGCGGCGCCAATTCCCGAGCACTTATCTCAAGGTGAGCTTTGCCAGCTATCCACTGTACTAGAGAGCAGAGAAAAGACTTAGTATACATTGCTTTGCGACACAATGTAGTTGTATGCAGTGGTGGACATAGTACTCAAACAATTTACTCACGTAAAGGTAAAAGTAGCAATACCAAAGTGTGGAAATAATTGGTTCCGAGTCAAACCCTGAGACCATCATAAGAATATAAAAGAATTAGCATTAAAATATAATTAAAGTACCAAAAGTAAAGAGCTCATTTTGCACAATTGCCCATTTGAGAATAATGCATCTTACATTTGATTGCCTCTGTGGAGTCTATTAATTAGTGATAATAGACACCTTGAGAGTCTTAACCTGCTTTAACCATGGTCACTTGTGAAAGAATAAAATGATGATCATTAATTTATATTGTCATGCATTTTGCAAATAAAAATCTTTTTTTCTTCACAAATCACAACCCTATTTCCCTGGTAAAACTGAGGGTTTGACTAAGGCTTGAAATAACAATTTAAAACCGATAAGGTTCTTATGCTATGAAAGCCTTATTCACTACTCCATTAAATAGGATGAACCTCAGATTTGATGCCAATGAGACGATATGAGTACTTGAGTAAATGTACGTAACAGTGGTGGACGAAGTATTCAGATCCTTTAATTATGTAAAAGTACTAATACCATACTGCAGAATTACTCCACTACAAGTAAAAATCCTGAAAAGTGCAAAAGTACTGGCATTGAAATTTACTCACAATGTAAAATGACCTACTCAGATTGTTATATATATTTCAAATATATAATTGTATTATTATTATTGATGCATTTAATTTTATAAGCAGCATTTTACTGTTGTCCAGGCGGGGCTGATTTTAGCTACTTTATATACTTTTATGTGCGTCATTTCATAAACTAGGTAATCATTTTAAATGTATCATATTTTTCATGAAGCAGAAATATAAAATTACACATGTAGAAAGCACCTCAAAATTGTACTTAAATACAGTAATTGAGTAAATGTACTTACAGTGTTACCTGGTACTCAGTTACTTTACACCACTGGTTGTACATTCAGGGAGTATGCAAGAAGCATTTATTTGTGATATTCAAATCACTGCTCCACTAGTATTGTTATTATTATACAACTGTGCAAGCTGGGAATGTAATTGTGTTTGTATGTGTGAAGTTTAGTTTGCCTGAATTGGTAAAGAAATAGCTGCAGATTGTGTTTCAGAGAATTTCAGTTTCACAGAGAGCATATTTTAGAATATTTAACCTTCCACCTTCATTGCATTCTTTTTAAATACACAGGACCAGCACTCTACCATGGTGGAGTACCATGTACCAACAGCTCCAGGAGGGGTGGCTGACATCTTCAACCAGCTGGAGTCCAACAAGAATGCTCTGCAGATCAAACACTTCTCTGTGAGCCAGACCACACTGGATGAGGTGAGAAAAGAAGACAGGACATAAACAGAGAGAGAGTGAGAAACAGTGTGAGGCTTTGTAGGGATGGGCGGATGGCAGCGAGGGACAGAAAAAAGGGACAGGAGATGAGAGAAGAAAAGAGGGGGTGGAAGGGGAAGCAGGGACAGAAGAAAGCTGAGCAGGAGTGAAAGACTGAGTTGAAAAAGTTTAAAAGAGGCAGAGGGAAACTGACAGAGGGTATGCCTGAGGGAAAATAAATGGAATATGAGTTGGGGAGAGAATCCATGAGCTTTATATGCAGCCAGTGCTGATATTCTTCAACTACTCTGCCCTTCTGGGGCTCTGGGATTGGAAGATACCAATGGCACAGAAAAGAGAGAGGGGGAAACTGACCAGCAGAACATTTGAGTACAGAAAACGATGTCTTTTATATAGTGACATGGCATTTAAATGATTTCTGAACCTTCACAGGTCTTCATCAACTTTGCCATTGGAAAGACCGCCATGGAATCCATATCACTTGACAGCGAAGACGAATGTGATGACCTGGACTCCATTAAGGCGGTAGACACATAAAGCCGACTGCCATCTTCTTTCTGCCATTTTGTCTGTGTCCACTGTGAAATTAAACTCAATGTCTGTTTATAGTAATTCTGCCCTTATATTTAATGTAAAAGATAGGAGTTTATGTTTTAAAATACTGATTATTTCTTGAAAGTGTCTTGACTGATCACATGAAGGATAACTCACATTTCTATACTTAACCAAATCAATGTATTCATGGAAGCAGAAGGACACATGTACGTTTGCACACATACATACATACATAGCTGATAAAACTGGATAAATAGAGGATTATTATCTACCAGGTAAAATACCTGTTCACTTTTACAACTCCACATCTTAGCATTTAGGAAGGATAACATTAATTGGGCATGCTTTTCATCTATCTTTGTGGTTGGGGCACTGTTCACTATTAGATTATGATATCATAGCAATTGGCAAACATTATTTTCTGTTCAGAATCATTTTCTTTGGATCTTAATGTTGGCAAAACAGAATTCTACACACATATAGCATGTCTGAATGTAATGTTTCTACTGGATGACAATTGAAAAATTTAAATATTGAAACTGAGATGAGGGGAATCCTCAATATGCACCTTTTCCCTACTAATTGATAAAGGACATATCTAACTTCTAGAATGAATGTACTGAACATTTAATGGACTTTTACCTTCTTATGGACCAGTTACAAATTGTCTTAAATGTATCATGTCTATTTTTATTATTCCAATAAAGCTATTTTTCAAATGCAATTGCTGTTTCTTGGCTATTGTATACAGATTTGTTATGTTGGCACATAAGATCAAATTAATATCTTTGATTTTGCTGTTATGGTAGATCTAAACAAACCAACATTCAAGCAGATTTATATGACATTTTCATTGTTTGTGTGTTGGAGCCTATCATGCCTGATGTTATTTTCTAAAATGTCAGTATCCAGATAAGGAGAACACACAGTAGGCTAATCACACAAACCTGCAAGATGGAAAGATTCAAAATGATATAGCTAAAGCCCACAGCTAGAATAGAGAGGATGATAAAAAAAAAAGAAAAGAAGAAAATAACAAACACATGACCATTATCTTACTTTTGAAGAGTATTGCTACTACTTATGGGATACACGGATAATAAAAAGAAAAAGTTGCCATGTTACAAGCTTTACTGGTATTGTGATATAATAATTTTGTATAATTCTGATAAACGGGATACAGGGGATAGCATATATTTATTTGGTTTGACATTTAGTATTTTCTGCACATGAATTTAATTAATTTTTTAAAGTATGACACAATACTTGCACACAACTACTGCTGACTCTAACTTGCAGCTGACATAAAGGATGTGCAACAAGGAAAAAAACAACCAATAATTAACACAAGTTAAATAAAAACATTGTAAAGCTTACAGGTGTTATACGTTTTAACTTACAGTCTATGGTTTTAACAGTTTTGTTTGTATTGCATTCACAAATGGATTAAATGTAAGGTTTGATAGTCATTTAGCCTGTAAAGTTTTGCTTTAACTGAATATTTTGCTTTAAAAAGATTATAGAATTCAGAGTGATTTGAAGTTGGGGTAGAAAGTATTAGCAACAAATCGAGACAATTACTCTACAATTGTTTCAAACGACTTTATTTTGTTTTTAAAATAAAGTTACATTTCTACTATTCTGCTTGGGGGTGGGCCGGAAGCTACGTCATCAACGATGTTATGGCAACCGTCAGTGCTTACTTCCGTAACGCTTTGGCGGGAGATGTAAGCAGCCCGGAAATAAGCTGGTCTTGTTTTGTAATCTTGATTTACAAACAAAGCTATCACAGAAGAGTCTGGAAACACGTTATAATAATGGATAATGATGTCCCAGTGCAGACAACAGAATGGAAGAACACTAAAGAGGCGGCGGCGAACTTTCGACGGCTGCTACTTTGCTCCAAATGGTAAGTTAACTAAGGTGAACGTTACATTACTGAAGAGGCGAGCTAACGTTGTGCTGTGAATGTAGCTGCGTTTTATGTTGCTAACGAGATAAATGGATCAACCACTACCATTAGACCTACACGTTTATATGTCAAACTGGAAAACACGGTGATAATACGTCAAGTATGCAAAGCTAGTGAGCTTACAGATGTTTACGTTGTCAACAACAGCCGGATCTAATACATAACCGATTATAACAAGCTGACGCTAGCGTTAATCAATTAGTTTGGAGTTCAGTGTAGTGTGTTAAGTTTAGCCTTAACAGATAACATTCAGCATAGCACGTTCTGTGGAAACGTAACGTTTAAGTTAAAGACAGGACAAATGTTTGAATCAACTCTGATCGAAACTTTTTTTTTTAATAATCAAATGCAGGTTCGTGGCTTTAGGCCAATTAAACGGTGTCACCTGATCGCTAAGTTCTTGACATTGTCTGCTGGGTAATGCTTGTATCCACGTTACCTTAAATCAAGTCTAGTAGATATTTTTTAATACTATTATTATCTTATATATACGGATAATACTAGTGGAATGACTAAAACCTAAAGTGCAACAAGAACACAGGAGCACATACACAAATGCATGACAATGCAGCATTATAAAAGACACAATATGGTAAACACCATAGATCATAGATAAACAGAACAATATGGGTTTAACAACTCATGACGGCACACACTTCATATGGCAGCTGGAGTAGCCCAAGGATGGACAAGCTGGCATGTTGCGCAAAATCCAAACCAAAATGCACTTTAAATCTCATTGTGGATATAAACACTTATATGAAGTGAATAGCTGCAAAATGCATTCTTTAAAAATAGGCTGTTACAGGGTCTGGATGCTAAGCTGCTTCAGTTCTTCTAGCCCCATGGCAACAGGGTGAAGACGCTTTGAGAAATGTAGGAGGGGTCCTTCACAGTGCAGGACCCCTCTGAAGCCCAATGCTGGTGGCTACTCAGATCCATAGGTTATGGTAAATGAACTGTAGGGTCTGAGATCCCATTGATGCTCTCTGCTGACTCCACAGTGCCTGCATGAAATGGAGAATCTGCTGGGCTTTTTGTTTCCACACTGGAGCCATGGATGTACAATGAAAATTATTGTGATATTTGATACAGACCTGCATAGTCCCCAGAGGGATAACTTTAATCCCTTGATATCTCAGCTACTGCAGTCATCAGCTCAGAATTAAAATTTTATGTTTACTACCACTGTTCATACTAATGACATTCCCACCAAATCAGTTGAACTCTGTATTTAGTGCTAATTTCTCTCTCTCTGAGTGACACTGAAAGAGTAATGCATGCTTTTATATCGAGCAGGCTGGACTACTGTAATTCTCTCCCATCTGGTCTACCCATAACGGTCATAAATCAGCTACAGCTGATTCATATCACTGTGGCCCGAGTGCTGACCAGAACCTGGGGGAGAAAACACACTACACATGTTTCAGTCCTTGTACTAGTTGCATTCCAGTTTCTCAATTTTTTTTTGCTTGTTTTTAAATTACTATTTAACTTGTGCCCACATATCTGTCTCACATGCTTACGATGTATGAACCTCCTCCGGTTTTGAAGTGCAGGACTAAAACCTTTTAGCTGTAATAAAGTACATGAATAATTTTTATTGGCATTGTTTATATTATTTATTACTTACTTTTTTGTGTTCGTGTTGTAAAATATTATTCTCTTCCAGAGAGGTGGAGATGTGCACATATTTGGTGGGGAGTTTTGGAAAACAAGAAGCTTTTATGTGTGTCAGTCAAATGTATAAATGCCATATGCCACTTACAAATGGCAGGCCATGCATGTTCTACTGATAGCAATTTCTTCCTTCATCTGCATCTTGCTGTCACTTCACTGCTGGATCTGGAGGGTGAGCACCAGTGGACTGAGCACACAGTGTTAGGTGATGCCAATGCTCAGTGTGTTGAAAGTGGTTCCACCTGCTCTGACTGTACTGACCACTTTGAAATGTTTTGTGTCTTTGCAGCTCAAATGTAATGACAGAACCGGTGTGTCTAGGAATGTGCGAGCATATGCTGTGCAGGTAATGTAAACTCGGCTAAATGGCTTTTACTCTGACATGCTCAATAACAGTATACCTGTCTCATAGTGGACGTTGTTGTCACTTAATGAATCTATAAGGAATTTTAAACTGGCTATCGGACACTCTCAGTTTGATATTGATGCCTCCATATAACCTGCAAAAGAAAACAAGGCCAAAGGGAAAATATTGGCTATTTTTATTCATACATCAGAGGCTTGTGGAGAATAAAGACATTTTTTAACAGTTCACTTTTTCATAAATGTTGTTAGTTAAATTGTTAGTTAGGACTTTTCTTTTGACACAGGCTTTATTCCTTGTGCAATGCATCGTTTACAGGGTTCAAAGTCTTGAAGGCAATTAATGTCCCGACAGACATAAACTATAGCCTTAATTTATTCATTCTCTTCATGACTGAACGGCCTTAAAAGGTAAATCAATGAGCTCATTGTGTTTCTTCCTACTGAGCCGTGGAGTGAACTCATAATCCATGATATGTTTATTGCTCAGGTCCTGTGCCGCCCCCCGGGCAGGAGATGGCTGCGTGGTGTGTCAGAGTCCTGCGTGGGTGAAGGACATCCAAATCAACAGGCAGCTCAGCAGCATCGTTCAGCTCTTCTGTGGTTTGGACTCCCTGCTCAATCCCAAAGAACAGCCAGGTAGATAGCAGCCCGTATACAGCGGCTTGGAAACATTATTAACAAGTTATCTTCTCAAATCCGTGTTTCCTATTCATTATCTTTCCTCCCACGCTCCTCTTCCCACACCCCATTCTATCAGTTGTTGACTGGAATATTTAACATTTTCCTCTACCAATCTAATCTCTGAATGACAGTATTAGTGGCTTGTTCCTGTGCTTTATTATCTTTATCGCCCATCCAGCATCCTGGTAATGACAGTGATTATGCAATGCAATTAACCATGGTAGTGTTTAGTTTTGCAAGTAGAGCTCAGCTTTAAATAAGAACTACAGGGCAACTTTCTGAGCACTGTAGTTAAAATGTGAACAAATCTGCAGGTAGTTGTGCTGTCCCAGTTCACACAGAAATAGATCAGGGTTTGAGAAGTTAATTGAGTACTACGGCCAGATGTTTGTCTCATCTGCTCTGAGTTATAAACACATACTTACTTAAAAGTGTATTGCTCTTTACAAAGGGTACACTTGCATTGTCCTATTATATTATCATTTTATCAGTGCATAAGTTGACTTAAAAAGACAATTACATCACCCATTGCAATTATTTCTGGGACAATATATCGTCTAACAAAATGTGGTTTTTATGACATGCCTATGCAGACGAGAACAATTTTTGTGAACTTGTTTATTTTCCTCACCTCATTGCAGACTCCTCTCTCGCCATGATTCAAACACAACCTCAGAGCCCTGTTTTGAAACATAAGAAGAACTTCAAGATCTGGTTTAGCCCCCGTAGCCGTAAGGTACGCTGCACGGTGGAGAAGCCCTCAGAGGTCATGGTGCCTGAGAGCACGTCTTCTGGAGAAACTGCCGTGGCACAGCCAGACATCCTTACTGCTCAAAGCCAGGATCTGTCAGTTTTCAATTTCACCTCGTCCTCCCAAGACTCGGGCCCCTCTTGTTCTCAAAGATGCCAAAATGAAAACAGGAAGAAGAAGTCAACCAGGAAAAACACTGCCAGCAGGAAGGCGTCGGTGCAAAGAGTCACAAGGACCACACAAAAACAGACCAAGCAGATGATGAAGAAGAACAGGCTGGAGGCTGTAAACCAGCAATGGGGGATCAGCGAGGAGGTAAAGGAAAAGGAGCAGCTCTGTGCTGAGGGGGCAAGGAGGTCCAGTAAAAGAGTTTCCTTCCTAAGCCCTGCTGTCACGTCTGACGAGCCTCAGCCCGAAGTCCCACTGGGGAGTACTAATGAACTCAGCTCTGGCAGAAGCCCCGTAAAGGAGAGTCTCTCAGAAGGCAGTGTCACTGTGCCGAATGACCAAACCCAGCCTGATCAGAGAATGTCAGACAGCGTCAGCCAGCCAGACACGCTGTCTGAAACTGACAATCCTGAAAAACAGGGCAACAAATCCCCCCTAAAGCAGTCATCAAAGAGATCCAGAGTGGAAGAGAAAGTCACCACGTTGGAGACCACACCAAAAAGGCCCAGGGCTTCCCCAGGACGCCGGAGAAAATCACAGATGTCTCCAGCTGTCCTTAATCCTCCATCTTCGGCTAGCCCCAGGTGTGATAAAGGCATCAAAAACTCAAGAGAAGAGCAAGGAGACAGTCCCTCTGTCCCAGCCACTGTTGGTAGAAAATCTCCCCGTAGTCCTGGTGCATCTGTTGGACGGCCCACCTCAGGGAGCCCTGCGGTTATGAAGAGGAACCACAAGGGAGAGGCTCTGCTGCATCTAGCTGCTATAAAGGTAGACAGGTTTCTGAATAATTTACCTGATTTACTTTTGTTCATTTTCTGTTGAATTATACAAATGCATTTTTGAAAAAAATTCTACAGTAAAGTGGAAGCATTGACAACCAAAACACAAAATTCATATGTGGCATGCTGCAAACTTTACCAAGTTTATACAAACTCTTAAAAGTTTGGGGAATGCTTGATGTTAACCATTATGATTTCATAGTTAGGAATATACTTGGATTTGAATATACAAAGTACTATTTACTAGTAGTATTTTTCCCAAGGTTTTCTGTGATTGATAGCGATTTATAACATTTCTTCTGTCTTAAGACCATAAACCTGTAATATTGGAAGTTTGAAGAAAGGGGGAGACTCTGGGGGACCCATAGAACCATATAACTTACTTTGATTCAGACATCTTAATGATAGAGGGACCCTTTTGAAAATGACCATGCCAGCTTTTGCTTGCATTATTTAGACCCCTTCCAGAAATATATTATGACATGGCTGATACCAAGGGATTCATTAGCTCTTCTAATTTCATATGGGTTGCATCTTACTCAGCTGAGGACAGTCAACTACAGCGCCAACCATTTTTTGTGTGTTAAATATTTCAAATCAATGGCAAAAATGAACATCAATTTTGACAGCACAGTGTTTAATATTTGAAATGAAACAGCCCATCACCAAAATAGTTTGTTGTCCTCTGGTGCCTCACACCAGACTAGCTAAGCAAGCTAATAGCTAGATTAGTC
Organism: Serranus cabrilla; assembly: GCA_903364295.1. NCBI lineage: Eukaryota > Metazoa > Chordata > Actinopteri > Perciformes > Serranidae > Serranus > Serranus cabrilla. The sequence goes on along the minus strand of CAFUXE010001209.1, from coordinate 672,895 downwards.
CGGTAAATAATCATGATCAGATCATACAATCGGAGTTGATTAAGTGTCAATATACATAGATTTCTTGGTTTTAAATTAATTCTGTAAATGTTTTGCTTCATGTGCCTTGAAAGTGCTTGACAAGTTTTATAATACCATTCTGAAAAAGCTGTATGAACCGAAGCCTGCTTTTATTTTCATGCAAAATGCCTCCAAGATAAATCTGCTGGTTTAAAAGACTTCTCTTCCTGTGGGTTTCCCCTCTCAGTTGCACATATTAGTCTTCCCAGATGATCAGACAGCCATGTTCCGGTCTGTTGAGAATAAACTGTCTTGCAGTAATCCTTGTAAACATAGCTGTAATCCCCCTCTGGATCCTAGACAAGGTAATCAATGGCCCACTGTGGAGTGTGATTGATAAAGAGCGGAGCTCTGGTACACTGGGATCAGCTGCTGTGTTTGAAGGGTTGCGTTAACAGGTCTGCAATTCTGACCTCAGTTTTATTGTTCTCTCTGGGTCCTGCAGGGAGATCTCGAGGCTGTCAGGGAGCTACTGGACCAGGGGGCTGACCCTAACCTAAAGGATAATGCAGGGTGGACACCTCTGGTAAGACTAATACACAGAGTGATTCATCTAAAGTTTTATTTTTTGTGTGTGAAAAAACACAGTGACAAAATGTTTCAACAGCAAAAGAGCCAATGTTAAATGAATGAGTTTTTATTCACTGGTGGGCCCTTTTTCCCACTCAATGGAAAAGATTGGTGGTGTTTTCTTGTCAATAACGTAAGCATTTTTTACGCTCAGTTACTTACTACTTTGTTGTTTGTTGGACTCAGATGGCAGAGTCTTGTTCACTGTAGCTTCTCATCTCTGACCAAAATTTACATCTCGCCATTTGCTATTGATCGTATTGTCTCCAGAAACTGCACAATCAGACTTCCCGTTGTCTTAGGGTTGGCTGCTGAAGCATAAGTATGTCATACCAAAAATCAAGCTACCAGAATCCTTTATTTACTCTAAGAACTGCCATTTTTATTCACTCTGGCTTGGCTCAAAATGTGCAGGTGTGCTCTTTTAACAGTTTAGCTTACCGTTTTCTGCACATGACAAACTTTGAAAATTCTTCAGGGGCTCGGCCCTTTATTCTCTGCAAATGAGCGGGTGAGTGTTTGACGCTATCTTGCTGCAGCACTTCAGGTGCCCACTTGCTGTCAAAATGCTCAACTCAAACTTGAGTGTTCAATTTGAGTTTTGACAGTTTCCAGCTGATCTTTCATATTGCAACCGATAAGCTGGGAGTATGACATCATCATCTTTGACAGACTTGTATGTATGTGAGAAAGCTGAGAATATAACATGCTACAATAATCGTGACCAGGGTTGGGCATCCGGCAGCTCTGGAGCCACATGTGGCTTTTTTTCCCTGTGGCTTTAACAAAAAAACTGTTATTTCTTTACGTTTTAATTTCATTATCAATGGTGTAGGCCAAAGGCAATTTGTGTGCTTTAATTGTAAAAAAGTTTAGAGTTTTCCCTGGCTAGGCTAGCTTTCCATTCCAAATTTGTCCTCATTGCATTCTGACAAAATCATATTAATAAATCCTCATTATAACCTATTCTTAATGCTGGGAGGCTAATTAAGACTTAGTAGGTTGGTTCATCTTTATTGTCAGGCTCAAAATAAGGTTTGCAACTCCAGTGCAATATTCTTTCTCAATTTTTGGCCAATAATGGCTCTTTTGTTTGGAAAGGTTGCCGACCCCTGATCTAGACCGCCCTGATGGGGTTTTTTTTTCAGTCCTGCACATCCAGCACCATTTTAACACTGACAGTAAAATGATTCGCAGCCCCATTTAGTGCTGTTGTTTCAATGTATGTTAAAGGGGTCATATTATGCTGATTTCCAGGTCAATACTTGCACTTTTCATGCTTTCAATGTTCACAAAACACATGCATTTTTCTGGTCTGCCATACCTGTACTCACCATCTGTCTGAGATGCAAGCATAACCCTGAAAATACTCACTTTTATGAAGCTATCTCCCCCATACACATCATAAAAGCAGAACCAGATGTTGGTGAAGTATTTTTCTCAGAAGATCTTACCCAGTATTAGTGGATTTCTACCAAACTAATGAAGTGTGATTAAGCTGTAATATCTGATTGGCATATATTCATAATACCCAGAGGAAGAACTACACACTCCATCTGACACATTCCCATACAAAGATTAAAACAATTTTAAATCTTTGAAGCCCCTTCCTCAGCTAAAATAATATCAACTGGAAAACAAGATAACTATTACAGTGATTGAAAATGGATGAGAATCTCAAATGCAATCGAGGAACAAGGCTGTGTGTTGAGGATAACAGAGAGAAGCCAGATCAAAGCAGAGCGGGATGACTTCTGAGTGTTACTGCTCTTTGTTCCAGCATGAAGCATGTAACCTTGGTCACCTGGCGGTTGTGGAGGTGTTGGTCTCAAAGGGAGCCCTGTTGAATACGCCTGGCTATGAAAACGACTCTCCGCTCCATGATGCTGTGAGAAACGGACACCCAGCCATTGTCAAACTTCTGCTGCAGCTTGGAGCCTCGCAGAACGTTCTGTAAGTCTATTTAACTGCTTGTTTTCATACCCGGAGTTTATAGACACCTATCTAATGTATAGGGTACTGCAGGTCTAGAGTGGCTTTTATAAATGGTTGCCACATGTCAGACACATTGTGTTTTGTTTGGCCCTGGTTTTATGTGAAAACCTTTAAGTGTCTAACCTGCAAACAAATGTTTGAAACCAAAGCCTTGACCTGTTCTTGCCATTCTCATACCAGAAACATTTCGAATAGAACATTACCTGACTAATATTATAGTTTCAGTCACCGCCGTGTGAAGTGCAGCAGCCTCTACACAAATGACAACATAGCTGTGCAGTGCTGCTGGACAGAAAGTTAATGTTAAGACTGCTGCATGTTTCTCCAAAATGGTAAAATTGTGACTGTTTAAGTTTATTTGTGTGGGTGTTTTTGAACGTGGCAGAGATACAGAGTGAAAGGGGAAGACGTGCATGAAGGGGCTCTGAGCTTGCAAGGGCTTAATGGTATGTGCTCTACCTTTGAGCCACTGGGATGTCCCTTTTTGTGTGATCTTCAATCAAATTCAAATATTTTACTGAATAATACAATGTTTGTTATATTTCATTAGAGCCCGATCCATATGGGATTTCTGAGACCTATGCCAATGATGATTTTAGAGGGGGATTTTCAACTCATGTGGTTATCGATATATGGTGGCCAAAATAGTAATTTTTTTAGCTGGAATCAAAATCAACTTTTTTTTAATGCAGATTGTGCGCCTTATTTTCACCACTCTGCAAATGTATCCTGAGAGATACTTTCTCAAACTTTATTAAATCATATTTAACACTATTATACATTTTTACACATGCAAACAATGTACTACATTGTCAGCTAATTCTATAAATGATAACTGAGAAAATAAAGAATAAATAGCAATTAAATAAATAGTTAATAAACATCTTAACTGTTCAGTCATTTGCTGACTATTTAAAAAAAAAAAAAGTATACCTATCATCTAAATCGTGCCAAGCAACATTTTCTGCATCATATAAAGTGTAAAATGTGGCTCTAAATTTTATGAGGCTATTGCTGTTTATAAAGGCTCAACAGTGTGTGTAATTCCATGAGCAAGACAAACCAAAAACCATGAATCCTATGAAATGATTTAATAAATAAATGCTTTGGCAAAGTGTGTGAAAGATTACATTGTGGTTGGGACAGTGAGTTAGTCAGTGAGGTAGTT
>CAFUXE010001209.1:610774-669066 GCA_903364295.1 Serranus cabrilla | reverse complement strand
TTTTTTTTTTTCACTTTATATTGGACTCCATTAATTCATGATATATGTGTAAATAAATGAGGTGGACAAAATATTGCAAACACCTTTCAAGTGAGTCATTCAACTCAAGTAGAAATCCCAACAAAAACTTAACATTTAAGGTAAGTTAATATTTATTGCACCGCTATTGTATTTCATTGCATTACATCATAAAGGTTCTTCTGTTATTCTGGACCAGTGCTTTTTTTCTGCAATAAATCGTCAAGTGCCTGTTTCCCAGTCAGCGTACCAGGCATTCAGCCCTTTATTCTTAAAGACAGGCCTGAATCAGTGCAGAACGTAGGTGGATAGATCTGAGAAAATCGACTGATGCTGATTAGTTGTCGATCAGTCAGTTGATGCAGTATCAGCGTTTCTGGCCTGTGGAGGCGGGGTACATACGCAGCACAATATCCATAATGAGGGAGAGGATGCTGGTTAATAAGCTTGATCAATAAAGCAGTTGATTAGGGTCGGTACGCTGGTCAGTTTAGTGGTCTCTTTGCGATCATCTTATACTAATCATCCCCTGTCTTCTCCCTTCTACATTTCTCTGTGCCTGTCTCATTGCTTTGATGGCTCCCGATTGCCGGGTCTTACATTTTCTCCTCTTTACTTTGTTACTCGTCTGTAAGGCAAACAAGAGGTAGCGATTGGGACTGTCAGGACACTGCAAGATGAATGCAATCATTGCCCTCAGCATCACTCTCACACAGACACACACAAGACATCTGCCAACGCAATCCCTAATGGAATGATTGGCACACAGTTCGGGGGTTTGGAAATACCGGTTTTGCAGATTTTCATTGTTCCTCTGTGAATGTTTGTGTATGCACATTAGGTTTGAATGATTGGGCCGCATTTATTCATTGTTTAGGCCCTGTGCTCTAAATCAGTGACTCTGAGTCTACTTTCTATCAAGCTCAAGTATTCAAAATGCTGTGCAAGTCATTAGAAATACTGACAGAAGCCTTGAACACATTCTTAAGTGAATACCGATGTGTTTTATACAGTCGACGATTTCACGTTATCTCAAAAACAACAGGTTTAAGCACTTTCTGAGAAGCCGCACAGCATGCCCAGCAGGGCACCCACTGCAAGTCTCATTCCTATAAGCATAAATATCTACCAGTGCAGCACATTTGGACAGCCAAGCCGAGGCATGCAAGGTGTTAGCTGGTAGCATATGTTATGTTCACAAACGTAGAGGACCCTGCTGGTATATAGGACGCTGTTTTTCTTATCATACTATTGCTTTTTTAAATCGTCACTATTAAGTGCAAGACACGATTTGAATTGGTTCAGGCCTAATGATCATCTGAAGCCTGAAGCACTGATTCCATACAGACATTAATTAACATCACCTACGTCCCTCTGATTGACACGCCAATCAAATACACATGATCAGCATAATTATACTACACTCACAGTCAAATGATGATGTTGTAATTTAATTTGGCTTAAATCCAAATCTGAGAGTACAACCCAAGCAAAGATCTAGTTGAAATCAACATGAGGAAGTGCCATGGGTTTACACTAACAGTCTCCAAATGTTAGCAATAAATGGTAACTACAAGGGTGTATAAATTCCCAAATGCGCACTTTGGTTCAGAGCACAATTTCTGATTGGTTTACTATACCTACTATACCTACATTTTTTTTTGTTTTTGTTTTTTTGGTGTCTGGCTTTTTATTAAATAAGCTACAAGACTGAAGAACACTTAACTTTTATAAATTAACTTCACATAAATGTACTAAATAAAGAGGAACAGTCTACCAATGGACAAAGTCAATTGTCAGTAATGTGAAAACTTACAAATTGAACACAAATGGTTAAGAAAATCTGAGACAAATTCAATTATGACATGATGTCACAATGTCCCCAACCAAGATAAAACTCTCACATTATTCCTCGTTGCAGAATGAACAAACAGACAGTTGCCATTGGTTTGAATAAAGCTGGTATAGCATGATTATTTGTGATTTTATGCGGTTTGGCTTCAAAGAAGTAAATCTGCATAACAATCACAGTACAATAAACAGTACTTTTCACAGGGTTAAATGGAGGCGTTGGGTGAGTCATGTACTGCATCATCAACTATAAACTGTAACACCCAGCTGATCCAACTGTCAGAACAAATTGAGAGTGAATTGTTTAATAAGAAAATGTAACTAATGAAGCTTTTGATTAAAAAAAGCAGTCAGGCCTCGCCCTCTGCCTCATCAGTTAGACTTATGGCTCCTTTCAAGACATACTGCTGAGCTGACATAGTTGAAAAGCTCTGTCAGCTGTTGGGTGTGTATGAGCTTGGCTTGAATATTGAACTGACCTCATAAAATCTTAGCATATGGTACTTTTTGAGAACGAGTAGATTTGAGACTAAAATGTAGAGGCATAATTAAATCCATGCAGATGAACTTAAAGAAATGTGTTTATCGCCTACAGACCAGGTACAGTAGCAGTTGTTGAGGGTATATAATTGGACATTATAAAGGTTATTATTATCAGTTATGTTACTTTAAACAAAACTCTGTATTCAGCTCAAATCTCCTCCTCCCGGTTAGAGTAAGAGTCATGGTTACAGTGGGTATCCTCTAGAACCACCACCGCCTTCCTCCCACTTGTGTACTTGAAGCAGAGGCTTGTGGGAGAGTGTTTGTGACTTTACCTCCAGCACAATTTTCCACGCTTTATTATTTTTTCGACAGATATTCTCCTCACGTGCACCTGCATAAACCAGCTTGCGTGTGTGCATATGTATAAGTTTCAGGGCCATTTTATGTTTGTTTGTATTTGTGTGTGTGTGTATGGGTTTGGGGGGTATGAATCCAAATGAAATATTTTATGGACCAGTGGACCTATTAATTGTCCCCCAGGTGTTATCTTTGCTGACGCCTAATCTTTTAGAGACGACCTGCTGGGCTTGGTTCTTCTCTCCGTCTCCTCTCCTCCTCTGTGTGCTTCTCTTCATCCGTTTCTCCTCTCCCTCTTTCCTCAAGGTGACCTCAGCATTGTTTCATGCAGCTCTCTCAAACTTAAAGATACTCACTTTAAAGGTGTTTCTTCAACCTACTGTAACCAGAGGATTGCCACACTTTCTTCTCTTTGAGTCTCTGTGCACAATGCTGCTTTTATGATGAAGCGAAGCCTCCATTACACATACCTTGCACTGAGAGGTTATTGTGTATCACAGTTAAATAGGTGTGTTAAAGCTGTAAGGTAATATGGACTTCTCACCAGATAAATGTCACTGAAAAGCTTTTCAGTAATGTCATGCAGTTATGAGCTTTTCTCTTGCAGTCAGCGAGTCTAGTGTGTTTGAATATGGTCATGACCTAGGAAGGAAGTAGAACACAGATTTTAGCTCTCGCTCATATCAAACAATTATGCTCCAACAAGTGAATGACACACATGGGTGCACAGTTTCACAGAACAAGCAGGGTGTGACATCGCCAAATTGTTTTTCTCCGAGCGCTGGACTGGCAAATATAGATTTTTTTTGTGTGTGTCCTGCTTGGCCAGTGATAAAAAGCAACTCAAATTTGCACCAATTGTTGGAAGTGATGAATGATATGACGGAATGATTATCTTGCTCGGAGAAGACTTTGCTTTGGGCTTATCACATCGTAACATCGACGCTGTGTTAGCGTCTGTGAAAGCTTTGTCACATTGGCAGTCAGTCAGGCCAACAACAGACTGGTTCCAAAAAATTAGTATTGTTAATCAGTTTGATTAAGGATAAATAGTTTTAAAGTCTCTTGCTAGTTGCTAAGAGACAAGAACAAGAAGATACAATTTAATAAGGGAATGTTCAAGTGCTCACTGGCCAGATCACTGTACACTGGCACATTATAATGTGGTTAAAGGCTTGATATTCTTCATCATTTTCGGTCAAGTACAAAAAGGATCATTGTTTGAGGTCCTTGGGCAGAGACCTTTCCTCTGCTCTTTCAAATACACAGACAGAGCATTTGCTGTCAAGGCCCCAAGAGTCTGGAACGACCTAATGAAGGAAGGCAGAGTCGGTATTCTCTTTCAGATCTCTTCTAAAAAAATATTCTTTTCCCTTATGATTTTAATATTGTCTGGTATAGGTCTTTTGCTAACCATCTACCATTTAAAAGTTTTTATTTATTTAATATTGTGCCTTGCCTTACTGCTAATATTTGCTAACAAATCTCTTGTGCATTTCATGAAAATGGAAGTAGTCTTTAACAGTCTAACTGGTAATCAATCTATTGTTCAAAAATTCTATTTTCTGCCTCTCAGATGTAGAAACGTCCTGCTTTTCTCTGTTTGATTGATATTAAACAGAATATCTTCAGGTTTTGGATTTACATTTAAAGACTTGGACTTTGTCTTTGGATGTTTTCACTATTTCTAATATCTCAGACAAAATGAGAAATCAAAGAAATAATATTATAGAGAATCAATAATGGCCATAATCATCATTATGTAAACCCTACTTTGCATAATGTGTTCCAGTACAAATGAGAGTACCCATACATTTGAAAACCCACTGGCCACTTGAAGAAAAATCTTCACTCAAGTGAAACTTCCCATTAATAATTAACAGAGAAGATATGTGCCAATACACAAAGATACCTTGCTGCACGTTTTGATCTTCTGTTAGCTCGGGTTGATGTAGTTTTTGGTGATCAAACCTAGGTAGATATAATTATTAAATTATTTAATGTTTTTTTTATGGTCCATTTGGTCACCAGATGGTTTGTATTGCTGCAAAGCATAAATACACAAGTGTATGCATCCTGTGAGACACTGACACACCATTATTATTTTTTTTACAGTAATCTGTATGGAAAGCGGCCTGCAGATTATGCAGTGGGTGTGGAGATGCTGGAGATTTTCCAGGAAGCCTCAGATGGAATCAAATATGCTAATACATCTCTGAGCCCCTCAGCCAGCCTCTCTGTGGTACGTCTACATTAAGATATGATTTTGTTTCTTATTTCCCTTGACATTGCTAATATTCCTGCATTTTAGGCCAAGACAAACCATGTTCTAATGTCCTTTCTTAGGCGAGCGACTGTGTGAGGAAGGATGAAATGTTGGTGTTGCTGTCCAGTAAGCTGTCACAGCCAGAACAGCTTCTAGTGGCCAGACTGGGAGAGCTACTGGGAGGGAGGACGGCTGACACCTTTTCTGGCTCAGGTAGTGCTTTTGTGTGGTGCAGAAAAACACCCTCAGGGGGATTAAACTTCCTCAGTGTTCCAGACGAAGCCTCTTAGAATACTGGTGGCATATGATTGCTTTTTAATGTTGTTGTTTGAGACACATGGGCTCTCAGCAACACTGCAAATTAACAGCAGCTACCAGCCAACTGCTGGTACACTGGGACCATGGCTGGTAGCTTGTTCACTGCCAAACATTCTGATAGCTAGTCAACTATCATTTGGATGTCCTGCTCAACTGGCAGATCTATTAGATGGGTAAATTGCAGGCTCAAGCATGCCTGAAGTCTGAAGTTGTGAGGTGGTGTCTTGCTGTAGTTGTGGTGTTTCTTTATGAAGATTATATACTGTACTTTCACCACCATAGAGATTGGATGTCTATTTGAATGACCCTTTTCCCACACAGCCAAGCTTTACAGGCTTTACCACCTTACACAGACCCCTTTGTTCTGTAAAAGCTACAAGTATATGCTTGAGGGTTATCACAGGAAGGTTCAACAGTAACTAACAAGTGTTTTTAGAGCTGTATACATCATGGCAATACAGCAGCTCCTTCACTGTTGCATAGTAATGGCCGGGAGAGCACCAGAGAGCAAAAGTAATTGAAATCATTCCTCATAAAATGTTTGGAGGTACTGTCAGGGTGATGAATAGGCACTAATGAAAAACAGAAGCGTTTCTCGCAACTCTCCCTCCTCTGACCGGAGGGGTGAAAGTTGGTGAATGTTTTTTACAGTTTGAACTGGAGGCTACAAAGTCACACAAATCCATGGTCAATGAGCAATGTAAGAAGGTTGTGCCCTGGAGATATAATTATGCTCATTTTGTACTTGTCAACCCCACTCACTTGTTGAATGAAAGAGGCAATAAGCTTCTATTTAAATTTTAATTAACCTATAATTATCGTCTAAAGCATTTTATGAAATAAGCTGTTGCATGGCCCTTTTTCTGTTGCCATGAACAGTTTGACAGATTTGCTGTAAGTGCACCTGTTCACCCAGGCAAAGGAAGCAAATAGGTGAGAAGTGTATTGTACTTGGGGGATAAATCAGGAAACAAAACAAACTTAAATATGAGTCATCTTCTGTAGTTGGGCTGGCTCAAGTAGAAAAGTGTTGTTATCCTGCCACAGAACTAACAAAACTTGCCTCTGAAAGTAAAGCCTGAATGATTATAGTACATTTCTAGCCTTAGCTGGACACACGCCAGCTGGCTAACACACTTAACTAAGATGCTGACATTATATACTGCATGCACTCTATTTCTCCACATGAGCTGGACCTCAGCAGGGGTGTCTCTTGTCCAAAGATTCAAGTGTTCATGTACCATCAGAAGATATAATTGATTAAAGATATCAAATTTATCGCACATTTTACATTAACCCAGCCCGCCTTGCAATCTCTGGCTGTGTCTCCAGGCAGTTGGGGATCTTTTACACTTCAGTAAAATCAGTGGACTGCGTGTCTGGCCATAAGCCCTTGCTTTTAGCGCTGTCTCTCCAGACAGTGTCCTCCACAGCCCATAGCTCCTGGTAGCAGCACAAGGGATGTCATCTAGCTCCAGACTTGTCAGGAAACAAGTTAGGATGTGCTCCAGTGTTTTCCTCTCAAGATACAGAAGTCATGTTCATGGCTCATCTAACCTGAGCTGGAAGTAAAAATCAAGTCTAAAATCTGAATTGTGGAATAAAGGCATAATACACCTTTTTACCATGTTATAACTTTATTGTCTTGTAACACAGGAGCTGCCTGATTTGCGACAATGACACAGTCAGTGAGTCAGTCTTGAGTCACTCAGACACATGAGGAGCACAGCAGCAGGCAGCATCTGTTTGTGTATGTGCTGCAAAGCTCGTTTGTACCTTTTCAATTTGGCTGTTGTGTTTGTGTCTCCCTCAAGTGAGCCATGTCGTGGTGCCAGAAGGACACATGCCCACCACCAACTCTACCCTCCTGGGTCTCCTCGCTGGCTGCTGGGTTGTCAAATTCAGCTGTGAGTATGAAGTGAGCCGTCAGCTGAAACAGTTCTCCGTGGAGGCTATTTTTGGATGTCATGTTTAACCATGTTGTTGTTGGAACCTGGATAACATCCCACTGCAGTGACAATGGAGCAGATTTAATCCAAGATATCCTCAGTGCTGAACATAAAGAAACGTTGGTCTGGTTTCAAACTTTAATGGAAGTGTTCACTCCAAATTGTAGGTTCTGGTAATACATACTGTGCTGACCTTCATATCAGTCAAAACACAAGTGAAGTGTAAATGAGCACACAGTCACAACAAGTAACAATAGCCAGCGACAGCTTTCATTAAAGCAACAGCTGTGGCTGCAAACATGCCCTTATGTTTGCCAAAAGGAAATAAATTCTATACAATTTATATTGTAAATCCAAATATTGTTCAGCCAAAGCATTTTACTATAGATCACAAACTCAAATATTTACCTCATTATCTTCTAGACTTTAGGGCTTGGAACAGTGAGATTAGAGTTCACCAGGACAATGAATAACAATCATGTTTGAATATGTATTGAGCTCAGCTCCTTTTATTTCTGGCAGTCATTAATTCAGCATAGATCTTTTCCATCACTGCAGCCCAGAACCACATAACATGAGTCAATGATATCATGACTGGATACAAATCTTATCCACTTTGACCTTTTTTAGCTTTTCTTCAAGAGTTTGTTACACAGTCAGAAACAGTTTTGAATGTTGTGATAGTTTATATTAGTTTGTCGGATTATAAATGTATGTACTTTTTTTCTGGGGAGGGAGTCATGAATTTCCTCATAGCAAATAATGCTGCTAGTTTGCAGTTTCAGTAGTTTAACTACTAACTAAAACATCAAAAAGTAATTAAACTACTTGAATCACTACACAAATGCAGTTAAACTATCAGCAAGCTACTGCAGAATGTAGTTAAACTACTAGTTCATTTACTTGTAGTCAAGTACTCCCCAACACTGTTTCCACTATAACAACAACGTGCTTGTTTAGTCCGTACAAAAAACCTAGGTGTAAAATGACTATTCACTGTTTTATATGAGGTTATGTTGGGGACTATTTCTTGTCTGGGAGCACAGTCACGGATGGTTGCCTGGCAACTGGTCCCAGGTAAGAAATAGTCTGGCACATAACCTTAGATTGAGATTGTTGATGCTATATGTGATTGGTTAGTAATTCAGAATGTCAGCTCTAATGTGAGAACATGTTCTGAATTAGACTGTGAAACCAAGCTAACTGAGCAGATCGATAACCAGCTTACATTTGGAACAGTTTTACATCTACTTTTATGGTAAATTGTTGTGTATGTGCGCTACCTTCAAGGTCACATCTGTTTCAGTTGTCTGAGTCATTCAAGAGGCCCTGACCATTAAAACAGTGTTTCCATCTGCATTTAAAGTTTTGCTTGCTGCAGTAAGGTGACTCTTGGCACAGTATACATTAGAACCAGTGAAATACCTATGAGATAAATATTGGGCTCCTGGAACCACAGTGCAGAACAAATGCATTTTGCTGCACAAGCACTTTGAAGTAATTTTATGGATTCTTCTCTGAATCGCAACAAACATTTTATCTGCCATCTCTGTCTCAGAGCAGACTGCAATGGAGTTTTGTTGGATTATATGCAGTTTGTGACTTTGGCATGCAAACTTTACTGGAAACATGAGGGCATTTTTATTATTTTCAGGGCTTCTGCACCTTTTCCAACTTCAAATTCAAGCACTTTTCAAGCATTTTTGAAGTGCATTTTCAGGCTTTTCCAGCGCCTTACAGCTGTTGTAAATAACATATTTATATACAATACAGTATACCAACCATTCACTTCTTTGTCACATTGAATAAGATGTTATTGGGCAAACAAGATCATATTTTTTGACAGTATTCTACACAAAGGTGACAAATTAAAACATAAAGTTTATTGTATCAAAATGTGTCACCTGTGTGCAAGTAGACCTTGTATCTAATATAACCTACAATTCAAGCAGTCTCAAGCACTTTATTCAAAATCCAAGCACTTTTCAACCATTTTAGATTCAAGGATTTCCAGCTATGTATATGCATTAACATATCCATTTGCTTTTTTTTGTCTTATCATGAAGTCCTACTGCGGCCCAGTTTTAATTCCACTTCAGTTTCATGTTCATTCGATCCTGTGCTTCCTCTCCTCTGTAGCCTTTCAGGTGAAATCAGGCTGTTTGGAATAAGAAGTACATGCAATACTTTGTATTTTCTTCAACACATAGAATGTCCTGGGAAACCTAAAAGAACATTTAGCATTCTCCAATTTCAAGGTAAATTGTTTGTGCCTTCTGCTGTGTTCACACCTGTGCAAACACCTGCTTACATGTCTGACAGCCAAATAGAGCGGCTGGGCGACTGGGGGATGGAATCTCCGGAATCAATGCGCCTCAAGGCTTCAATATCACCAGCGATGAAAAGATGGCTAACTCTCTTTTCCTGTTTGATTTATACCAAGATGAATACTTAGCAAAAAATTTAGCTATTCCCAGCCAGTCTCCCTGGCATCCTTGAACCAAGTCAACAAGAAGATATTCAGAGGAAGTCAGCTTTAGGGGAAGTAAAAAGAGACTTGCTGTCAAAGAGCTTCTGGCACCTTGGTGTGCCCTTGACTGGTGTATCCGTCAGTAGCATCTCTTCAGTGTGTGTGTGTGTGTGTCTGTGTGTGTGTAAAGAATGAAACAGCATGCACGCTTGTCTCTGTCTCTGCCAGTAAGCCATTTAAAGCTTGAATGTGTGCATGCAGTAGGAATAAACAATACTCAAAATAATAATAATAATTATTTTTCCCAAACAAAGTTGTGATCCTGTATTTTTTTTAAAAGGTCTTTATCTTCTGTATGATTCACTACACAAAATCCATAAATCATTCTGTATTATGGCCAACACAGTCTTAAAATACAGTCAACATATAAACTGCTCTTTTATGGAGGCCAGGCCTGAAGATGCTTGAATTAGTCTGAATGACATTTTATTAAGATATTAAACTGTAAAAACCTTCCATCACAGTAGAATAATGTAAGTTGTAACCCCAAGCCTTGACTGGATGATCTAACTTTTTAATCAAAACTGAAAAAGAGCAACATGCCTGGTGAAGTGAAGTGCACACTGACTATTAGCTCAACCACTCCAAAAATATTTGTATGTACTCAAAGCTTGGCTGTAACCATTACTGCCTCAGTGTACAGACTGTGGTCTGAGCTGCAGCAGTTATTCACAGTCTGAGGTCTTCACTGTATGTTTACTACTACAACTTTGCTGCTAATTTCTCATACACTGTCACTCGCTCTCACACTACACTACTCTTACAGTAAAGTAATGTGTAAATATCTAGATTGTGCTTAAACCTTACCTTGGTCATTTTCATACAGCAGCAATGCGAGCATCCCAGCTTGTGCGTGGCGTTCTATTTCACAAGGTGTTTTCTTCATTTACTCCAATCAACATATGTTACATGGAGCGTAGGGCAGCATGTTTGTGTGTAAACCTCACAGGGCCTGTTCTTTTTCCCAGCCTCAAGTTGTTTTTCTTCTCTTTTTTTATCGCAGCTGTTTAGGTGTGTCGTTCATTGTATAAGATTTTGTGCATTTGTACCGTATTCAGCCCCTCTTTTTCTCTTGTCTCCTCGCAGGCTGATCACTTGACACAGCTTGTCTCCCTCTTGACAGTCACTGTGGCATCTTATCTGGCTCTGTCCTTGTTTTTGTGTGTGTGCAGCTGAGTTCTCACTGTCACCTGCTTTCGTGTGCATCGCTGTCAGCTGGGCCAAAACGGAGCTTACCTCTTTATTGGTCTTGTGTTTCATTGCATTTTCCTTCAAACAGCAGTTTCAGCGTTAGATTTGATAAGCATCATGAAAATTAACTTCATCCTGCCTAATGGGAGTTCCAGCCCAGCCAAAAGTCTTAAAGGGACAGTTCGCCACAAAATCAAAATACCTGTAGTGCTTTCTATCAATCTAGAATGTTTTAGGTGTGAGTTGCAGAGAGTTGGAGATATTGGCTGTGAGATGTCTGCCTTCTTTTCAATATAATGAAACTATACAACACTTTGCTTTTAGTCTCAACAGCAATATATCTTTCCAGCAATCATGACCCAGTTACTCAATAAGATAATCTACAAAGCTTGTTGCGAGCATCGCGTCTCATGTAGGAGCTGTTTCCTTTGTAGTATAGTTTCCACATGAAATTGCTCACATCGTAAACTATACGATACTATTGTTACCAGGTTTCTATATGGAAGCCAAATCTTGTGCTTGCCTTTTTTTTTACCTACAAAGAAGAGCTGCACAGATTGACAGTTTTTATATTTTTCGTAATTTATGGGTTTAACAAGATACAGAGCATTGAGTAAAGATACTTTAGAGGTACTGGCACTGGGCAAACAGTTTTCCCCTGTCGCCACTCTTAAGCTAGATCAACCAAGTCCTGACTGCTGCTTCACACCTAACACACATAAAGTGCCAGGTCGATCTTCCCATGTTGGTCTTGAAAATGAAAGCAAACAAGCGTATATCCCTAAAATGTTGAATTTCTCCTTTTAATGTATTCTTTTCTTAACTGTCGTCCATTTTTTTCCCAATTTGTGATGGCTAATTTCCCTGCTCTTTGGTTTTTGTCACTGCTACTCCCACTGTTGGCCCAGGGAGGAAGTGTGCATCCATGTGCTTCCTCCCAAAACACACAAGCTTTAGCTGCTTTCTTTTGGCTAACAGCGAGAGGCTCCTCTCAGCCACCTGCCCCATTAGACACACAGCCCTGCCAGAGGCATTGCTACGAGGGATAGAACCAGGCACTCAACTGTGGGCAGGTGTTGGGCTACTGTGCACCTGTACACACCTGAATAGAGTGGCTGATTTTTAGAATACTGACTTTCGATAATATTGTGATATATTGTACCCCAGCAAACCTTTCCATCGCTTTATCAAGTCTTTAATACAGTCCGATGTAAATTATGGTCCCATTTAGAGCAAAATAGACAATAAAGTATGGTATGCTTTAGGGTGGGGCTACTTTGTGATTGACAGGTTGCTACCATGGCACACTGTGTGTCTTGTTTCAGAGCTATGACCCTTTTCCAGTGTATTTTATTTCCAAGGCAGTCTAAGGAGTCAGCTGTTTATTTTAAATAATGGATACCCCGTGCTAACTCATCAAGCTAGCTATTGCTAGGATTAGCTGATAACGTAGCGTCCCCCCAGCTCCCAATCCATTTTGACCAAAAACACAGCTATAACCTCCAAAACTCTGAACACAAGGCTTCAAAACTGGAATCCACAAAGCAATGGGTGACGTCACAGCAACTCAGTTGGTTTATTTTGATGCAGTCTGTGATCAAACCCCAGTCTCCAGTGATCGTCTTCATATTGGAGGACAACCATTGCTCCAGTTGGTCACATGGTTAATCGAGGAAGTGGTTTCATCTGGCTGTACACTCATTCACTGACTGAGGAAGGAAGTACTTTGGGAAGTTTTCTGCATTCAGTCTTTGTGAACATAATTAGCAAATATATGCTAATGGCTCTTCTGCACTAAGCACCATCGTCCGGAGCGATTAACCCCAGTATCTCCCCTCTTCTCTGCCCAAGTCTCTGGCAGAGTCCCCATGAATGAAAGCTGTAATTAAAGGGGGATGAAGAATTGTAATTACACTCCACCCCGTGTTCTGGTGACTGTGTGTGTATGTTCTGTATGTGTGTAATTTGCTGTTTCATGATAGGGTGCTGTGTTGTGCCAAGATGTATACGCACACAAATTTACCCTCATCTGCTCATGCCACCCTGTCTTGCAGCTGGAAGCAACAGTGTGGAACAGCCACTGAAGGTGAAATGTATCAAAAAGTGGAGTGGGTGTGGCGAACTGTAGATACTTTGAGTGATGCAAACATCCCACACATCCAACACACACTAGCACAGTTGGAAATGTTGTAAGAAGACAATGCACGTCAAAATAGTTATTCAAGCCAAGCCTCTATTTCACAGCTTTTGTATTTTGTTCACAGCAAACTGCAGTATTTTCAACCAAATCTAGTTTCAATGTGTTAAGATGTGCCACTTTTTAAATTTTTTTGTTTTTTTTTACTACCCATAACATGATATTCAGTAATGGAGCGCTCACAGGGACGGGAACAGCAGCACTGTGATCTGTGCCATGTTCAGAAGATCTTGTTTTATCTGTGACAGTGAGGGGTCATTAAAATGTGCGACTTTTTTCCCTCCATATCTGCCTATACTTTTTTTTATAAAACTTTTCTGTCTTTCAAGATGCTTTTGTAAAGACTTAGTACAAAAGATTCTTTTCGAACTCAAAAATGCCGTGATGCTTGCTGTCACACTGTTCTAATTTGACTCTGTAAAACCTCAAGAGATGCAGGGAAAGAGAATGCTCGAATTCTGCTTAAGCTTGAGATGCTTAAAACGAGGGTTGCATCATTAACTCCATCACGCTGTGGGCATCTTTCTCTGTCAACAACTGCCGCTTTGCCAATACTTGAAATCTTCCAACTTGTGACAAAACAGACATGAGCTTTGTCATCCTCCCTTCGCAACTGCCTTGTCACACTCTTTCAAGTCAACATAATTAGCTGTAGCTTACAGTTTTTTTCTCTCTCTCTCCCTCTCTTTGATGCCAGGGGTGGAGGCATGTCTGCAGGCAGGCAAGTGGATGCCCGAAACTGAGCATGAAGCGGGAGAAGGCCCCCAGCGCAGTCGCATCAACAGATGCAGCTTGGTAAATGAGAAGCATACAAACAAACACATGAAATAGATGAGTATAGATTGTCTAGACTGTCTGTCCTTGGGGAGAATTAGTTTTTCAGACAGTGATGCATGGTTATTGTTCGGGAGCGTTAAAAGTACTCCCTTGGACTTTCTCATGTTTTATGTCTGGGAACTTGGAGAGTAATATGGCTTATTCGATGCTAATTGACATAAACAAAATACCTCAAGCAGCTACATGGAGCTTTTAAATGGTTAGGAAATTGTCAATTTTATACTGATGCCTCTATATGACCTACATATGCAAATCAGACCATCAGGAAAAAA
Source organism: Serranus cabrilla (assembly GCA_903364295.1). Classification (NCBI taxonomy): domain Eukaryota; kingdom Metazoa; phylum Chordata; class Actinopteri; order Perciformes; family Serranidae; genus Serranus; species Serranus cabrilla. The sequence continues at coordinate 654,794 of CAFUXE010001209.1, read as the reverse complement.
ATGACTACATATTTCTGTATAGCTATTCTTATTGCCACTCTGTCTGATGTCTGCAAATTCAGCTGATCTGAGGCTGTGTTTGGTGTTATCCAAACACCATACAACAGCAGAAATGCAGTTTCCACCTCCAACCTGAGGTTATAAGGATAGTATTCCAGGTATGCTTTTGTTAGGATGGAGACTGAAATTAATGCAGCAGATCCCGTAGGAAAACCTTCAGTCTGCAAGAGAACTGTGATTCGGCAGAGGATTTATTCTTCAGAAAGACAACAACTCTAAACAAAGCCAAAGCTACATAAAAGTGGCTTCAACACATCAATTGACATTGATGTCCTAAAGTGGCCAAGTCGGAGTCATGACCTCAATCCCACAAAGAATTTGTGGCAGGACTTGAACATTGCAGCTCCCTCACCAGCCCCCATGAAGCTTGACAGAGCTTTTGCCATTTTACAAAGAGGAATGGGGACACAGTGCATTGTCTACATGGCAAAGCTGATGCAGACCTCTTTACACACTCAAGGCTGCACTTGCTGTGAAAGGTGCCTCTGTTGGAGACGGTGAATACCTATGCTGTACATAGTTTAGAATGTCTAGTTTACTTAGTGTGGATAGATATGGAAAGATTCCGTACTCAGTGTCCCCATTGTAGGTTTCTCCTGTTTACTTCCCTCTTGTATAGAATAAAATGTCCATTCTAGAAAAAAAAAATCATCAATCATTATCATAAACTAACAACGCCCACACATACGCAAGCAAAAGTGAAATCCAACCATAGTGTAGTCAAAGAACGTTCTTACTAGATACTCTTGAGGGAGCCAGTTTATGCCCAAAACAGTTGAGTTCATTGATGCTGTGAATAGAACAGTCTCCAGCGGCCTAATTCACTGCTGCTTTAAACAGCAATGCTAAGTGGTTCAGAGTTTGCCTGGAGAACGGTGCTGATAAAAATGTCTCCTGGCTCTGCTGCAAAAAAAGTAAATACAAAGCATCCAGACAGACACTTGGCAATATGAGAGCCTAGATTTATTGGCAAAGAAATGATTCAGCGTTTAACTTCATCATGAACAAAATGGGAGACTTTAATCCTTTTGCCTCTGTTCTCACAATGACTTAACTTTGTGTTTTAATGGAAGAGTTATTTTGATTTTATCAGAAGTTTTCACTACTGCTTAATTCGTTGATCTCCTGCAGCTCCCACCACTCTTCGATGGCTGTTTCTTCTTCCTCCTCGGCTCCTTTGAGGCGCCGTCAAAAGACGAGCTCACCAAGATGATCCGGGAAGGAGGAGGCCAACTCCTGAGCCGGCAGCCAAAGCCTGACAGCGATGTGACGCAAACCCTGAGCGCTGCCGCCTACCATGCACTGCCAGACTCCGACCAGGCCCTCTGCACCCAGTACATCATCTATGACCCCCGGGGCCCTCACAAGCCGGCAGTCGTGAGGCGAGGTAAGGTGTGGTCCGCTCCCTCCACCTGGCTCACTGACTGCATCGCAGCCTTCCTCCTCCTCCCAGTGTCACACCCTCCAACATCTGTCTAAACAACCTTTTTTACTATATACATCCAATATTAGTTTTGTACTGAGATATCAGTTGTCCTTGAGCATGACCATCATGTGTTTTCTTGTTTTTTTAATATGTCCTGATTAGGTTGACACAAATCACATAATCATAAAATAATAATGTGGCTCTTAACATCAATCTGTATGGTTTTCTGTACTTTTGGAGTTAAGAGAGTGATAATATCTCCTACATATACTGCGCAGTATAAATCAGTGTTTATACTTGGTGTTCAATAAATATAAAGGACTCTACATGTGACGTGTCCTGTTGATATCTGGACTGTTTTGAAGCCTCCAGTCTGACATTTTGACTGATGCCATCTTGGGTTTTTTGAAACCCGAAGTGACCATATCTGGACGAGGGGAGTTTACTAGCCCATCAGGAACAGGTACTGTATAGTGAATGCTAATTTGCAATAGCTAGCTAGCATAGGACAAAATCTACATTTTACCAGTTTAAACAAAAGATAATCTTTTTACAGTTTCAATTGAATATTTTTAAACATTTTAAACAACGTCCCAACTTTTTAGATACGGATTAGTAATTTGGATGCTAATTTTGGCTAGTGAGCAGGTTTAAATCATAATGTACTTTTGGAAAAAATTAGCATCTGACCAAGGTGAACAAGACATTTATACACAGCCAAATGTTTCATTCCCTGCTGTATCGTCTACTTTCGGATAATTTGCAAAATGAACGCCATGCTTTATTGAAGAAGACCTGAAACTAGCAATTGAGATTATAAACCCAGTAGGAAAATGTTTGCTGAGGTAATAAATCAAGTGAGAAGTAGGGTTAGTTTTCATAGACTTCTATACAATCTGACTTCTTTTTGCAACCAGTGATATTAACCCCTGCTGGCCATTTGAAAGAATACATGTTTAAGGCACTGGGTTGGCATTGGCTTCACTTTTCAGACGCAGAAGCTACATCCACTTCTTTCTCATGGTTCTCAGTCTGTTCTGGGTTCTCTTTTCAGTTAAACATGCCTGGAAAACCTCTACAGGGACACATCCAACAGGAATTCTAATCAGATGCCCTGAACCACCTTCGCTGACTCCTTTGAACACAGAAAAGCAACTTTTCTTCCAGTTCCATCCGGATATTCAGGCTCGTTGCTCTGTTTCCAAAGGTGAGCTCAGCCACACTGTAAAGGAAACTCATTTCAGCCACTTTATCCATGATCTGATTCTCTCGGTCATTACCCAGCTGTTGGCCATAGGTGAAGGTTGGAAAGAAGTACCAGTAAATTGCTCCCTCTTTATAACAACTCTCCAGTGCAATGCTTGCAACACTGCCGACCTTTCACCAGCCCGACTCTCGAATGGCACATTTATTCAATTTAATCTGTCGCACACATCTCTTGTTCATTTGAGGTTTTCTCTGTGTCATGTGTGTCACGCTCAAATCAATTTGCTGTCCACTAAACTATCTAATGTGTGGTTTGAGAGTGGAATTGCGTAATCTGCGTGAGTTTACCAGGAAGAGCTAATTATCTAATTATCTAATTGAGAATGCCTGTTAGATGCAAACAGAGAGTGTGTCCCCGAAAAAGATCGATGGAGATGCATTATAAAGTGTAGAATAGGAAAAACAAAGCAATTAATTGTTCTGTCACAGCGCTGGCACCATAGACTGCACTTGTGTATCCACCTTTTGTGTGCACAAGTTGTGTGTGTTCCCCACCATTAACACTGGGCTGAAGGTATGTGTGCTTTAAGAGGTCTTCCACTGGCCATCTCCCAAGATGCCATTTTCAATGGGATTAGTCAGGGATGCACCTAATTGCTATTGATTGCTGTGTGCTGCATAAAATTGCTTCCCTTTTCTTGTCCACGGTGGGAGGTGGGAGAAGGCAATTAGTAGTGTGGACGAGATAGAAGCCCAGACTGACTTGTAATGGAACAGAATGGAGAAATAAACCTGTGAGCAATGCCCTTGAACCCACTGAGCATTACAAAATGGTTAAGCACTGGTAACTTCTTATTTTCCTCTCACACAGCTCAGAAAAATACTGTACTTTTATTTTTGAAATGTTGTGCTCATAGGAAGATTACCCGGTGGTTTGCCGTGTCCTGGGTCAGCTGTAAAGTTTTCTAGCATTTATTATTTGTTGTTTCTTGTACGGTTTGATAACATCGAAATAAGCATCCACCACCATACAGTACATCCAGGAGCCAGGGAAAACTGGGGTTTATGCAATAATGAATTTCACACTTGTGTTTTCATGCCACCTTAAGTGAATTGTGTCCGGTAGCATCAGCATAATTCCGAGTGAACAAAAAGGAGGAACATAAAAGAAGAAATCCACACTCACTTTTGCCGAATAACACTTCTTTTCAAGTCTATTTAACAAAATAGTTTTTGTCTCAATGAATAATACACATTTTCTCATATCTTATGTCTTTTTTGTTGTTGTTTTTTTTTTACTCCACCTCAGATTTCAGAATACACATTATACATTTGAAGATATTTACATATGAACAACATGGGGAACACCAAGGGTTGTTTAACTTTTAAAAATTTGGACCTTTTATTTCTTGTACAGCGTAGGGTGATTCTGTGCGAGCATGTGGTCATATACAATCAAAGATGCTCTTAATTCTTAACATAAATTTCAAATTTGTTATAGAAATGATACACATTTGAGTCCATCATGAACAGACCCTTGGTGCCCCAAAAACTAATACAATTGATTGTATAATAACAGTGTTTCTCTCTTCGTATTCCACATAGTCTTCTGTGTTGGTTTTCAGGCACACTTTATGTAACAGTATAGTTGCTGAAAAAAACATAAGGGACAAAAAAAAACATATTTTCCAGCTACAGTAAATCGGTGTCTCATGGAAAGAGCGAATGGTACACCTTTACAAAATGCCCATGTACAAGCCTGCGGTTTGAATGATCGAAGGACAGATGGGGGGGTAATTTGAATAGACATTTACAGACAGACAAAAAGACTCAAGTTTCTTGGCAGAAAATGAACAAAGACAGACTGTGCTGCTGGCCTGTCCTTGAAACTGTGCGGGAGAAAAGTAATTTCCCCCGGTTCACCCAGGCAGAGGCGCTCTCTGAAATGCCTTTTTTTTTTATTGTGTTTTTAAATGCAGCCTATTCATTCAAATGGCACACATAGGAATACTATATGTCAATCCATCTGGATCCTAACTCATTCGGTTTAGTTGTTAATGAGACCTATAAAAGTCATTTTCATGACATCTGTGTAAAGACTCAACCTACTTACAGTGCAGAGCCACGTATTCGCCGGTACAGTTTTCCTGTATTCCTGCATCTCCTTTGCTTGGGTTAAAAAATAAATTCTTTTCTTTGACTGAGCTACCCGCTCTGAATATATGATTTGCTTATTTGATTTTGTATCTCTCTTTTCTCGCTATATCCACTAGCAGCCTGGATCCCAATTCAGCTCCTATGTATGGAGGGTTTGACTTTATGTTGACAACCACTTCACCCCCTGCACTGCTTCCTTTACACCTGCAGTAGCTGATGGTGGCAGCATGTAGCTTGCAAATTAAGGAGACGAGCAGCCATGGCACCACAGTTTAGTTTCTTTAAGCAATGCACGTCAGAAGCACGGAAGGAAACAAAATCAGTCTACAGTGACTACGTTTACATGCACACTAATATTCCTCTATTATTGCAGGTATCACAATATTCTTAAATTAATTCGGCCTTGTAAACAGCAAATTCCAATTCAGATGTAGCATCTCATTAGTAACACATGTGGGATAGCTTGATATTATTCGGGTTATAGGCGTATTCTATAAAGTGCATTTCAAATGTGTGTCTGAATTTGTATTTTTACTGCAGTTTGTGACACACAGCCTGTTTACAGTCAGCTCCTTACATTGCTGTGGTTGTTGGACACAAACCAACTAGCCAACAGCTTGCAAGGCTGGAGTAGACATGCACACCACAACTTCTATATCCACAGGTATTTGGATATGTGCAAATCTACGTCTGCACAGTCAAACAAGTCCTCCACTAGTGGAAAACTTTGAAAAAAAATCAGTTTTGGCCCAAAGCAAAAGAAAACTGTCCATATTGTGACGTGTTAACATGTTTAGTTAACTGCAGTATACAATGCTGCATGTAAATTGGAATATTGGTGGAATATTTATTTTCATTAGCCATGTAACCGCCTGGTAGGAATGTTGTCTTTTTCAGAACAAAGGCAAAAAAGAGAATATTTTGTGCATGTCAACGTAATCAGTAAATTACGTAAATTGAATCAAGTTGCATGAATACTCACATCTGCAATCATCTTTTATCTTGACTTCTAACGACAAAAAAAACAACTGTAATTCTAGATCCATCTGTGAATTAAATTCAGCTTCTTTTTTTTAGCTGTGAATGAACTGAATATGTCCTTGCTCTTGTACTCCTAATACTCCTCTCACTCATTCACCCTGCTGGCTGATACAGGAATGTCGAAGGGTAAAACAATAACGGGTTTTGGGTAATACATAACATTAAACCATTGCACTGAGGAGTGCAGAAGTAGCACTTTAAAGCAGTCTGAGCTGTTCATACTGTGAAGCCAAAGGCCATGCTTTGTGAATCTTATCTGGAACAGTAGCAATAAGGCATCAGTGGTAGGAGCAATGCCTCTGAGCCCTGGCACACTCACTTCTGTCTTTGCTACCCAGTAAAGTAATTCCAATATATTTTTGGATACATGTGCAGGCTGAATAATTATTTGGCATCTAAAGTAATTAAGATGAATGAAGCTCTTTTATTAATCCTAAAATGTCTGGAGCACTGAGGCCGTGATTGATAAACCGTAGATGTCAGTTTTGTGTTATGAGTCTGCAGACCTCAAGCCAGATAGATGAGGACTGTCTTTTCACATTGAGAGACACTAAATCACTGTAGCTTAATGATGAAAATGACCCGAGCTCTATTGTTGCACCTAGAATTGAACTCCACCCACACTCTTTCAATTCTGTGATTCCTCCATCAACTGTAGCTATAGAATATGCAGCAGATTTTGCAGACTATGAGATTCTTCCAAAAACTAGTTTGAGGGCCTTTTTAAGGTAATATCCCTCTTTAGTCATTGGTCTTTATCCTATGTTCATTTCTGTCTCATTACAGAGTGCTGGGAGCTGCTATTAAGCAGCCCATCCATCACCACCCAGGAATAGGGTCTAAAAGGTTAACGGGAACGGATTTTCTGGAAATGGAAAAAATTCTAGTGATGAATGGCACAAGCTTACTGGAATTCACCTTTGAATTAATGACTAGTATTTATCATCTCAAAAATATCGTGTTTTGGGCCTTGGTTGGGTGCTTATTCTTTCAGACTGGACCACTTTAGGACCACTCTGGTCTAGGAAAATATCAAGGCAATACATTAAATTGTCTTTATAGCCCTCGCCATATAGCCACACTACATAGGAACAGCTATTCAAGGTAGTGGAGGAGCTGAAAATCTATTACACAATCTGTACCAGAGGGATAATGTAACAGTTTTGTATCTTAACAAGCTTTATAGGTTTAAGAGCTTCACTGGGTACGGATCAACATACTGTGGCAATGAGATTCTGAATGAATGGCGTGCTTGTGAATGCTCACGTGGACAATGTGCACGTGAATGCTGCTTTAAAGCATTTAGACATATGCAGTTTCCCTCCTTTTGTCTGCTGGTTCTTGTGGAGTGTGCCCAGCATGCAGGCTGCGGCAGCGCCAAGCACCCAGCTGGATGATTTATCACAGAATACTCCTTGATTAAGGGAAATTAAAGCAGGCTGCTCTTGGCTCACTAATTGCTTTGATAACAAGTTCAAGCAGTTAGTTAGTGGGAATATTTTTGAGGATATGGACCTCTGAGAGAAAACAATAATGACAATTAAGCTGGAAGAGGCTGCCCAAAGTTGTTGTTTAGATGCAGAGTTGCAGAATTCTACATCTAGCCTTCTCATAGTTGCTCGCTAGCACCTTTTTCCTCCCTTTCCTAATTCTACAGTACCAACTTCTCCTGCCTGTGCTGCTACTATACAGTGACATGACTCAAAACCATAATATGTTGGTCAATAAAATCAGCATTTTGGGGATTTATAGCAGTTTATAAAATTGACAGTAGCATCATCTAAGTGTTAGAGGTGAGTTCCTGCCATAGCGATAAAAAGTCTTAAAGTCTTATGAAGACACAAACATTTATGTGTAATGTGCATCTTGTAAACAAGCTCTTAGAGTGAAGTCGTGAAACTCAAGCACACCTTTGCAGTGCTCTCACCGGTGTCAAAAAAAAAAAAGCGCCGTTAAGTGTGCTTACGGTTTGTTTTCCTGCTGTTGGAATATTACAACACCTGCGTGATTGTGACAGACAAGTACAACAAGCAGATGACACATACGTACGGAAATCAACATGAGCAATTCAACATTGCCAATGGTTAGGAAAGAGTTCAAGGAGCTTAGAAACTTTTTGTGTGAGAGCAGCAAGTCAAGCAAGTCAACTTCTGAAAATATATATGACGATTAAAACTGGAGGGCGGAAACAGCCTTGAGACAAGTTCCGTCTTCTTCTCACTGGCTAAATTTGTGTTTGTGTGAAGCTTGTGAGAGCATCTCTGCGATGCTACGCTGTCTCAGGTTGCTTAGGAATTGTGCTCCTGCCCTGTCAATCATACAAAATGGTGCAGTAGGCAGGGCCTTGCCTGAGCTTTTCCACCATCCCCTGTGGAGTCTCTCTATGACAACGTCTGGCCGTTGAGGCATTCCCGCCGCAAGCACTGCGCCGGCTTCCACCAGTCTCCGTTGTGGCAGCGGCAGATGGTGCAGTCGTCCACCTTTACTTCAATTCCGGCTGGGATGATCGTTGTTCCAGCAAAGCAATTTGGACCTGCCGCATGGGGAAGGGAGGGAGAGGGTGAGAAAGACAGGAAAGAAGGAATGAGAACGACAAGAAATGGATGTGGCTCTCCTGAGGGTTTCTCTTTTTTTTGGAGGGGTGGTGGAGTGATGCAGAGAGCTGCAGGGAGTTAGGGGAGTCAGAGCACACGTACAGATCTTTTCACGGGCATGCACCGATGGGCTTGTTTTTGCAACACTAAAGCGCTTTTGTTAGTCTCCCCTTCTCCCTCGACATGGAGCGCTTTGCATCCTAATGCGCTGCGAGCAGAGAAGCCTGCCAGGCGCTGGCTTGGCAGTACAGAGAGGCTGAAGTACAGAGAGAGACAGAAGAAGAGAGAGAGAAAGCTGCTTTGAGAGGCAGTAGGGAGGATGGTGTTAATCACTTCAGTCTGTATGAAAAGGCCACAGAACTCCTTAGCAATTCCTTACATGGTTTCCCTCCACACACACACACATGCACACTCTGCGCTGAACTCCGAAACAATAAAGATTAATTTTGACATCTGATTTATCCTTAAAACACTGTAGGATCTACTAGTGTGGATTCCTTTTTGTTGATACATTCCTTTCATTCTAAAACCTGTTTGATTGTGTACCACTGGAACACCTCATACTCCTGTATCTGATAATCTCAGTAGATAGAGAGACAACCTGGGTATATTTTAGGATCTGTACTCGAGGAAGCTGAAAGTGCTCGTACCTTTGTATGAGTGTAGAGCAATCATTATTGGTAAATACCATATGAAATTATTCTATCTAATTTGTCTCTCTCTGCCTCAGGTGGGTTTTGAGGCAGTGTATCTCTTCCTCTACTTCTAGAGAGCGTGGGGCCAGTAGGTGCCGGGAAATCTTCCCAGTTTTAATCATTTAGATGAAGCAATCAGCAGCTCAATTGGTGTGACGGTGACTTTGGATTGCTCTCAGCATCCAGCTCCGTAAAATCTGCTAGATTCAACGAGCAGTCATAAAAAACTCATATGTCTCATAACTCTTGAAGACACAGTAGCTTTCACGGCTAATTTTCATGGACATCTTAGTGTCCCGGTGAATTTGATTTAGTGCAGGCTAACTTAAAGCTGGCAATGTAAATGTGAAACTGTATGGTTAGTTGACCTGAAGAGCCTATAGTTACACAGGGTACATTTGGGGACACGGGCCAGCTGCATGCAAATCAGCACAATTACTCAGCTTGGGCACAGCAGAGGCCTTTTTCATGGAGGACATTTTGACATGTCACAGTAGGAAAGGCACAGGTGTAATAATTAAAATTAATGATGGCGGCATTCCATTTAGCTGCTTTGATTTCAGGGTTCTGGTACTGTGCATGCTGACTCACTGTCACACTGTCACAGCTCACTGTCACACAGCCATTGTCAATGTTATTAGTAACACTTTGCTTTTCCTAGTTGTCAAAATATCTGCTGTGAAAAAGGCCTATTAGTTTGTCTTTTGATATGATAATGGACCTCAGGGACTCAAAGCACACAATTATGGTTAAGGTACAGATCATGGTCTTGGTTAAATACTGGAATTCACATTGACCTAAAGCATGAGACAGGTCACACTAACTTACTCAATTTTTAATCATGTCCATGACTTTTAGGTCACCTTAACCAAGTGTTTTATTAGCCTGGAAATTGGTGGAAGAATAATTTAGACCCTTGAAATCAGAAAAAGTCACAATAAAACTGTATTTAAAAGTTTTGAGAGTAAATTGATCCCTGTCAGTGTTTTTGTATTTTGTATTTACCTTTATATAGTGTTGGTGAGTGAAATCTACAGCACTGCGTCATGTTTAGTCACTGAGGATCTCAACTTTTCATAATGTCAGAAGAACAACTCTGTGATCAGCTTTGTAAAAGTATTTTCCACCGAAACCAAGAGAGTTTTTACTTTTTTAGTTTATAATTAGATTAAGAAATATGAGAATTTTCTAAACCCAAATAGATATATGTATCCAAGGTTGTCACTGGAAGGAAAGGGTATGTGTCCTAAAACATAACTAAAGCTGTCGGACAAATATAGTGCCGTGAAAAGTATAATTTTGCCTCTTAAAGGTCCCATATTGTAAAATGTGAGATTTCCATTTCCTTTCGATTATGAAGCAGCTCTAGGTGCTCTATAAATACTGTGAAAGTATCAAGACGCTCAATCTACAGCACAATGCTTCCAGGTGTGTTTAGAAATTGTGCCTTTAAATGAGCTGTGAGGACTTCTGTAAGGTTGTGATGTCACAACCACACTATATATAGGTAGAAAGTGCTGTTACAGCCATTTCAGATGGCCACATTGCACTTTCACTGAATGTGAAATATAATATATTTTTAACATTAATGCATGTAAACACGTTTGAGTATAAAACCCCAAATTTAAGTAAATTGATGTACTTGAACATTTGCATAATATTACCCCTTTGCATGTAGTTGAGTAAAGAACAAGTACCTTGAATTACTACTTCTGAACAATACTTGAGTAAATGTATTTATTTACTTTCCACTGCTGCATAAAGATAGGCAAATAGATTTGGCCTGTGACTTGCTTCACATGTCAGAGTTAATGGCTCAATCTCCTGTAGTGTTTATGAGTGAAAATAAGGGGCAGGAGGCCATAAACATCCACATGACACCGACCAAAGGAGGTGTTGGCTCCCTCGTATCCCCATCCTTTGCCTATGCAGAGATGAGTCCCATGCTCTATTCGGACCTGATAAAAACCCTTTGATCTGAGCTTAGAGGAGACATTGAGATCGCTTGCCAAGTCTTAACTCTCATTGATCTGCCTCTGGACAGCTGGCACAGGTTACAGGACAAACTCAGTAGAGGTTGATGAGGGAAGAGGGTGACTGGTTCTGGCTGCCAAGTGTGATTGTTTATAGCCAGATAGACTTGGAGCCACAAGGACACAGTTTCAGCTACCTGTCAGCGTTGGAAGGACACACACTCACCCGTCCCGAACCGGGGATCGATTCATGGCCAATAAAATTTAGTGAAGTCAGAAAATGTTTGTCCTGTGTCAAAACTATCTCAGCACATCATACTTTCCCTGACTGCTGCTGAAGGAGTGAATGCATATTAGCTCTCATTACAGCCTATTTGGCTCAAATACCACTATTGCCTAGAGGTGAGAAGTGTTTCCATACAAACTCAACTGCCAAAAACCTAATTCACCCACAAAAAAATAACAAACAACCTGCAGTTTATCCAAAGGATATGTCAGTCTGAATATGTTACCATCTCTATGGCTTTACGACTGTATGATATGTCTGTTAAAAACTCACAATGACAGTCTTCAGACAGATAAGCAGATCTATAAATGGTTTAATCCTATCATAGTGAGGAAACGCTGGCCATTTTCACACTACTCCTCATTATCATTTTCTTCATGAGAATTATATAATTACATGTATCCCCTGATAAATTCATAGTATATAATTCAGGATCGAGATTAGAGCTGAATCAGTCAGACTCAATGAACGTGCTGCTCAGAGATAAGCACTCCCACTGCTGACTTTTCCAATGTGCTGTCTTCAGCTCTCTGTTGCTGTTTTCAGAGTGAAACACCAAGAAGCAGGCGAGCTAAAAAGCCACATAGAAAGCCCTGACAAAAGACTGGCAGACATAAGCATTGATTTTAGTGGCTTGCTGATCAAAAGACATCCATGTCTTAAGGTTGTAACCACAAAAGATTTAAGTTGAAACATTTTTCTAGATGCGGAAAATGTAGGTAGGACCTGCTTTTAATTAAAATATCACTGCCATCAATCCTGTTGAACATTGCTCACTAATCAGGCAAATTAAGCCTCACTTTAACCACAGTATCAAGACATATTCTAACCTCCAAAAAACAAAATTAATAATTAATGGGATTTAATTAATCATGTGCAAAACCTCAATAACATGTCAGCCCAGTTGGGTGAGTCTTTGAAAATTCTGATCTGTTTGAACATTTAAACAACCCCAAAGCTTTTCTTCTACTATCTCAAAGTGAGTGGGCTCAGCCAGACCTTTCTCCTGTGCTGGAACAATGCTAATGCAGTGTGGGGATACTACTACTGAACTTCCTACGCAGCAGTTTTTCTCTGCAGATGCAACAGCCCCTTCGACCACAATACTGTGTCTGATGTGAGAAACCCTGCAGACATACAGTAATCCATATGCAGTACACTTCTTCTTCTCTGCAACACAACAGGCACCTTCAATTTTAGGAAATGAGCATCACACACACACAGGGTCTGCCCCCATAAGAGATGATGTGAAGCTCTGACACTTTCTCAAGAAAAAGCAGGTTAGATACTGTCAGTTAAAGTAACCTTTTCTGCTTTCAATGTCTGTGAAGCTGGTTTATGGCACATTAGCCTCAGCTAGTTTTGCATGCTCACATGGAAAACCAAGAAGATGAAAATGTTACATATCATTGTCATTGTGAGCATACAAACATTGTCATTTAGCCTAAAGCACTGCTCTGCTGCTAGCAAGGCTGTCAACTCGGTCTTAATAAACAGGGAAAAAACACATTTAAACACCTTTAAAAATCTTGTGACTTGTATTTAATGATTCGGATTGGTCTGCAGTTAAAGTAGCAAATCCTCATACCTAAATGACAGATCGGTCATTTGCCAGTTACTCGCAAAATTACATTATATGACCATTTCACTTCACGCTTATGTCGTGTAGCGGTCCCAGTTATAAACTTGTGACCACTCTAATTAGCAGTAACGATGGAGAAACCGGTTACAAATGGTCCAATCTACAGAAATCATGTCTTTGATATGATCAATTCCTTTAATCGATAATTCATCCACCTCAGCATTTCTAGTCCATTAGCCAGTTCTAAGTGTAGGAAAACGTATGATATCACTGCGGTAATTGTAGCTTTCTTTGTGCTATCACTGCTTTTTTCATCTCTCGAATTGTAATTTTTCCATGTTTTTTCACCATTTTACATATCAGGCCAGTATATAAAAGGGTAACCTACAGAATACCAAGAAGGCATAGATTGTTGGAAAGTTTAGATAGTAATCTATCTACCAGTCACATTTTCATGAAACTGAGGACAGCAGACTCTGAGCTTTGACCACTAATGGTGCGATGGGGCAAATTCTGACGTCTATCCCTATTCGGAATTTGTCACTTTATACTACATCACCTAAATTTCCCATTGCACCTGTCAACACTATTATGACCACTAGATGTCGCCCCTGAATAACAAACACAAAGATGGGTCGTAATAGGCAGCGTGCATAAGTGCTGCCCATTTTTGGGTGAGGACAGTCTGGGATAAACAGACACCACAATTGGCACACCAAACTATTTCCAAACTGTTTCTATTCATGTCTCTGTCTTAAAATCATTCCCTAGTTAGAAAATACACGCTGGCATTTTGAAAGGGTTGTGCTCCTTTCACATAATGATTTGAGACCAAACACTTGCAGCAGGTAAAGCAAAAGAAAAATGTGTGACTGTCTTCCACTGATTGCATGTCTAACGGGAGCACATAAGTGGATGTCTTCTTTTCACAGCCCGTTGTCCTTTGGCCAAAAATGAGAGCTAAACAGCATTCTTCATTGTCCTCTCCCTACAGCCCTCAGCTCCCATAGAGATTTAACTGGCTGCCAGAGCCTGACCAGGCACCCTTGGGGAGCCTAGAAACGGCAGGCCTACCCTGAAATGCCAAGGGTGTCACTGTGTCCTGTCAGCCTGGATTAGCTCTCTCCTAGCAGCTTCTGCAGCCTTGTTAGTGTGGGTGTTTGTGTGTGTATGTGTGTTGAAATAAAAGAAAGAAAGGAAGGGGGATAAAGAGGAAATGAGAGAAAGTGTGATAGAAATTGGGGGTAGTTGTGGTGAAATAGCCATTTAGCATCCGCCTCGAACTAAATTCCTCTCATCACATTTATAGGTCAACCGTTGCTTGGGAGAAAAAGAAAAAATATATCAGGATATTTGTTTTGCCTTCTTTCAGCAGGGATACGCATGAACAATTTTTCTATTTCTGGTGTGACACTCAACATGATGAGAGGATGGAATGCAATAACGAGGAATATAATAATAATACAATGAGAGCACCTTATGTTTTTATCAGGTTTTCATTTGAGTTCAGAAAAACTTTCTTTGCCAGCTCTTTCTTTTTCCTAAAATAATCTGAAGTTTACATTTGAGCCGTGTAAAAATGTTGTGGCTGCATTTAAAGGCTGTGGGCACCGGCTGACATTACTGTCTTTAGGAGCTGGCTCAGTTTTAATGCCACAGCCAAGATCTAAGGAAATCTATTATTACCAACCACGGGGGGCTAAATAATGCTCCAAAGTCAGGCTAAATTTTAGCGAGGAGAAAATGTATTCATTTTCAAAGTGTTCCCTTGACATCAAGATGAAATAATGTAAATGGATTATATGGTTACCCCTTTACAGACATGCCTACTTTATGCTAACTCCGTGTAGTTTGGGGTGTGTGGTATGAATGTGTTACTCTTGCCTATTCTAAGCAGTGTATTTGTTGTGTTTCTGCACACTGGGTCCTAAACAGTGTTGGAGCTGCATAGAGTAGGCATTACTGAAAAGCTAAGACTGTGGATTTTGGATTCAGCTTGTGTTGTGACCTCTGAGATAATCACAGCCTCATGAAACCTCACAATCACAAACTAGAGACTTCTCGAGCATTCAGAGGATGTATGGTGTACATTGACTATAAGGGGATGTCTATTTAGCTGCAGCACATAAGTAATTGCCAATTGTTAAAGATACGATTTTTGCAGAAATCTCCAAAATGTCAAAGCTTTTCGATACCATCCACATCATGGATTTTTCCGTTGTGTTCCCTGAGGTTTTGGTGTCTTCACATAATATGTTGACCCCTTTTCCATCAATTCTTGAATGCTCAAAACCGACGACACATAAATGAGCATGGGAATCTGCTATCAACCTGCTATCTCTCCCTCAAATAACCTGTCCCCCACCAAAAAAACTAAGAGTTCCTAAGAGTTAAAATGATCCACAGGCACATTTTTCTGTTGAGCTTTCAAGCCGGGATCACACTGCAGTTGAACAGTTACTGTACTTTAGTCATAAAGCTCCATCTGTCCCTCAGGATTGGTGCTGGCAAAGGGAAATCTCCCACCTCGCCTTGTAAATAGCCAATGAACCATCGGAATCCTATAATTCTAATTTAGGGATTGGCTGCGTGTGACAAGGGCGTCGGGGCACTGGGAGATAAAAGGCTCTCCGAGGACCCATTAGTCCCTCCTACCATGCCTTTAATCAATGGGCTAATGTTTACTCTGCTTAGTGTGTCATTTATAATTAAAACTAGTACTGCTCATTAGTGTCCAACGGGCCCAAGGTAATAATTTTAATTCATAAAACATCAATTACATCCTCATCCTCTAAAGGCGCGGCCATCAAATGGCGATACCACAGATAAACTTGCCGTCATTGGTTTAATGAAAATTTAATGAGTTCTGAGGAGTGTGCGTTGAATTCCAGAAGAGATGAGTGTTTACCGTTTTTACAGATGGGGCAGCATTGCTCCGGCTCGTACACAGGGTTGACACACTCTGGGACGGCGCAGTCGGACACCACACAGTGCACCTCATTATTTGGTTCGCAGCGGCACCATTCACAGGGTGACGGCTGTGGGCAGAAGGTGGGGGGGGGGAAACAGAGAATCTGGGTTAGATGATTCAGTATGTTTCACCTTTATCAGTGTGTGTGCGCTACATGATTACTAGCGACCAGTTGAAGAAGCAGCCCGCTCCTGTGCTGCTATATTCCAATTCAAAGTGCACTTATTACTGTATGCATCTCACACAGTCTTCATAAACAAAGAAACATGTTAATAAATTATTCACAAGGTCAGTTTTATAAGGCTTATGCATCTCAACAAACAGAGCCTTTAGCTGACTTAAACTAAAATCACCAAAAATAACTAATAAGAGAGTCTATAAAGTGGTGTTCATGATATTTAGTATTTTGCTGCATTCTGCTGCTGCCTCCCTGAGGAAACAGTTCAGAGGCTTATCTTACCACCTCTGCAACATGTAAATCAGCGCGATGCAGCTCTCTGTGCCGCTGCCTCTCACTTGACTTTATCTGTACAAACTCTCTTGACCGGAAAATGAACTGTAATGCAATTACATGGAGTGGAAAAATACAAACTGTTTCCAAATCACGAAAGGTCAACTGTTCATCATATTAGATTTTCTTTCTGCTCATCACAGTAAACAGTCTTTTTGAGGGCATCTCTGCTCTGGGTCTGCTCTATCAGCGGCTCCGCACTCTGTGCACTAACCTTGTAAGGCACATGTTTCACATCTGATAAACCTTTTGCAGTTCCAATTTGTTAAAATATTGATTTTTTTCATTGTTGTTGTTGGTAGGTGGGTCAATGTATTATTATTAAGAGAGAAGCAACCAACACCAAACAAAATTGTTCAGATGAGTCAGAATAAACTGGGTGAGGTATCCCTTTGAAGTCCACGCATTTTCCAAATTGATTTAATGCATATGAATTTATATTCCAAACCAGCTACTTTGTGAGCACATTTTGACTCATGAATAACATTAAGGTGACTAATCATGTGCCGTACTTATAATACTGGTATGCACTGCATCCATTTTTAAAGGAATAGTTTAAGAATTTGGGGAATTGTGCTGATTTGCTTTCTTGCAGGGGCTTACATGAGGAAACTGATATCACTCTCTTGCCCCTGTGTTAAATACTGTTAGCTTAGCTTAGCATAATGTCCGGGAGGTAGCCTGACTCTGTCCACAGATCTACCAGCATTTCTAAAGCTGTAGGCAGAGGTAACTAGCACAAACTCCAGGAAGTAACTGGTCATAACCAAGAAGTAGTCCGGCAGAAAAACCTTACGCTTTGACAGTTTAGTTTATGTAGCATTAAACAAACAAAATGTGACTGCATTATAGAGCTTTAGAAATGCTGGCAGGTGGATTTCATTACCTTTAGATTGAGCCAGGACTTTATGCTAAGCTAAACTAGCCAATTGCTGATTCCAGCCACATATTCACTTGACAGCCGATGAGTGGTATCAAACTTTTCATCTATCTCTCCACAAGAAGTCTATGTCCTAAAATGTTGACACCGATCACTGTGTGGTGAAATTAATGATTGTTTTGTCATTCACCTACTCCAAACTGCATTAGCTCCAGACAGTTTTCTATTCCACAATCGAATTATAGCAGCAGCAGCAACAACAGCTCCACTGCTCATAATCCAGTTTTGTGCAGAGATAAGTGAAAGGGCTGTGGCAATACTGCATGCTTTAAAGTGACTTTTATCAGCCAATTTTGCCAGGATGCATTAAGTGGCACAGAGTGGGAAGTGGCCAGGCTTGTATTTTTTATTAGAATTTATGGCAGTCTGGATGCACTGCAGCCACAAATTGAATATGAGCTAAATTAAAAGATGGAACGTGGGGGGCAGTAGAAAGGAAATTGAAAGCACAGTCCATTCTCTGATAGTGGCCATACCTTCTAAACTTAAAGCTATTTATATGTAGAATGAGATCTCTAAGGATCGGAGCAGAGACGAGACAAGACTAGACTGTTTCACCTCCTATAATTCTCCTTGTCATAGAAAATGTATAAACCTGTCTCAACTGTGACAGATATACTTCCTGATATGTCAGACAACTGTCCAGTGGGATTAAAAGTTAGGATGTGAAACCATCTTTCAGATATGATGTTTATAAAAGGCAACAAAAAGTGAAACATTCGGAAATGAAAAAGAGGAGGAAAAGTGACTGCCTTTATGTGTGGAAGTGTTTGTAACTAGTTAGTGTCCTGGTATAAAAACCAATGTTCTGTATCGCTGCTTTGAACAGATTCACGCTCTTAGTGGTGTTAATGATGATGGATTTCATCTGCTCATTCGTTGTGCCTGTTGCATATTTTAGAGCTGCCGTTCCCTGATGTAAAACACACCTTTCCTTTTCTGATGTAGCTGCACTGAAATAATAACAGCTCTTAAGAAATGCACATATAGATGTAACCTGAACATTTATATCTCTGTGCTCATTAGAAATTCCTGTCAGAAATTCCTCTCATATCTTACCCGCACAAGTAGTCGACACTAGTGCGCTCATGTAAATAAACCACAGGAAAAACATTTCTCTTTCGCAGAGTCAAACATCCTTACAGCTATCTTCCCCTCTGTCAGTTCGAGCGCTCATACAGAAACGTACGAATTACACGGCGAGATATTGTCTCATACATATGTAAGATGCGATACATTTTGCCAGCCTGACAGACTTAATCTGCAGGGGCTGGCAAGGTGGGATTCAGGGTCAGCAGTGGAGCATACAGAGCCGTGTCTGACACATCCAATCATGGTTCGCAATGTCATGGCTACATATTAAGTTTATGGTTCTGCGTTCAGGAAAATTTGGCTTCTTCAAAAGTAATTGAACATATAAACTCACTTAGCGTTGTTGGTCGAAGAGCTTTCTGAGTTGAGTGAAGATGAGGTACCTTAACCTTGGGCAACATATAAAATCAATTACACCTTACTTTAAATTGACACTGGCAGCAGTAGGAACCAGGTTCAGTCAAGATTATGCTACGTAATACAAAGTATGTCTCGTCAGGGAATTGAAGCTACAGCAGTCTGCATTATTGTGCTTCATGTTGTGTGTTTTTCACAGTCTTTAAAGTCTTTGGAAGTTTAAACCCACTTAGTGTGTACACGAACATTCTGTTTTGTTTTTTGCATATAAACATCATATCCTGGTTTCAGAAACCTGGATTATCCTGTTAAGTTAATTCTAAGTACCAAAAAAGACATATTGAGAAGATCATCTGTTTTACCATAAGGAGGAGAAGACTCACATCCTCAACCAACACTACTTAATTTCCATCTATGGGTATGGAGAGGTGTAGCAGCCCACATTAACCCCCACTGAACTATACCTGGGGTTAAAGTGGGAGAGCTCAGATTATACCCATGGGGTATAAAACAGGCAAGGCTATTTCAACCTCCCCTAGTCCAGATTCTAGTTTGTAGTACTAATACAAATTAAAAAACACACCCAGATAATACATTTTGATTTCATGTCTCACACTGAGCAACCTCTCAACAACCTAAAATAGTAAAACAGTACTGCCCAACTTTAATCGCTTAAATGCTGTTGCACACTAATGAAGTGCACAATGAACCATGAGCTAACAAAACATATATCTAAATGTGATCACTACTTCCTAATGTTTCTCCATTTTTTTAATACTAAACTCAGTATATTATTCCCCAGAGTTTCCTTATTTATATATTTAAAAAACAC
Source organism: Serranus cabrilla (assembly GCA_903364295.1). Classification (NCBI taxonomy): domain Eukaryota; kingdom Metazoa; phylum Chordata; class Actinopteri; order Perciformes; family Serranidae; genus Serranus; species Serranus cabrilla. The sequence continues at coordinate 635,071 of CAFUXE010001209.1, read as the reverse complement.
AAGGAGGTTACGGTTACGTAAAGATACTAACTCAAGTAAAAGTCCTAACTGCACACAGTGAAATTACTCCACTACAAGTAAAAGTCCTGCATTCAACACCTTACTAAAGTACCAGCATCAACATGTATTTACAGTATCAAAAGTAAAAGTACTCCCCTTCTCAGATTGGTCCATACATTCAAAATATAATATTGGATTATTATTATTGATGCATTTACAGAAGCAGCATTTTACTGTTAACTTAATATACTGTTATGTGCTTTAGTTTATGGAAAATGTATAATTTTATGTTAAATCTTGACCTAAAAAAACTAAAGCTGTCAGCTAAATGTAGTGGAGTAGAAGTACAAAGTAACATAAATGGAAAAACTCAAGTAAAGTACAAGTAACTCAAAACTGTACTTAAACACAGTAATTTAGTAAATGTAGGCTACTTGATTACATTCCACCAATGGGTGCTGGTCATTATCTAAATATTAAAAAAAAGTCCTGGGAAACAGTGCTGCTCTCAGTATTTATGTAATATATGTAATATATAGTATGGCATTCTTACAGAGCTGGCATTTTCAAATTCCTAACAGTCCCCTTATCAAGCCTTTGCAGTGTGAATGAGAGTAAAGACTGTTCCTCCCTAGAGCCTCCTATGGTCTAACAGTCTCTATGCCTCACTCTCTGCCAGCACATGTCAAAACCGATGGTTGGTAACTATGACTTCACCTGACAACACCACTGTATCCATGAAGGAAACATAGGGTTGTTCTTTAGCCTCATTACCATCACAATGTTACAGCTTCATGAAAGGCTCCATAACACTGCGCTCCATTATGGCAGAATCTCAACTCATCAATTTACCAACTCTCTGCAAGCATAGAAATATATCGAATAAGCTTAGTAATACTTGATAAAAGTAATGATAAGAATATGTATCAATAAGCAGTATCAGTATCAATATTATTGATAAAATATCATCAATACTGATCCATATTTCCTTGTGAATAATGCACAAAGAGGAGTTGCTATAGGAATAACATAGTGCTTGGTATTTACGTCTGGTCCATGTACTTAAAAGCCTTTCTGAAGAGAAAGAGAGCATTGAACAAGAAATCCTGAAACTCTAACACATAATATAAACTGTATTGTTGCTCTCGTCCTTTATTGCTGCTGATAAGATGGAGAAACTAAAACCAGAATGCGGCACAGTCCTCACAGCCAGAAACAAAAAGGGCTCATTTTTAAAAGCTAAAAGAGCTCAGTTGGTATAGAAATGAGAGCGGCTGGATGTGGAGGAGGCAGACAGAGCTGCAATGACGTGCATATTCAGAAGCCTGGAAACTGTTGAAACATGTGAATAAAAGCATATGAATAACCAGGTTTCTCATCTTATATCTACACTTCGTATCCAGAAAATGATCAATACCAGGATACTAGTGTCTATGGAAACGCGACCTTCATAACAAAAGCAGCTACAAACAGGATCAACACAAAAACATGCATCTAATTATTAAGTCTTGTGGGAATAAAAGCAACAGGCCAACAGCACAGCATTCCTCTCTTAGACGGAGCTTTTGCTACGCAGTAGATGGTCGATTACATGTTAGTTTGGAGTACCTAATTATGGGTAAAAGCACAGCACAATCGTGAATTCTCTGTGGGAGCGGGACAATTAGTTAAGTGGATGGTAAGGATCCAGCTTACACCATTTTTGATTAATATTTGATCAGCTGCCAAACATACAGCAAGGAAATTACTCTAAAACATAACAATGGGAACAATTAGACACAGTTTCAGTGGAGTCTGCATCTGGCACAGATACAGACTCCCTTTCCCTCCATAAGGCATATCACCATCTTTGGAGGATAGAGGAGGAGACGATTAGACATCTTATAGTTGTCTTTAAAGTACACATTAGTGATGCATAACTAAATCTGCTAAACCTTTCATTTGTTTTCCTCAGCATATGCATTGTCTGGAATAGTGGCTGCTGGTAAATTGTAGGGATAAATTGGAATTAAACTCAACATAAGAATTAACATATATTATTCATGTGGTTCGAGGCCATGCAATCAATATTTTTCATAATGAATCTGAGCCAGAAACAGCAAAACTAAGACTTAGATGTATTATTTATGGCACACATTCATTTTTATTGTTATCAGACTGGCTTCTTGATGTACTGAAAGCAACGATGAGTATGATGAGGATGATCTAACAGGGATCATTTCATCCATGTGACATTACAGTTGACAACATGCATTTTCCCAATGCAAGTATAACAAATTGTACTGTAAGGTAAAAGTAAAAGTACTCATACTGTGAAATGGCTCCTTTCCAAGTGTTCATTTATAGATTGTTGGAATAGACTCATTATAGCCTATCATAGAGTATCATAGTTTGATGTATAAAATCTTGATCTGAAAAGTAACTATAGCTGTTATATAAATGTAGTGGAGTAAATGATAAGTAAACTAGCATTAAAAGGAAATGCTCATTAAAGTGCAAATGGAATACAGTACTTGAGTAAATGTTACATTTCACCACTGGATCGTGATAAGTGTAGGAATGATCTGGTCGCATTAGTGCATCTGGATGTTAGACTAACTGTCGGTAAAGAGAAAATGTCGGAACAGTTGTGTGTAAGTGAGAGCAAGTAGTGCGCATTCACACTTTCTTTTTGAGAAAGAAATCATTTTTAACAAGTATGTTGAAAATGTAATTTGAGAGAGAAAACTATTCAGTACACCTATAACACATTTCACATTCCTTCAATGTATTCAGCTGCGTCTGGTGCTTTCAATGCATCCTTTTGTGTGAGGTCTACCGTGAAGAGGATCAGTCATGCCTTCGACTCACAAAAGAAAATGGAGCACCAGGGCCGAACTTAGACGTGCTGCCAGATGTTATGGTGAAGAAAAGTCTCCTGTTGTCCCTGTCTTATTGGCCAGGCTTTAGAGTGAATCGGCTGTCATGCTTTTCATTCCCACTCTGAGACAAATGGAGACGGGGCAGGGAAGCAATGAATAGTCAAATAACCTTCAGTGGGGCAAATGGTAATGTAAAATACTTTGGGGCTGGACAACAGGGTCACAGGAATCTCAGCCATGCGGTTAATAAGAGTGACGGGAATGGGTTGACAGTCAAACTGCATGCTGCTGTTGTCCAAGTCAAAACAATATTTCAGCGGTGGTCAGGGAATACAGAGAGAGAGAGGAGGACTTGTGGAAGAGGGGAGAGCGATGCTAAAAACACCCTTGATAATTGTGCAGGGGTACTTTAAGTGCAAGGAAGTTCAAACCAGATAAAAACTTGTTTGAAAATTATTTGTGCCCTAATTGTTTTCACTTATTAATTCCTGCTAATTAGGGCCCTTGTTGCCTCTGGCAAATTGGATAGGAAATCCAATTTGAGCATTCATTTTTACAGCTTTTATGGCTGTTTTGTCTCCTAGGTGTCAGTGCAGAACAGCAGAGTCACTAATTACTGTTGTGTGTGATGTGTAGGCAGATCAAGGTGTGTATGTGCTGTTTTAAATTCACTGCTGTGATTGTTTGTGCATGTGCCTTTCTAAAATGACGGTACATTGAGTTCTACAAAGACTTTTGTTGTATTAAAAGAACAAATAAAAGTCACCAGAAACAGACAAATTTAAAAAAAAGCATTCTCTATAATTTGTATCTATTATAGGTGCAGAATTGTAAAAGGCAATATGCCTTTCTCTGATAATGAAATTGCCTCAATATTTCAGCCCTATTCAGTAGCAGGTCTTAACTGCACTGCACTGCACTGGACTGATTAGAACCTGACTTTAAGGAAAGTTTGGTGGAAATTAAGTATTAAAGGTGTAGTTTGTATTTTTGAAGTGGGGTTATCTGAGGTACTTAGTCTTCAAAGTCAGTCTATTGCCTATAACAAGCTGCAGTTTGTTGTCAGCATGCCCCCTGTTTGGAGAAGTGGGCAGGAGGGCGTGGAAGCTAAGCAGTGTACTGCTGTGGACCGGGACGTAAGCAAAACGTATTCAAGCCACCTAAGAAAACAAATCAGTATCAATTTAATTGTGCGCTATATCTAGGATATTTTCACTTCTTTACCTTGCCGTCAGACAGTCTGGTTTAAGTTCACGCAGGGGGAACTGAAACAATTATTTGATCTCATCAAATCCACCAGACTTCAATGCCAAAAAGAACAATTTGCCCTCGCAGAACATGCAAAGTCTAACGCTGCCTTAGATTGTTTAGTTTGTTTGTGTTATTGTGGTAAATTGGTGAATCTGAGCCAACAGTTTAAAGCTATAAAGCAACACAATAACATCAGCAAGCTAAAGGATCCAAGCGGCAGTAGACAAGCAACACCAGTGTACAGCAAGGTCAAATCACTGTTTACTGTCAATGGAGTCTGGTTGCTTCAATGCCCCACACTTACACTCAACTTAAAGAGGGCTGACTGACGACAAAGCACAGCAGCAAAGGCATTCTCAACATAGCGCACACTTAAAGTGATATTGATTTCAGTTTTTAAGGTGGCTAAATTGTGTTCTGCTGCTTCCTCTGTGCTAAGTGGAGCACAGCTTAGCTTCTGTGCTGGTACTCCCGCCTGCTTCTGCAAACTGGTGCGTGCTGACTGCAGTTAATTCACTGAATATTGATAAGTACCTCATTCAACTACGCTTCAATAAATCTAAACTATCCCTTTGAGGCTTTAGCAGTGATATTACTTACAAATTAGTCCATTACTTTTATACTTTACCCTCAGTGAGAATATATTTATGGTTAGAATCCACTGTGTGGACCTTTGTCACTGAATTGTTGACCCCCGCCCCCCCTCCTTTTTCAACTCTGCATCCCTTCCCCACGGGGATCGCAGGAAGCATGGACGGGATTGTTCACATTTGAGTTCACATCCCAGCCCTAGCCTGACGATCTGGGATCTGAACTCACCCTATATCTCCTGGTTCTTGATTGCAGCTGCGTTGGGGCCAGAGGGACGCCGGCAGCCATGCTGGGCGGACTGGTCCCTTCTTCATCTGATGGGAAACCCTGTAGGTGAAACACCTACTAAGGTTGAGTGGCATGACTCTCTGACAGGGCAACAAAACAAAGGAAAATACACCCACTGATAGTAAATCTACGCTTACAAAAATCTACATTGTATTAAATGCAATGTTGCCAGGAGAAGACTCTTAAGTGGATGAGTTACTAGGAAATCTACTTTAGACTTAATTGTCAGGTTGCTGATGCATGAGTTGTACCAGCATTAGATTCAACGAATGACAGGCTGACGTTGCACTGCAGTCAGCTGCTTTGTGTTGAATGAATGCCCAATACCACTTGCATGAAAATGACTGCATACTCCACTTACATGGGACTTAATGACTGACCCATTGTGTGATGAGACTTTCAGCAATAATGAAACTGGGAAATTAAAGTGTCGGTTGATGCCAAAGTATGTATATCTGCATCAATAACGAATTCAAACTTAAAGGGACAGATCATCCAAAAATACATATTTTTTCCTGTGGTGCTTTTTTATGAATCTAGATTTTGTTGTAACGCTGGTGTAGTGTCAGAGCCCTATAATGGAACAAATGGCTCTTTGCTTTTGACGCTCATAGCACCACAAAATACATCTGAAAACTCAACGGCAATGCCTCTTTCTAAGAGGTAAAAGGAAAAATATGTGTTTTCAATTTGGTGTGGACTGCCCCTTTAATCATCTGAGCCTCCCCGAAGCTCCACAATGGCCACATCTCTCCTGTTATTATTCTGAGATGCTGTGTCTCTGCATTTCCTCTCCATTATCTGCTACTGAATATAAATGCAAACGTCTGCACAATGTAGCACGGGCTCCGCAAAGGAAATGCCAATGAGGCCCACACCAAAGGTTAACCTGTCGGCATCTCTAAACAGGGCTCTGTATACCAGATACTGACGACCTTTGATTTCCTTGAACACTGCAGGGTTCCAAAGCCTTTATGTTCTTAGTGAAGAGACCCAACCTTCACACAGGATGAGGACTAAGACATTAGAGTCACTTGTGTGGTCTTAGAGAGGAAAGTTGAATCCTCACACATTTCCTCTCTCCTTATTTGTGATGTAACTTTCAGTGAGATCACCAATAAGAACAAATAAATGTTTTTTTCACCCTCAAGAACAAAGACATGTCCTTCCCTCTCTGGGCCCCCGAGTCAAGGTTAGCATTAGGGTGAGCTGCACTATTGATGGACTTGATCTCACATCAAACTGCGAGGCTTATGCACTCACAACAGCTCTTATAAAATCTGTGGGCATGCATCCCAATGCAGGACTGAGCCTGATGCCGTCTGACGTGCAAACACACCAATCAGTACAGATTAAGTGCATAGGTTTTAAAATGGGCTGATCCCACACACCCATTATTAACAACAACATTATGCCACTGTCATGTTGATGTGACGTAGGGCCACAAATAGCATTATGTTCATTATAAATGCCTAAATTAATTGTTGGTTAAGTAGCAAATAATTTAGTATAAATAGTGAAAATGCCCATCACATTTTTTCATCTTTAAATGACTTGTTTTGTCCAATTACCAATTTAAAGCCCAAGGGTATTCAATTTACAGTAATAATGATAATAAGTAGAAATTCTCATGCCATTGCATATGTTAATTGTTTTATGTTGAGTGAATGGCCCCTAACAATCCTCGATAACAATGGGAAATTAGTGGCAGATACATAAAAAACATTCCCATTCTTTTTAAGAAATCATTTTCCAATGCTGACAGTGCTGGCCAACACTTTTCCCTCTGCTAGCGGTCACAAGGTACTCCAATTAACCCAATTTCAGTCAGCTATTTTTGCCCCAACAAAAACCAAACAAAAACCCATAGGCAAAACATTAGTCAGATATTTAGCTGGCTAATTTCCACTGAGCTTCTCTCAGAGTTTTGATCAAGGCTCATATAAAAATAGACTAGACACCCTAAAAAAAATTGCTGCAAGTCTGTTCGGTTGCACTGTCTCTCTGGTGTGAACAGCTAGGTTGACTAACATGGCAGCAGAAGTGAAAATGCCATGTTTCTCTCTTCTGATTCATAACTGCAGTTTATCCTTATTAATACCAGAATATCACATCATTTTAATCAATTTCTAGGTGGTCCCATGCCTGTCTTTAAAGTTCCAGATTTCCAAAGAAAACCATGCAACTATAAAGAGTTTACCTTAATAACTGATTGACAATTCCTATTTTTTTTCTCCTCATGTTTAGTCAGATTTCCCCCGGATAAACTGTGACAGAATGGTTAATAATGATGCTTGTCTTCATTTTGTTTGGTTTGACTCACTGTGAAACCACGCTGCCTGTATCAATTTGTTTCAGTGACATGACATGCTAATATTCACAGGTGCAACATGTTCCAACACGTCCCAGCAGAGGTTTCATTGCTTTGCCTTGAAGTCATTATGTAAACTGAGACAAAGATTCAACAGCTTATCAAACATTGTGCTGATACCTTGCATGGCAGCTTAACTGCAGTGAGGTTTTTATTAAAACCGGTTTGTGGAAATGAAATTTCAAATGATTATTTAAGTTTGTAAAGTGACATTACCAGTGTTTGCCTTCAACACAGGTATTCCAGGTCCCTTCATGTTCCCCTGATATTAGGAGCTTTCAGCCTTTACAATTTAGTTATCTAACCAATATAATTATCTTTCCCTTACTTTAAAGCTACTAAACAATATTTTATATTGGGTCAAATTATTGTGTGTAATATGAATGAGTTGCTTGAGGTGACACATCCACAGAGAATGACCAGACTCTGCAGGTCTGCAGGCATCTTTCAGCTTATGGTTTTGGTTTTACACCCACAACTTTGAGTTATCAATATTTTAATGTTTAGCGTGTATCAAAAAAGCTCCCTTAGATCAACTCTATGCTACGTGCTCAGCACCAAACAGTAGACAGAGTTAGTGATTAGCTGGTGAACAAAGTGGAGCATTGAGCAACCAACGAGCCAGATATTTCCCCAGGGGTTGGTAGAGACCAAAAACAGAGCAAAAAGAGAGTGAATATTGGACTTACATTCATCAGGTGACCAAAAAAAAAACATGACTCCAAATGAATGCTTACTCTACTCTGTGTCTGCTAGATCTGTAAATAGTCTACTATCTACTAGCACATTCACAACAACAAGGTGATAATATGTCAGTGTTGTGTTAACAGCTTGTTCACCTGCCTGCAGGAGGCCAGAAAATAAGAAGCAAATAATACCGTTTAATTGAAAGATGTGAGACCTTAATCATACCACTCATACTCTTTTACAGTATACTGCAGCAGAAGCCAATTGTAAAATGTATAAATGTCCTTTCTAAGGCTAAAATGAAATATCTATGCTTTCACATCTCAGAATAAGGCTTAGATGTAAATTGCTGCTAAGAATTATTTTGTAAAAGCTATGAAATTGTTGTAGGCATGTATGACTGAACATCTGTATATCTGTTTCGTTTGATGCTCATTTGGATTTCCACATTGTTTGATCTCTAGTATCTCTGTAATGGTTACAAATACTGCTAAAGAGTCTGCTGATCTACCACTGTCAATGCTACTTAATGTTGACGATGCTTTTTAAGGCTTAGTTTCAAGTATTCATTAAGTTTTGGAGTGCCTACCATTTAGAGTTGGCTGCACAAAATAGATGATTGAAAAGTGCTCTTCTTCACTGACGCATGAACAGAAATCCTTTGTACACCTGATTGGGATAATGCATTAGTCACAGAGCTGTTGTTGCTTTGTTAATCTAATTTCTAGGAAAACTAAGTAGCTGTTTGTGAAAAAACAAACCCTGTAAAACAGTTTCTGGGAATTGGATGTAGGAAATAATCTATTTTTTTTTCATATAGAGGAGCATCATACTTCCAGGGTTGCTGACTTGTCTCAAATGTCGGCCTCACTGATGTACATTTCTACCACGGACATTATGTCATATACATTCAGATGTATAGGATGTGATAAACTAAGGTACCCAGCCTAAATCAAAGCACGACAATAGATCCAAATCCTAAATCCGCTTTTCTTTTTCCATTTGAAGTTTTAAAGCAGCACAACTATAATGGACTACCCTGTTAGTGATATATTTGCACAGACATGACCTGATTAACAAAAGAACTATACTGTTGTTTGAACTGCATTGTGTCATATTATATTTCAATCACTTCCAGCCCCAATGCACTTGTGAGGAATTTGAATGAGGAGGTTTCCTCATGGGCAGCAACAATTTAAACACAGACCTTAGTTGTCATGCTAATAGTGTTATTTCTAATCAGGCAGTGCTCTGTAACAACCGCTGAGACACTGGCGTGATGGGCAGAAACAGGAGACACAGGGAAACTGCCAGCAATGACTCAGTGTCCACAAATCAAAGCATTAAAATATTCTTATAGCATCTGTCAGTTTAGTAATGCTGGGTGAATGTTCAGTTGATGGCGCAGGGAGGGGTGGATGACATCACTCTGGGAGGCGGCCATCTTTGTGCCCTTGACCAATAAACACATTTTCATGATACTTTAACAGTCTGCCAAGATATATACACTCACACTGACCGGAAACCTCACCAATCCAACCCTGACAACCCCCAACACAGGTCAATGCCTCTGTTGAGCCGTGTTTTCCAATCTTTAAACATGAAATATCATTCAAAGCGACGGCTGTCAACAAGTTGCAAGACCAAAAGCAGTGTGTGGGTGTTTAGTCAAGTGCACTCAATATCCCTCTATTTCTTCATGAGACATAGTGACTGCTAACAAAAAAAGACACCATCGTAACATTATTTAGTTTTAGTTTCATGTTTGATCTGATTGGCGTCTAACACTTGGCATGAACATGCAAGTCTAGTTAGTTTTATTTATGTTATTGTATGTGAAAATTACAACAATCCAGGCAGACTGCCATGTAAGATGGTTGCTTTAGTGGCATCCAGACTTTTGACTGTGACTGACTGAATCAACCTGGCAAGATGGAACCAACTCATGAGCATCAGTTGGGCACTATAGCCCTGAAAGAAAATTTTATCTTAAAGTGTAAATATTTTGTTTTTGTAGTTATACTAAAAGGCACATATAAAATATCCTACAATGCCAGTAATTAGATTGGGAACAGTATATTTCAAAATTCACAAGTGCTCCTCTGACAGAAGCATATTAGAACGCATGTAAAGTTATAAGACATAAATAAAAACGGATCTAAGTTGGATCTTACCTTGAATTCTTCCAGTATTTTATACGTTTTCCCCCGGTACTCGCAAAAGTTTTTAACCTCCTTGCACTCTGGGCAGCATCCATTATGCTCCACTTTGGTGCACTTGGGGTGCAGTTTAGGGCACTCGGGCTGGTCGCACACAGGCCCGTCCTCCGTGCACACGCACGGACAGTTCGAGTGTCCCGGGTAGAAGCGCTCCCCGAGTTTGTAGACGAAGCCGCTGTCGTCCACGCAGCCTTTCCCCCGGTAGTCATCGAAGACGATGTTCTCGCTGGCGGTCCGCTCCGCCTCGTCCGCGGTGTAATCCTCGGGGTTACCCACCGAGGCCGGAGACCCGGAGCTCAGGGCCAGCAGGAGGACGAGGGCGGTCGAGAGGAGAGGGCCCATCCTTCGCCGCGGCATCGATATCCACATTCAACAAGATTGTGTGGATGTCATCCCTAGGCTCCCGGTATCCTCTCCGGATCCGTCCTGAGCTTCATTACCATCATCATCATCATCCTCATCATCATCATCACTCGAGAAAATGGGCTGCAGTGGAAGAAAATAAGAGATGGTGTGATGGCTGATGATTCCACTGGTGTTGTTTTGCACATCCTCATAGTAAACCTCACATTCCATATACTTTTCATTTCTGCTTAATAGGCCTCTGCATATTGTGTACTGCTGTCATTAGAGGGATCATTGAAGTTTCTTTAATTAGGCCTGTTATTCTATCTCCAGAGACAAATGGGACTCCCTAATGCAGCTCACTCAACAGGCTGATGCCATTATCTCTGAAAGGAAAATAACACAACGAAGCGTGCAGACTGTATGTGCGCTGGTCTGGTGGAGGTGGAGGTGGTGGCGTGGGGGGTGTTTAGATTCAAATTAGTCTCTTTGTACAAAATCTCAACAATGGGTGAACGCTCAAAGGAAAGGTTAAACATGCACTATGTGAAGTGGGCTAAAAAACGACATATACATACAATTACAAACTCTATAAGAACAGAGAGACAACAGGTAGCCTTTGGCCTATTTCCCATTGAAGCTCAAAGATTTTACTAATTACTGCTCCAGCTCTGGACTTATACAGTCACCTGTTCTTACTAAATCACCCATGTAACATGCAAATGTCCCGAAATAAATGCGCAATGATTTAACCCAAAGTGCATCACTCCTTCAAAAGGGGGGAACACCACGGAGCAGAATCGAGACACTTAGAAAATATATATAGCTGAAAATAAATACCCCCCTTCGGCTTGGAATCGTTTGCTTTCTAAGTGCTGCGTGCCTTGACAGATCAATCGAAATGCCAGTGACAACAGGGATGTATATTACACGACAGGGCAAACTCACCGCGTTGAAATAGCTTGATATCCACTTAGTGTGAAGCCCAACACATAGAGCAGATTAAAGACAGTCGCCTATAGCCTATTGGAAACTTCACTTTATCCACAGGGTAAAAAAATCACCAGACTCCACAAGACACTATAATCCTCCCTCCCGGTCGTGATGATGGGTTTAAAAGCAATTAAACACCAGCCTTTGGGAGATATGATTCCCCCTTTCCAGTGGAAAGAAAACGGTATCCGCGTAAAAGTAGGTCTGCTTCATGATTATCCTCATCGGACTCACCTTTTTGAGACAAACAGTTCACGTCCAGAGGCATGCGGTACGGAGAGAGAGACAGAAAAAACAGCTAGAAAAATCCTCTATAGCGTTCCCTGAGAATCCGGAGTCAATTCAATATTTCCCAACGACGCAGGTGAATGTTAGAAAGCTGCAGTCAGTCTTGTTGCGTGCATGTGTACATCCATTGGGTGCACGGGAAATAAAAATCCAGATGGGTAGAAGTTGGAGTATGAAAAATTAAACCAATTGAAGCCAGTCATTATTTGATTTTTCGGCAGAGGTCGCGTTCATCGGCAGCAGGCGAGACTGAGGAGGGAGCGCTCCGACTTTCAGCACCTTGGAGAGCGACTGTCTCCTGCGTCCTGCACTGAGCAGAGCAGAGCGCCCCCCGTCCCCCTCCGTCACCCACAGACACAACAACGCTCACATCCCACGATCTGAGCACAACTCCGACTGCGTTTCTCCAACTGCTCCTGCAAGAGTTAAAAGGCTAAAATCAAGTCAAACGAGCAACTAAGTGGTCAGTAGTCAGCGAGGTCTCTACACGAGCAGCTGGAGGTAGGCTCCATCTGTCAAATGTGTGTGTTTATGTTTGTTATTATGCGCCTGGGCATGTATGTGTGTGTGCGATTGTGTGTGCGTACGTGCCAGTGTCTTCACACATGACCTGCAGCATGTTTCCCTGAGTCACTCATTATCTGCAGCACAGTATACAGAAACCCATTTGTATTCTACCGTGCAACACAAAGAGGGAGTCAGACTTGTCAGCTCCTACAACAACAGCAAAATACAGTATGGCTTTGCAGAGCAGCACCAGCTTTGTTTTACAGATGGTAGCCCATAGGGGCCACTGCCTGACTACATTCAGTCCAAGCTAAGATGACTAAGTTCGACCCAAAGACCAGCACCTAATTAGTTATTTCCACATGCATCTTTCTAACCTCCACCTTATGGCTAGTCTTGTCTAAATATAACTACATGTGCATGGCCTTTATCCTGCTAATGACTGAAACCTCATATTCTACAGGAGCTCCTTTCCTTGAAACACCTGTCCATCCCCAAGGCAACTCAGAAAAACTCGCCAACACAAAATATTACAAATGCAGCTAAATCTGCTGCATACTTGACCCATCAATGAAGGTCAATCCAACGGAAACAGGCGTATTAAAAATGAAAATAAAAGTTAGACATGAATTCTTAGTATTTACTGAACTATTTTCTGCAGGACTAAAAATAATGTGAAAAGAACAGTTTATCTTCAAAGTAAGTTTTTTCTCCAATTACCTGTTGTGCTATATATCAATTGAGATTGTTGATTGTTTGGTGTGAGTTCTAATCGATCAATATCACTTGGCTTGTGGTGTTCAAAGTACCAAAAAGAAACCTAAACATTTTAATCTGGACAGCAATGTCTCTTCACAGAAATCATGGCTTGTTTCTTGAGATAATCGACTGACCTTGTTGTCAGCAGTTTCATGTAGAAGTTATACTAAAAAGACAATAGTTCCCAATAGTTCCAGACTCAACGTAGATGCAGTTTTTCAACACAAAGTAGACATCTTTGTCGTCAATATCTCCAAGTCAAACCAAATCAATCTTAACAAGGCAATCAGAGATGGCAGACTTCACCCCACAGCGCCCTCTGTTGGCCAGAGGATGTATACGCAGCAGACACACAGACAGACACAACCGCCCAAAACAATACTTCACTCCCACTCCGTGGGGTGAAGTAATAAATAGCACTACAGATAAGAGGAAAAACTTGTTTTTGATTTGTGAGTGAACTGTTCCTTTAAAAAAAAAATTATATAGCTAACTAATTACAGAGTCATTATATACATTGATCAATATTCAGAACTTGTTTTTAGTGCAGGTATGGTGCATCATATAATTTATGTACATATCATGTAAAATAAATGAAAGGCTTTTCATCCACTGAGTTAAAACCCACCATCCTCCCATGTCGGTTTCCCTCATTAAGTCTTCACTAATCACAGAGAAGGAGATGGACATAAAGAGAAGCTGACAATTTAGATAGATACTTTAAAAGTCTGAGACAGCTAAGATGTGGATTGTGCAAACAGGGCTGCAGCTCAACATCAAGAAGATGTCCTAAATATATCAAATATACGCTCATTAATGCATGGGCATATCCTGGGCTTCCTCTCCTCTGAATAAGATTCTGGGGTTGCAAATAGCAAGCCTGCTCTCTGGTAACATATGTCAAACAAATCCAGCATCAAGCTCGGGCTTCATGACATTCAACCTCTGTAACTAAAACTCTATCTAAAGAGCAATATGTTAGTGATCTCCTGTCAGCTACACTCCATTAATTATTTTCCTAATCCTAGAAAATCTAAAGGCTCAAAAAATGTGAATGATCTCTATCATTAGACTAAATACTAAGTCACTTATGAGGCAGAGCAGCCAGTGCCATTGACAGGGATCATGCGGGGGTTGGTTATCTCTGAAAGGTGGCAGGTGTTTGAAATGCAGATGCTGGCAAAGCTGCAATAACAACAAAACCTGTGGCAAGCGGGGGTTTGTCAAACTCCTGGTAACACGCGCAAAGTGCATAATTACCGTGTCAGCTGAAACATTTAGCAGGCGAACGCAGGGCAAACTAAGGTTACACTGTTAACTTTTCTCCTTGACTGCATACAGAGATGTGGAAGGAATATTTTCCGTACATTTTCATATGGTTGTTTGCATTTCTCTTAAGCTCCTCTAACGCTGACGGCTCCTCTCTCATTTAAAATCTGTATCTGACTTCATCAAGTCGCGCGTGTGGGCCGCATTTCCCACCTCGCTCTAACAAGGCTTGGTTTCCCCTTCAAATCATGATGCCTCCTCCACAAACAGATGTGTTTTGTGTCAGATTAGGAAACTGTTAATGACACCAAACAAGGCTTTGTGGTTTGCAAAATGCCTGTCTTTCTCACAGTGCATGTCTCTGTCCAAAAGAGGCATGTTTTACCGCGATAAAAACATGCATTTTTCATCATGTACTACATTGTGCGCTTAAACATGCACCTGTCCTCCCCTTCCCACGTCCCTTTCCTAAGCTCTCTGTGCAGAAACATCTTGGCCGATGACCTGGTTACAAAGAAAAGGAACACTTATGGTTCATAAAACCTCTCATCTTCCTCCCTCTTCTCACACCACTCTCCGCATTGGAGCCAGAACAAGTATATATATCATTTATTAAATCTGACATTGCACTTGGGTAAATGTTGGATCCTAATGTGAGATGTGTTGTCTAAGACAGCCGGCCAGCTACTCCAGCACGCCATGGTCCATTAGGCCTTCACTCTGGCTCACGAAAAACACAGGGTGGATGATATAAAACAACACCGGTACTGAGAAATGTACCAGAGCAACCACCTCTATAAACAGACTACCTGTGTGTCACTGCTGGGCGGTGGTGTAACCTTGTGGGTGGGACAATGCCTTCATATGACATTTTTTGAACCCACTAACAGAGGTGTATACATCTCAGTTGCGTTTGATGTGAGGCGAACAATTCCCAGCCCACAGGACTGGGTTTCAATTCAATCAGCTAATGGAAAGGGAGCTCTTCATCCCATTGCCTCCTGCCTTCCACCACCTCCGTGTTCCTGCAGCAACACACTCAATGCAGCTGAGTCTGTACCAAATGGTATAATGGTTTAGCCATTAGGGCTACATTTATAGTCTGCTAGCAGGTCTCAGGCATTATATTCGGTCACAGCTATTCATGCTAACTTATTAAACTGAATGCTAGAGAGGGAGAAAGCAAAGTGAGCGAAAGCAGGAGAGAGAGAGGGGAAACAGATAGTAGGTGGGCCTCCGGCGACTCAACGCTTTTGTGTTAGTGAGGCGTACACTTTTCTCTTCCATGGAAATACGGGTTACGCTTAATAAAGCAGAGGCTTTGTGTTAATGTCTCTAGAAGTGAAATTCACAGCGCAGTTATGCCTCTCACTTGCTAAGTATCCTGTTCGTGACTTTAAATTAACACTAGTTGTACAATTTTACTGTGACAAATGTAATCCTTGGCTTGAGCTCCTGCAATCCCTTGCTGATTTGACTGTAACAATGGGAATTCATGTCACTGGCTGATCCACACACTACTTTAAAAAAGTCTACTTAAGTTATTTAATCATCTTATTATGATGACTGTGTAAGTAGTTAAATCACTGTGATTTATAGACACATTATTCTGTACATGATATATGAAGTAAGTTTCTTAACCCTTCTAGATCTCCGTCACTTCCAAAAGACATGACTTTTCTAGGATACCTAGCTCTATATTCACTGTCCTCTGACTCCACCAAAATGCAAAAATATATTTTATTGGATGTGCATAAGCCAATCACAGTCTTCCACATCTTCTAAAGTGGACTGCAGTAGACCCTTCTCAGCAAGCATGGCTGACAGTGACAAAAGGAGGAATATTTTAATCTGTAAATCATATTGGTTAAGTGCATATTTTATTGTTTAATAAACTGTATTTGAAATAAATATAAGATGCTATATGATAGCTTTACTCAGGATACATAAAAAAAAAATCTATACATTGGAGTTGATGGGGAATCTGAAAATCACTGGAAGGGAAATGGAAGAAAAGGGATATAAATAGGGAAATACGGATTTGATTATTGGGAATTAATTTTCTAATGATTCAGCTTTATAATATGTCCTATTGATTATGCACACAGAAAATACAACTAAGGAGCCTAAAATAACATAAAATAAAGTATAAGAATTTCTTGGAACATAGTTGGATTCTGAACAAGATTATTTCCTTATTCCAAAAATGTCAGGTTAAATTTGGGGTAAATATGCATGAAACACAAGACAAAAGACATGGGTTTAATTTTAATTTACATCATATAGATACAGAATATCCAATATGATGCTACCAGACAGTGAGGAATATGATGGCTTTAAAGTAATGAGGAACAGGGAGACTGTGTGTGTTAAGTGGTTAAGAAAAAGTACAAAAGGCGGACTGAATTCAAACTGGAAGCTTTATGTAGCCTGTGTGCCGTGTGGATCGTATGCCTAAGTGTTTCAATTCAAGCCTGCCTTCCAGAGAGTGCATCTCATAGCCCCACACTGTTTCACCCCATCCACTTTCCCCTGTGGTCCTATAAAC
The DNA here is from genome assembly GCA_903364295.1 of Serranus cabrilla. Classification (NCBI taxonomy): domain Eukaryota; kingdom Metazoa; phylum Chordata; class Actinopteri; order Perciformes; family Serranidae; genus Serranus; species Serranus cabrilla. The sequence continues at coordinate 618,094 of CAFUXE010001209.1, read as the reverse complement.
CACATCCTGTATTACATGGCACACTGATTCAGACATTCAAATAGCCCTTCTAAAGCAAGGGGAAAGAGATTCATTGGCTTTTTGGGATGAGTCAGCTTGGTGGCAACAGTGAATAGGGAAGAAATCCATGCTCTGGTCTCAGTTTGCTGGTGGATCACGAGTCTCCCCGTGATACTTATTATCCCAGCTGTGTGTAACGGTGCCCCTGTGGGTGCTGGCATTTTCCACCGAGTTAGAATAAGAGCTCTCTTCTCCTCCCATAGGGGACCTGTAGAGACTCTCTGATTCGCTTTCTCCAAAGGCTGACGATGCTTCAGCAGCTCCAGGGAGGCGCTGAGCACTGAGACTGTGTCGCTGTGGTTGGTTGCCTCTTAATGACTCTTCTGCTTTAGACATGCAAATAGAGTTGAAGTGGAGACGAGGCCTGGAGGGACAATTTGGCATATGAATCAAATGCAATAGAATTTTATAGTGTAACATGTGACTAAGTTATATGTGTATTAGTGAATATATGAATGAATGAACGGTGTGCATGAGAGATGTGGGAGACTTTGACAGCCTGCAAAAAGTATTCACCGTCTTGAATTTTCAATCAGTATACTGTATTTTCAAGCTAGCCACTTCCCCCGCTTGTACTCTGTGCTATGCTAAGCTAACTCTTTCCTTCATGCGCGTTAGCTTCATGCTAATACCATACAACAATAGCTGGGGTGTCCCGGTGGCACACCTGTCAGAGCGCGTGCTGCAGAGGCTAAGTCCTTGCAAGCAGATGGCCCTGGTTCGAGTCTGGCTCTGAGCCGTCTCCTGCATGTCTTCCCCTCTGCCACTGGGTCCAATGTTCAGGCAAAAAACAGATGCCTTGTCGGAGTCTAATACTGATATACAAATGCCTCTGTATGTGATGCACCAGGCTTTCCATTAACTCCAATGCACACCCATCCATGGCAATATTGGAGGCTTACAGTAATGGACGTTATACAAGCACAAAAGTTATCTCAGGCAGGGTGGGAGCAGCAGCAGTGGATGTGTCCATGTCCTGTCAATGTTGTTATCTGGAGTCAACCTGCATAACTTTGTCTGGAAGTTAAGGACAGAAGCCCAACCCTATCCTTTTATACTAACCATAGTAAAGTGGTTTTATTGCCTGAAGTTAACCATTTCCTGTGAACTCAAAAGTTTAGTTTGTAACAAACAGAGAGTGACAGACCATCCCTGACACATCACAAACTAATGCAAAAGAGTGCTTTGTGTGTCAGTATTGGTGAAAACGAAGGCCTGATTTTTTGTCACAAAAAGGAATAGGCTCGCTGTAGCCATGTTGCTAATGGTATATGAACAAATAGATTGATCCAGTCAGCCTGACTGACCATTTTAAGCAAGCCTGTGTGAAAAATAGTCCATCCTCAGCCATGCTGAAACATGCTAAAGGCTGTTAGCGTCGGTATCACACACCAAGGGCCGTGACAAAGCGTCAGCATGTAACGAGTTTGGAGAAAGACCGTGCCGAGATATCTTCATCCATTATAATGGCAATCTGTCCAGTAATTAGTGTCTTTCACTTCAACAGACCAACATCACCATCTTTAGTTTGGCATATTAATTAATGCCATTTTATTCCAGCATTCAGAATTCAGTGTTGTGGTTGTCACATGCTTGTTCTGTAAAATGGCATCGGAATAAAAAGTGTTACTTTCGCCCCGGTTCTCTCCTACATGCTGCTATTTTTGAGCATGCATTTGTTCCGCTCCTCAGAGAACACTCGGTCACATAACAGTATGAGACACCCAGATTTTGTTTATCTTTCATTCTTTTTCAGCTTGAAAGCCATTTTCCACCAGCTTGTATAAACAGCTGTCCAGATGTGTACACTCATCTTTGTTGAATCTTTTAGCAATGCAAATTTAAAATGGAAACTGTAGGCTAAATGGCTCTGCACCATGTACAATAACTCATTATACATTTAAAGCAATTGCACTCATCCTAAAGTCAACTTCCAGGAGTTAAACTGCTCCTGTCAACAAAACATAATGATTTTATTGTTGTGAAAAATCTGTGAAATGTAAAGTTGATGTGATAAAACATTTATCACTAAATGTCACACTCTGTCTTACCTTTCACACTTCTACATGATACTCTAATGCAAGTCGTGTGGGTGTAGCATCATTTTAATAATTTGTGACAATTATTCAAATTAATTTGCGTAGATGTCACCCATATCCGCTTACTGTACAGCCTAAACACCACAGCTGCTCTGGGATAAGTACTGAGTGCCTTGAGTTGGCTTTACCCGGTGGCATGGTGTGTTACGGCATGAACATCCTCACATTTCACAATACTCCTAAGACTCTGGGGAAGTGTAATGCTTCCCAGCATTTGGCAGTCAATTAGATTGATTGTCACTACATACAAAGGGTGTCAGTCATTGAGTATAATGTATTCAACTGTAACCATCTACAATTACACTAACCCCTGGGGATGTGAACTGCTAAACTGTGGCCTTTGCTGCCTCAAACAGGCTGTTGTCACAAAACTCACAATGCCTGTAATCAGGAAACAATTTTCAAGCTACAAGGACCACAAAGGAAATGAGACTGATGAAGTTCTTGTGTTATGCTTGATGACGACATCCTGTGGTTGTTCAGACCCTACCCCCACCAAGACATCCTTGTAAAGCGTATCGTGATATGTCAAGAACAAATGTAATGAAATATAAGATAACATTTTTTGTTTTTCTGAAAATTTAATTGATTATGTAATTGATAATGATCATTTTAAAGAGACTGGGCTGGTTTAAGTGTGTCTTATTTTGTGCAGCTGAGGTAAAAAAAAAAAAAAAAAGAAAAAAGAAGAAGAAGCTAAATAAAGGTACATATGAATTGTGCAAACATCATTCAATAATAATTCACCTTGAGCATAACTGTAATGTTTATTCTGTAGGTAATGATCAGGATGAGGATGAGGATGCCATCTCTGTGATTATCTCCATATGGTTACATTCGTCCACATGCAGTCCTTATTGGGATCTGTATGCTGTGTAATAATGTCGTACTTAAACAAAGTTTTATAGATAAAAATGGTTTCTTCAAACTAAGTGTAGTGTCTGACCCTTGTTAAAAATGCTGAAAGGTAAAGAGACAAACAAGCTGCTGCTGTGGCAAAAGAAAGTAAAAATGAATACATTAAAAGTGTCTCCACTTACTTATGTGTGTTTCCCCTTTGTGTATGTGTCTAATTTTTTCTTTTTGGTAACCTGTTGGTAATTTATTTACTTAATCAATGGCTAATTACCAGCAAGTTGCATTACAGGATTTTTATTTCAGCAATTACCATAATTAGAATAAATAACGATAAGAAACAAAGTATGAGATGTATATATTTTGAATTATTATATGTTTTTCTTATGATCCAGTACACACTGTAACCTCTCGTTGAACTGGCTTCTTATCAAATTACAAGTCCATATGAGTCCAGTAATAAGATGACAGCACTAGTCATGTGCTCTCTGTTGGTTGACCTGTACTGCACAAACAGCAGTTGGTGGTTGGCCGAAGGGGCTACATATAGACTGTTTCCGACTGATGTAAATATAAAATCAATCTAATGCAATGCTCATGGTTGAAAATGTTTATGGTTGAAAAGCCATCTGCATTGATTTAAAAAAAACAAGGACTTATTTTAATCAATGAATGTTGCATTAAAACAACAGACTGACCTCCAAAGACAATAACATTCACTGGTTATTCAATTTTTACAGCAAAAGCATTAGCAGGAGTTCAGGTCACATGTTTATTAGCAGCGGCTGTGTACTTTCAAAGTTCCAGGAGTGAACTCAGTTTGAACCAGCGCTGATGGGAATGACCTGGACCTGCAATGTTGTTTAAGTCATATTTATCTTTTGGTTTGGAAATTGATAACTCTCTGACATTTTGAGCATATGAGATGATGCATTTTTACAAGTGGACGGTATACTTTATACATCTGGTTGGTTACTAGAACGTGCAACAACATACAAAGACAAATGCACAAAACTTCTCATATGCACATCATTTCCTGGAAGTCTGGTGATAAAGTAACATATTTCAAACCTAGTTTTAAAATCTTAAACCACCCACCCAGAGGTAACAGGATTATCATTTGTGATTCTCGGGGATGATTGATGCCTCAGTCATGAAGCTGCTAAAGCACTTTTAGCTCATGAAAGAACCAAAAGTATCACTAAGGCTCATATGCATAAGATAAAAAATTACAAGATGATTATGAGCACACATTTAAATGCTAACCCAACAAGAGGCGGAATGTAACTAAGTACATTTACTCAAGTACTGTACTTAAGTACAATGTTGAGGTACTTGTACCGTACTTGAGTATATGCATTTTATGTAACATTATGTGCATTAAGCTGCTAGCTTCAGTTACTTTCCAGGTCTTATCTTGCCTCGTTTCAAGATATGTAATGTCAGTTCAGCCATCAAATGCTGTGACTGCTTTCTTTTCCAAGATGTCACGCAAATCTTCCTCATGCTAATATGTGATATTAGTCTAATGAGGTGTGGTGGATGTGAACAGCTGGTCGTCCCTTGTTGGGTTGATAATTAGCCAGAAGCATACAGAAGAGTACCGCACGTGGTCCCTCTCCATCCTCCCCACCTCTGCTGCTCAGAGACTGATTCTCATGGGAGTGCTGACTTCCAGCAGAATCAAACCCTTCACACCGCAGGGATTTTCATCCCCTCTATCTCTCATTCTGCTCATCCCCCTCTTCATCAGCTCTCTTTCTTTCCATCTAACGTCACCGATTCTGGGAGATGCAGAGGTGGGAATAGCTACCCACTGAGGTGCTGACATCACTGCTGCAGATGGCAGAATTTGGATTTGTGTGCTATACTAATAAGACCAGGTGTTCCACCGCAAGAGACACTGCATTTTAAATGGGCCTGCAAATGAAATGCAAACCCATTTAACTGTTAAGTACGTGTAAGGTGCAGAAAGCCCGGCATCTGGAATGATTTTAATATTCATGTCCTTACCCATTTATGAAAGTACTTTCCAAACATACAGCATACACCCACAGATTCCTGACTTGTTGACTAATTGCTCAGCGAGTAGAGCAATGACAAGAACTAGAGCAAAACTGTGACAAATAGATTTTCCCCAGGCGCAGCTTACTCTATCTACATAATGAACAAGGTCAACAGGCATACTGATTTATCAGTTATTATACAAGTAGAGTTAATGGTGGACTAGTCTGCATTGCTCTACGTGATCAAATAATGTACACTGAACGACCTGCTGCTGGCACAGTGTCACAGTGTCAATATACACAGGCAGTATAGTGTCAGTATGTGGTTGGTGTTTAATATGATTTATACTGTAGATTCATTCATTCTATTTATTTCATGTTTAACCCTACAGTAAGTCCAGCTTTCTGCTCCAGTGACCTCACTTTGTAAGATAATGGGTCTCTCCCTCTGTAGTTATTTTTTATATATCACCTACTTCTCATGTCAGTCGAAGCTCCCACATCATTACTTATCACTTTAGCACTACAGATATAAGAAAATAGCACTATCACAAAAAGAGAGCATGGAACTGCCTGAAAGTACCGCAGATTGACATTTCAAACTTCTGTAGAGGCCCACAGTGCTGTTCCCAATAACACGACCCTTCAAACTTTGATTGTTGAACTACAACAAACGTAAGAGGCTGGCTATCAGCCAGTGACTGGGGGTCAGAATTCAAGATTCAACCCTGTGTCTGTCCATTACAGAGGGACATGGCTGCCACAGAAAATGTAAAAAAAGAAGATTATTGGGGAAAAGAAGTCTCTTTATAACAACAACATGGTTGCACAAGATCCACATATGCCTTCAATGAGTACATGGAGTGCATTTCTAATTAGAAAACAGAATGTGAAACCTATCAATTCAAGACTAAGGGACAAAATGCTCTTTTGGCAGTGCATGGTACCAAAACAGATCCTGGCTTCAGTAAGAAGAAATACAAGAGAGTGGACAGGGCAGTTTACTGAGGAGATTATATTCATCTGGGAAACACTGGCTGCAGCTTTATTAGACCCAGTCTGAGCCATCAAAGTGTAGTATGTAGGCCACAGTCGTGTTATTTGTTTCATGTTTTCATGAATTGTTTTACAGCTATTAGGCGCTTAAAAATAATGTCTTTTTCAGTGTTTGTTTTCCAGTAGTGAGTAATAGATATGTGAGAGTCGAATAAAATGTTTCTGTTGCTATCTTACTTGTTTGATGTGTAGAGCTGTCCATGGTGCTGAACATACAACCCTGTCACACTAACCCCCTTGGTGTGAGGATACATGATTTAAGCATACTTTGTCATTCTTATGAATAATAGGCTGCACTATCAGGTCACAATTAATTCATATAAACTGAACCGAATTTTAAGTGTCATCATTAAAATATACATTAAAGTTACAGCTCGGCTCATTACTGTCCTGTGGCTGGAACTGAGTGTGCTGATCATCATCATGGCTCTGCACAGGAAAGCTCTTCCCTGGTCCAGCTTGGTCCATGACAGCTTTGGGGTGAATATATATAATATTATCATTTATAATATATAGTTTATATTCAGACGTTTTTAAGCCCCTGGAAATATGTCTGAGGCTTTAACTACAAACAAACAGTCACACTTTTCAAACTTCATTTTACTGGATTTAATCATTCTTAACTTTACTCCAGCAGACATGGCCTTGACTCGTCATAACTCCATGGCTAAAAATAACTTCAATAAAGAATAACCTTCTGTGTTTTCATCCTTCCATCTGAAAAATGAGAATTGACACCACCTCTAGGAGGTCAGTCTGATGAGACTAGTGTGCAGCCGCTTTATTTGAAAATGCCTCTTATTGTAAGCACACATAGATCAATACTGTGCTCAATAACAGAAAACTCACTCTGTGTCTCATCCCAAGCATGAAGTAAAACTCAACCAATTTGTGCAAGTGATAATTATTGATTGCTCTGACATAAACTTCAGTGTTGGTTCTTTGATTGTAACCTATATTGTGTTCGAACGAAAAGTGTATTTTCCATAAAAATGCATTCAAAATGGGAAACCAGTAAAAAAAAAAAAGAGCTAAAAGAATTAAGTTAACTAATGTCAATAAATGCACTTTATGGCCACACGGCTAGCCTGAAGTAGGGTCTTTTTTCTGTAGTTGTTAGTTGTTATTATCAAAAATATTAACGATACCAATGACATCCGACATTGACAAGGCAGCCGTAGCATATTAACACCAGCTGAAATAAAAATAGCTAAAGTAATGCTTTGAAAAATGTGAGTGAGTGA
>CAFUXE010001209.1:543612-610346 GCA_903364295.1 Serranus cabrilla | reverse complement strand
TTTTTTACTAAAGGTGAGAGGGCATTGTGGGGATGCCACGTTAATTATTAATCAGAAGTTTACCACCAGATTCCTGAATTTGTTAATTTAACAGCAACCTTTCCTAATCATCCATACACAGTTTACAAAATACACGTTCCAGTTATCTCACCGCGCAGCACAAAAACACACATACAATTGATTAATGTTGTCCGTTCAATAAATGTGTGTGTAGCCTTTAATATAACAGCTAAAAGAGTGGTCATGGCATTTAATTTTCACTTGGCTGTACAATATGCTGCTAATGCTGTCTCCTGTGGTGTATCTGTAACGCATGACATGAATACTAATATCATGAGAGAGAGACCATACTCGAGAAGTCCACCTCAAAATATATTTAATCTCTTTTTGTGGTTTTCTAAGCTCCGAGGAGGAGTTTTCCTCATCCAGAGCTACATTTTCCAGTCTGGAACTGATCCATTCCACTAAATGCTCACAAATATCCCTAATAATCACCACTTACTGTCAGAGAGCACGTTATGTTTCCATCAGTCATAAACACAATTGGGATACTGCCCCAAGATCACAAGAATAGCAAATGTGAATTTCATTTTGGGGTAGACATCTGCCTTCATTTGCATCACAATTACCCTACAAATTAATTCTTAATTCCTATTTTGGCATTCCACAGCTCTTGTGTTTGTTCTGAATAATTTGATGCAGAACCATTAACAGGGTTTTAATATGAGGTCTGCCTGTGAATAGGGCCAGTCTCATTTTTTGAAGTTGGTTGAAATGAGTCTGCAGTTATAAAAGCCAGACTGGCTGCTTAATTATTCACAACTTTATCACCCGTACTGGAATAAAGCGCTCACTGCTCCTCCTATAATGTGGTAATGAAATGAAACAAATCCATTTTCTCTTTAAGCACTTTTTAAAAGGAATATCGATATAACAACTGCCTACATGTGTTAGAAATTATAAACAAAACAGTTGCAAAATATATAGGCGGCAGGCTATACCCCAAAAAAATGCAGTGAATGATCACTTAAAGGGATACTTCTGATTTATTGAAGTGGGGTTGTGTGAGGTGCTTATCCATAGTCAGGGTATTACTTACAGGAAATGGCAGTTGGCGTTTCTCCAGTTGGGAGAGGCAGATAGGAGTATGCTGTGGATGAAGGCTGAAGCAAAATGTACTCAGCCACCCAAAAAAAAGGCCTATCTCAGAAAAAAGAAAACCAATATCAGTTTAAGTGTATGCAAACTGTATGTGTGATGGCATGGGGCCACCAGGAGGACCACAGAAATGAGCATTATTGACATGGTGCTACATAATATCTATGTTTTTTTTTTTCCTATTGTTTCACACTGATCTAAGATTCATGCTTCATGCTTTAATAGCACTTGTTAATGTTTGTACTGCTGCTTTTAAAATGTATACAAATAGCTGATAATTAAATGGACTGCACTTGTGAAGCGCTTTTCTAGTCTTTGTGACCACTCAAAGTGCTTTCATAGTAAAAGTACAGACAGCACTCATTTACCCATGCACACACACAGTCATACTGGTGGCCGAGGCTACCCTTTATGGTGCCACCTGCCTCATCAGGAAATCATTCACACAACAATGAACGCAGCATCAGGAGCAGATTGGGGTTCACTATGTTGCCCGAGGATACTTCAACATGTAGGCTGCCATGGTCGGGGATCGAACCTGCAACCTTTCTCTACCAAATGAGCCACAGCTGCCTTAATTAACTCTTTATCTCATGTGTTCAAAAATAGTTTTTAAACGTGCAAAGTTGTAATTAACAAGAACAGAAAAGGGATGATTTAAGAGAATTGACAAGACTCATCATTTGCCAGTTACTGGTCACCTGACCTCCTGGGGGAGGGGCGGAGTCTATAAATTGTTTGTTCACCCCTCACTTCATCCTTTGCACTCCTTGCTGACACACCTGTCCATCCACGTCCAAGGAGAAACTCTGTGTGCTTCTTCATGTTAACGTGAGTGATCAATTTATAATTTTGATGATTTAATTTTGTAGTAGCTTAGCTACCGTGTGCTCTGCTGCTAATCCTTTGTTCCTAGACATGTGCTATGAGCCATGTGAGATTGTTTGTTTTCTACTGTTTAGATAGGATGTTTAGAATGGTACTGCCATCCTTATTTATTGTTTATTGTTTGATCACTCACTTGTCAAATTGTTAATTGTATTCTCCTTTGTTTATACAATTTTTTTGAAAGAAATCTAAAGAAAAGAAACAAATGCCAATAAACTGTGGCGAAAAGAAACCTCAAAGAACAACTCAAAGAAAAATAAAATCTACTGGTGTTGCATCAAACCCTGCCTTCTCCTTTGCCTGCTTCCAAACTCTGCTCATGTCTTCTTACCAAGACTCTGCCTGCTCTCCACACACCCACTCAACCAAAGCAAATTCACCGTACAGTTCCTTCAAGAATAAACTGATTTAAGGACCTCTGTATCCATGAGAGCTGAAGGATTACAGCATTAATCACATGATTAGACTGCTGATAAAAGGAGCTATGCTTTCCTAGACGGAAGGAGTTTTTATTGGGGATGGATTTTTAGGTATCTCGTCGTACACCCTGGGGCCATAGCTTCCCTCGGTTTTTATCGACACCCATAAAACATAAAGATCGGACAGATGAGGATGACCAAATGGTTTGACAGATGCTGATCAGCAATCACAGAACAGAGTGAGTCCACAACATGAGCAACAGGCCCATCAAACCAACAAACAGAAAGGGGCGATTGGCTCCTCTTCTGAACAATCCCTTAATGACAGACCAGCTGCTTTATTGCTGCTTTTATTGTCAACAGCCATCTTTGGGACATGGCCCATTCTAGAAGTGAATGCTGTCCAAATGAAGGGCTATTTATTAAATAAATCATATGCCAAATTGCCCAATTGGAATGATTTCAGAAATTGTCTATTGATGGAGGCCAACCAAGAACATTTACAGACAAGTTAGAAAAATGCACAATTTTTGTATGAATAAATATAATAATGAATAATGACTTTTGGCACTAATCTTATCCGTGAAATTAGTCTCATTGTGTGAGAAAGCAGAAAGTGGTGGTTTAAATATCCATTCACCGTATGACAGAACCCTACAAACAGTTTTAGTGTTTCTTAATATGTGCACTTGCCTCAGGTTTATACCTCCTTTTTATAGGCCTTCTACTTTTCTCCAGGTTGTCATGACATTGGGATTGATATTAAGATTAATCCTAAATGAGAATTTTCCCATTCTATGGTAATTAAATCTTTCTTTCCTTCCTGCCATTATGTGTGAGCTTGTATCAGTATCAGTTTTGTTATCAGATTAAACTTTATTTATTTGTGATTCATGTCTTATGTTATTCTGTATTTTATCTTTTGAGATAAGAGATCAATGCAGATAAAATCACCTCCTGCTGACCAAACAATTCTCAGAAAATGAATAATAATATGGATTCTCACTGGATGGACTGACTTATCTGTCAGCTTCCTGAGCTTGAGTCATGATATTACAGATTACAGATGCAGATACAGATATTATAGACTCTCCACAAACTCCTCTTCAGAATTTACCTTTTTTTCCCTCATCTTTTACATGTTCTTGTGCCCAGCACCTTCGTCCGGACGTGTGTCATTGATGACTTTCTCCTGTTCCTCTTATTTTCTCCTATATCTCCTTCTCCTAAAATCCTATTAATTTACACATTCACACTGTCTGCATTTTTTGTTGCATCTAGCAGCTGTAACTGTATTAATTTGACCCTGGATGTGTTTAAATTCTTTATTTTTGTCTATAATTACAGTGTGCTCTTCATTTGTTTAATATAATAGGTAAAAAATGTTGGTTTTCAGACTATTCTTCTTATCTGACAACGACCGTCATAAGCCTGCTAAGGGTGATTGTAGTTGTTGTTTGTAGTGAAGCCAGGTAATGAAAAGATAGCCTAGGTTTGCTGAACTTGCTTTGTTTTTTCCTGAAAATCCAAACATAATTTTCAATGTTCCACTTCCTGTGAAGAAAGAACCTTAAATCCTTATCTTAGAGTATAACAAGTAAGAGCTGTCCTGAATTTCTATAAGACTCCCCTGTCCTGTTTGTTTTGGACAAAGGACTACTGCGTATGAATTTTTATTAAGATTTTGCAAATAACAACAAAACCATTAAGTGTTCCATGGGAATCAACTACAGTAGTTCAGTCTATTTGTGAAGGGACGAGACAAGGAGAAGCGGTGTGTTGGCCTGTGAAAGTCACTTGCCTTGTTAGAGCAGATGCCTGCCTCCCCTGCATTCACATGCATAATACATCTCAGCCCCATCTTTCATTCTCTTGTCTAAATAGGCGGCTTGCCCTCGTGACACACACAGCAGCATGGAAACGGACTGAGCTGGCAGGCCCCGGCAGTGGACACCTTGGACCCATCTCATATCTGCCTGAACCATGATCCTGTCAACTTCCCTAAGACTCCCAGGTAGGGGATACAATATATCAAGAAACTGACACTCACCACTGGAAGCCTGCAGCACTTATGGAGAGAATTGAGAATATATATATAGTCAAGGAATTACTCAAGATATATTTGGACACCATTGGTCTTTGCAATGACTAGTAAGACAGTGATGATGATCTTCTCACCGTAGCTGTGACACTTTCTATGCCTGTTATGACAGTAACAATGGTTATTACTATGATGCAAGACAAGGCTGGGAAGTATGAACTTATCATCTTTAAGTGACAGTTTGATTTTGGTTGAAGAAGGATTGTAGAGGTACTTACCTATAATCAGTGCAGACGGCGATATTCTCGTGGCCTATCACAGTCAGCACGCCATAACAGCTTTAGTTTACCATCGGAATGGCCTGGCCAGAACTCGGCGACCATCTACTTTAGGTAATACACTGACTATAGATATGTACCTCATACAACCCCACTTAAAAAATGTGAACTATCCCTTTAAGTGGACAGTGGCGCAGCACATAGTGGACTGTTGGCTAAGCTACACGCTTATGAAATAACTCAGCCTTAGCATTGAGCTATTAAGGAAGCACTGTCCTTAATTAGATGAAGACATAGACTCTTTAGATGAGTCGATAAGAAGGAGCCGCCTAATGTGATCTCCAGCAGATTGAAAAGCATTTAAGGCAAAGTACCAGTGACTGCTCAAATGGGATTGTGGCCACTGCTTTGGTCCCATCAGCATTCAGCTGCTCTACCCCCAGCAATGTGGCTGACCCAGGGAAAAAAAGGACAGAGTGATTACTAATGCACACACAAGGCCTTTCGATAACTGGCCAGGTATTCCTTACATAGTTTCCTGTGCAAGATGGGAGAAAGATAGAGCACTCTACTAGAGTGAAAATCTTAACAAAGCCTTTTTTTTTTAATGTCAACACAATTATACCTCATTAAAAATGTCGCTGTGACATAGTGTGCAGAAGTATAGTTTGTGACTCACTTTCTGGAAAAACTTTCATGAGATAATTTAGAGCCTGCTCTCACTGTGTGTATGAATTAAGACAGCTATCACAGGGATTCATTTACGGCAACTAAAACAGTACTAAGTAGATGTATGGCAGGTTGAATTATTGTCATAACTCTGAGGTGTTACTTAACCTGCCAGGAAATAGAACAAGTCTAACAGTTTACAGCCACGCTAGCAGCTCTGTGAGGCTGTACATATGCACAGTATGTAAACATGCTCACCATGAAAATGCAAATATGCTGGAGGTAGAATGTTTACCATGTTCCCCATATTAGTTCAGCATGTTTGCATGTGAACATTCGCTAATTAGCACTAAATACAAAGCTCAGCTGAGGCTGATAAAGTGCTGGACAAATTCACATTTTGATGTGATAACAGTGCGAGATGGAAAATCAGAGGATCACTCAATTCATGAAAGGGACTTGAAGGTCTGTACCAAATGTCATGGCAATCCATCTAATAATGTCAAGATATTTCACTGAACGCGAACAAAAGCCCAGTCACTAGAAAAATGTTGTTATTGCAAACCACAGATTTTTATCTGCACAATTTCTTTGTCTGATGATGAAGAAATATCATGTTTTAACACCCTGTTGTGTGTGGAAATCGTATTTCTTAAGCCCAACCTTGATGTTTTTACCTAACATTAAAGGGATATTTTCAGATTTTTTTAATTAGGGTTGTCTGAGGAACTTTGACCCACAGTCAATGTATGACCTGCAGTAGATGATGGTCTGTGTGTTAACAGAAAGGGCCTGTCAAAACATGTATTTAACCACCTACTAAACAAAGGCCCATCTTAAAAATGTTATACCTTTATTAGTGTACACTATATTAACGATATGTCCACCAATTTTTGTTGCAATCCGCAGCCATTTAATTTTGCACTACTTTTTCTCAACTGTAGAACTTCCGTGTCTGGATCTCAGAACTGGGAAACGCCCAGAACCATCATCTACTACTACGATGGGTAAGTACCTGATACAACATCACTCACAAAAATCCAACTATCCCTTCAAGTGCTTTCAAAGTGTTCAAAACAGAGATAACTGCATCTTAAAAGCAGCGATCCTCTCATATTGGATATGTGTTTGCAGTGTGCATGCTGTGGTCGCCATGTGTCAGTTCAGAAACATTCATATTCAACATATCTGTGGTTCAAAAAAAGATTAGATTCAATATTATCTGTGATATGCAGAAACTTTATTTTTTTTGGAGACTGGGTTGGCCAAAAACGTAAACCTTATTGTGGCACCAAATGGGAAATCAGAGGAGCATAATATGGGGACTGTGAATGTCTATATACCATTTCAAAGCTATTTATCCTATAGAGTTGAGATATTTCAGCCTGGATGACTGACAAATTGTCAGTGTCATCCACAAAAAGGAAAACATAACAATCAAATGCTGGGAACAAATTAGGTTTTATACAACCAAACATTTAACAATGAAATCCCAGTGCAGAGACTCTGTAATGAATATATTTGCAATACACCGAGCTGAAATTGCTCGTACATCATGAGGCAGATTCTTGACAAATGTTTCAGTAAAATTAAATGACAAAGCCAGGAGAGAAATCTCATCAGAGATAATATCAGCATGACAAATGATTGATTTGCATGCTTGTTTATCCATTTACAGGAAAGCACACAGGCCTGCTGAGTATCTCTGTCTGACAGCTTTGTAGCCTGTCATTGAGACTATGTTACAGTGACCCTGTGCAGATATACAGTTGCAACCTAATCTACTAATAGTTCAAGCCACAGTACAACGCGCTGACAAAATAGAACTGAACACACCTGAGCATTAATCAAAAAAAATGCCACACTTATCTCATAGCAGATAAATGTTTCCAACAGGAAGAATTCATCATTTCTCTGTCAGGGTTTCAAATGAACCTGAGCAACCATTTTATGTTTTAGTACCGGATTCTGCCATGTTAGACATTACAAATTCATGATGGAAAATAAGGGAATAAGGACTCTCAGCTGTGTCCAAATTGTTTAATGTTGTTCTCTCTATACTGCTTTATCTTATCTGCAGTGTTTCCTAAATTGGAATATGAATGTTGGACAATTTGAATCTGTTTAATCTCTGTCTGAGCTCATAAATTAGAATTGAAAAAAGGGAAAAAAAAATTATATTATCTAGCAGCAAAGATGGTGGAGTGTTGTGAGGGCAGCTGACTGATTCTGATAAAACTGAGTGGCAGCTCACAAAAATACACATTTTCATTTTTCCTGGTGCCAGAGATAAATCTGAGATACTGTGTATCAGGTAGATTTGGTGCATTGGAAATCAAGGCATATTCCCTCTACTCCAGCGTAATGGAAGTTTTAAAAATACTTCATAAAAATACAGAGCGGAAGGACAGAGAGTAGTGAGAGAAGGACATTTTAAAGACCACAGTTTTATTCATGAGGCATGCAGCTTAGGCTGTTCTTCTGAGTTAAGACGAGCACTTATATTGCATGGGGCTTTTTCAAGTGTAACATGATGGGCTATGTAAGAGAGTCACTTTTCAGATTCTTTTCTTGTGCAAACATGGATGATGATTGGATGCTTTTTTGACAGCATTCATTCTCTCCAACCCCTGCCAAGAGTTTTTGTGTAGTGCCCCCCTCTCCGCACATAGCAGCAAAAATTGAACTCCAATTGCTCATTTTTACCATCGTAGTCGGTAAGGGATCCCAAAACATCCAACAATAGTGAATCCATTTCTTTTCTCTGCAGAGTGCTGCTGTTTAGGAGGCCTTTCTACACTGTTATCTACAGTTTGTTCCATCTTGTGGGCAGAAAAGTGACCATAACTCCATTTACTTCTACCCCCTTATGGTCTGCATCTATTATTAATGCATTACTTGAATCCATATAAATTATCATCAGGCACATTCCAGCGCATGCATGACATACTGTGAAAGGTGACAGTGGTGCAATATTTATTAGTGTGTTAGATAAGTCATGCAATATCAACGAAGCTAGTGGGACTGATCTACAGTGTGAGTGGCTCTAGATTCCATTATTGTTAGGCCAATGCTATTTCATTGCTGTGATGGATAGAGAGTGCCATGGCAATTGTTTGGGGACGTAGTTCTGGTGCAACAACATCTCACCACCAGGGAGCGTTGGGTAATATTTTCTCCTCCTGGATCAGGGATGGTACATTCCTGCATGCTGCCTGCCCCGCCGGAGCTCAATAATAAGCCTGTCAGCTTGATTTAAAAAGCCTGTGGCAGTATTATGAGAGACACCATCAGATTTACAATAATTCATAAATCTCCAGCAATAAAGGATAAATCAATAGAGGTGTGAGTTTAAACTGTTTTCAGTCTCCTTTCTCTCTGTGTCATAGCTCAAAGGAGGGACACAATTCAATTGCAGGGGCATTGCTGCACATTGCACAATATACTTATATAGTTGGCAGTGCAATGAGATATCCCATTCCTGCATAAATTGGCAGCATAAAACTTTGAAATATCTGGACGTGATTACATAAGTGGATTACAATTAACAGGATTATCTCATAAACTATGGAACCACATATGTCACTCCGCAATTAAAGGAAAGTGGAACATTACACTTTTTATTCTCAATGTATGTTTCTTTTTTATTATTATAGTCATGTAATATAAAAATGGTAACAATGCATATTTCTCAAAACGATTATACTTGCATTGAAAATACTGGGTACAGCAATATAGTTTAATGGAGTACCATAGGAAGGTTTAGTGGACAGCCCCCCAAAGGGTTAGCGATGTGATGTGGCATCTATGAATGAATGCTGCATTTCATTGCCTAGTAATTGCTGGGAAAAAGAGCCGTATCATAGTCTGCCTTTTGTTTATTTCATGCATCAGTTGATTTTTTAATTCCAGAGTTGCAGTTAAAGCACTTATCAAACACATACAAGGTTACTGCTTATTGTGACAAACAACCTACACTGAAGAGAGAAAGACAAAGAAAGAAAAGCATTTTACTCATGACAGTAAATGTGTGTACAAAAGAAAATGATGAATTATCAATAATGGGAAGTCAGATACAGCATATACAAAGCAGAGCGGTGATCCCTTGAATGCACCTATTTCTGAAGGTCTTCACAAAGCAGCTTCATTTTGAGAGACTGTTGATTCCAATCAATGTTTAAAGTTAAAGAATGAGGATCAATACCATCTGAACATTTCCAAACAAGTGTCCGACACAGGAGAGATGTTAATATTACTGTAGATGTTGAATGAAGGCATTAGGTTTCAATTAGGGTTTCAATCACAGTGATGTGTTTGACCTCAGGACCTGACTGAGTGAAGCTACCTGCAGTTCACTTTGCCCAATTAGACTCCGAAATCGCCATGCAGCACAGCACTGTTCCTGTCTCCTCTCTACAGCTGCCCATCACCCAAAGGAGCAGTAACACTTTCTTTCAGACACACAAAATGTTATTTGTGCATTGGAAAGATTATATGAATCTACTGTAGCAAAGGATACGAAGAGCAGGTTGACCACAATTCCATGGCTGCAGGCTGGTCATGCAAAAATTAATAAATAACAATAAAAAAATAAATCAATAATGAGACAATAGATGTGCCAAAATGATTTTGCTTTTTATCAGGCAGTTGGCAGCGTTCAACAGCCTACACGTCCATCTATGATAACTGGCTGCCTGGCAGGCAATCTCTCAGACCATCTATTCATTAATGTGCTCGAGGCTGTTGCTGATAAATACACAGTCCTGAATTCCCAAACCTCTTTTTGTTTGAAAACAAAAACAAAAACCAACAAAAATTTAATTTTTACTTGCTCTTCAGAACACTTACAGTATATCATAGCGACAGAAAAACAATCGACATAAAACCGCAACTTGAATGACAGACAGCTAGTCAACATTATGAAACTTTAATATCTCAGGATACTGAAAGTACTGGAATAAATGCTGCTAACATAAAGTGTATATTATCTTTTAGAACAAAAGGGGAGCTTGAACAAAAGCAATAAGAGGTACAACTACATATGCTAAAACTCAAGGTCACACAGTAAACGACACCTTCCTTACGTTTAAAACAGCAATGATAACTGAAATTTGGCAAAACTCAGACTTCTGTGGTGTATCACTCAATGGCTGATCACTGTGTGGTCAACACAGTCATCGTCATGACTGACCCACACACACACACAAAACAGCCATGCTTTTGTTTATCAGAAAAAACTAATGAATATTTATTTGCTAATTATATCTCCTATCCATTTCTCTGTCAATCAAGTTGAAAACCCAATCCCTTTCGGTTACCTACTGAGACAACAATGTGGGCTGTCTCACTTGTGTGTCTGTTAAAATAATGAGATGTCTTCATATACTTGAAGTGGATTCTCTCCCCAAGTGTGAATAAATTATGATCCACTGTTGATTGGATTTCTGTCAAGAGACTGAACAGGAAATGAAAGCCTTTGCATGGGAAAGGGGTTACAGTGGGAGAGAAAATTGTATGCAGTGATTAATGGTTTTGTGCCATTTATGCTGCCATTTTCTGGCTTACGAACACAGGAGGTAAACAAGGCGATGGCAGAGACAGCTAATCCTCTGCATCATTCAGTCCCTGGTATCAGTCTGAAAGGGTCAATGATTGACTCTGATTTAGCCTGTTCCCAGTTCAGAGGAAATGAATAGATGCCAATCACACTCCTGCAATTCTGTCAGCAGGACTTCCAGCTATGAATAGATGGTGCACAATGCCCTCTTTATGCCAGTCCTAAGTTGTAATTACGTGCACATTACGTGTCATTGCAGCATATGAAAAGTGTTGTAACGTATAACATGATAAAGGGCTAATATATAAATGTTTTAAAGCATAATTCATTCTCTCTGTGTACGCACTGGTCAGATGGTTTGGCTGCTTTCTGCAGCATTTTTGTTCAGTGATTATTTTAGTGGCAGCGACCTAAAGCTGCAGCAGCACTTTTGTATTGAAATGGTTGAATTTCTAAACTTTGTAGTGGTGCAAGCTTAAATTTTCTAGTCACAGAACGGCTCCTTGAGAACTGGCATCCCATGTAAGGCCCCACATAACATGAGTATTAGGAAAGTAAACAAGAACTCACCCAAGATCTGTGCCTCATTTTTGTGAATCACATTTTTGTGTAACTTTGTCATTTACCGTAATAATGTCACCCTTGTAACTTTTTCATTACTTTTATACAGTTTTTTTTATAACCCCTTACCAGCAGTTTCTTTGCCCTCCACCTAGATGAGTGGTTTTTGTGTATGTGTATGTGTAATGATGTGTCTGCTATTTTTTTTTTAGAACACTCTGCTCAGTACCGTGAGCTGCGAAATACTTGGGTCGTAATTGGTAGTATTGACAAACAACCTATTCTGTCGTTTAGGTTGGTGGTCTTGTTGGTACTAGCCAGTGTGGTTGCATCCGGTGATGTACCACACTGTACCACTGTAGCTTCATGTCATGAGGAGCTATTAGAATAATTAATCACTATATTGTCTCTTTGAGAGGAAAACACAGGTGTTGTGATGAAAAAGGCCCTCAACAATCAGCCCCAGACTGCTGGTTGATGCAGAAAAGCCACAGTCTAGTTGTCCTCGTAACACATCCGTGCTGACTCATGTTGCAGGACTTGTCCAAAGCCCCCTTGCTGTCAGTTGCCCTTGGTCTGCATCATCCCCCTTTAGCAATGCATCTGTGAAAGCACATAGTAAGAGACCTTCCCAAGCACAGACTCCTGCTAAAAAACATAATTTTTTTTCCCCCTAATGGTCTAGCCGTTGGCTGACTGCTAGAGAAAGAGTCAGGTAACGGCGTTTGGGAAAAGTAATGATCTTATCCATTCTAAAGAACTATCACAAAAGTCTCCCCATGTGCAGGAGGACCAGAGAAACCACGAGGCGAGATGCTGCCATAATGCCTGGCAGGCGCATGTTGCAGTTCTGGAAATAATTGGATTATCATAATGCTTCTGGGCTCTGAGAGCTAAGTGCAAAGGGTGGCAGACCTTAGCTCCTAACAAGTTAAAGTGGCAGTACCACAGTGTCCATACACATCCTCAGTTAATCGAAAAAGTCATGCATTGAAAATATTATTAAAAGTACTCAAAATATACTTAAAATGTCAACAGTAAGAGTGCTGTATTTCCTCTTTCAGAATAATATGAATTATACTGCTAGGTGAGAACTACTGCTGCATTAACATGCTCATCACTCTAATGTTGCAGCTGGTAGGTAGGGTTTAATTTAATAACTTTATAAGGTAATATGTTTTAGGGCTGTCAAAGTTGACAGAAAAATAATGTATAAATGCAAATTAACTTTAATGTGTTATGATAATCAAAGTCGGAAGTCAACTAGCAAGCATTGAATGAAAAATTAGTTATTTTTAATTTTAAGTTCAGCTATAAAGACCTGTCAGATGTGCCCAAAACAAAATCAGTACCAAATGAAAACTGTACTCAAGTACAGTACTTCAGTAAAAGTACTTAGTTACTCTCACCACTGGGAGCTCTTCAGCATTGATAGAAAACCCAAACAGGTGAGCTGCAGCATTAACTGGACTTTGTGGAGCATGTTTATTTTGTGTCAAAGCCACTTTGTCTTATCGTTCGACATCTCTGCAGAGAAAGAGCAGCCCTTATTAGAAGTCTCATCACTGTGTGTCTGCAACTGCTCCGTCCCCTTGTGATTTTCACGGAAGATCTTTGTGTTTCAAGAATTCCGATATTTTGTATTTTAGTCCTGCCAAAGCACCTCATACATACATTATGCCCAGACAATGGCAGGCCTACAATAAAATACTGAGCCTCGGGTCATTTAAAGTGCTCTGTTCGGTCTTATAATTTTAGAAATTACATGCATCATCAACCAACTTCTGAATACTTCAGATTCATGAATTTCGAATGTGTGCTTGTATATCACCCTGAAACAAAATCTGGAAAAGAGAATTAAAAGTGCAAATGCACACGTTTTTATATAATCTATGATCCTCAGGAAAGATTACTCCACAACTGAGAAGTTTAAATCTCAGATAAACAGAAATAATTGTGGATGTTTTATTGTGTTCTGTTGACATTTGCTAAACAACAAATCAGAGTCAGAAAAAGGACTTTTTTTTTTGGCATTGTTGGTTGCTGAGTGGAATCACAGAACAAAGTGTGTTTGTGTGTTGAGTTGAACACACAGTTTGAAGTTAGTGCTTTAAGGTTGACTAAATTATCCCTTTGACTTGCTGCACCCTGTCTTCTTTTCCCTTCATTATCATGTCCTGATTAAACACTAATAAGAGGCTGAAATTGCTGCCATTCACGTCTTTTTTTTTATAAAAAGCATTACAAATTCTAATGTTGTTATGTGACTTGTTCCGTGCTGAATGAATGATAATTTATAAAAACAATCAGTGGCTTACATAATGAGCAGAGGTGATATTAAAATCCTAAACATAGAAATAAATAGAAAACTGCAGTTGCACCATATTATTGCATGCTAAAAAAAAGGCATTCCTTTTTCAGATGGTTTTGTCTTAAACTGCGGGGTAACTCTGAAAGTATTACAAAAAGACATGATTATGGAAGTCTCCGTGTATCTGACACCTCTGAGAATCAATTATCTGGATCTGGTCGGTATTGATGTTTCTGATGTTTTATCTCAGTTTGTTCGCTGCAAGAAATTTCTTTCATTTTATTTTGGGTCAGGATTTTTCTGCTGGCTTATCCTGCAATATTTAATGCTTTGGGGGCTGTTTTTTGTCAAAGCCCTGAGAACAAAGTATCGCCGTTGCCGTTGTTGCATATTTCAGGATGGTAATCAGGAGTCTGTCCCCTCCTCCAAAGGAGAATGAAAGCAGTAGTCATTTCAGCAAGTGCCCCACAACGACATATGTTTATGTTTAAGTGACAAATCCCTCATGTGGAAACACAGGAGGAAGCCAGGTGATGTGAGAGAACATCACACTGAGACGGGTCTCTACAGGGGTGGCCCCTTGGCGAAGTGCGTCGGCCTGTGGAGCTCGCTCACAGTCAGACAGCTCAGCACCCCCCCCCTTAACTGGTACATCAATGATCCATCAATCAGACAATCCTGGTGTCTGTTGTGAGATCCTGAATAGGAAATGAATGGTTCCAGCCCTTGATTAGTGCCTGAAGAAATGAACACTACTTCAAGAATCACACAATTCATGTCGATATCCAGATAAATGTTAATAATCACCCCAATCTGCTTTCAAATATGTTGTTGCATCTGTGTGTTGCTTGGCAACCATTCCTCTAAATGCCACTGAAGAACTACATTGCTGGGCAGAAAAATCATTATTTATATAATGCAATATATGATTGCATTATTTGTTGCTGGGTACGTGATGAAACCACGAGGCCGTGGGTTACAGCTAAAGGGGTTTCAGGCACTTATTCCCCTTTATCATATATTATACGGTAGAATAGTGTAGTATTGCATAGTTTAGAATAGTATAACATAGAAATAGCGACCTTATTGCTGCAAGGCAAGAGTGCTACCCATAGAATATACTATTCTAAAGGTACAAAGTTCAGTATAGAACAGTATGAAAAAGCACAGGATAGAATAGTATAAAATAGCACAGTACATAAGGGTACAAAATATAACAGTAGAGAACAGTTAATTATAGTAGTTGAGTAGTATAAAATAAAATATAGAACAGTATAAAATGTTACATTGTAGAATAGTATAAAATAGGTTGGTGTAGAACAATACAGAGTAGTATGTTAGTGGTCAGAGGTTGGTAAAGCACATCATTTCCCACCAGTGCTGCAGTGCTGGTCTGAAATATATCAGACGTGTGTACCTTTCTGGGCTCTGCTTGTGTATTCAGCTTCACCTCACCCATCAAAGCGTGCTAAGCCAGCTGATGATATAGCCATGGGGTGTGTAGACACCGCAGGACTTTGTTTTCCTTAATTCTAAAATCCTTGAAAATCCTTTACAACAGCCATGTGTACAGGGCGAATACAACACAAAGAGGGACGTGAATGCAAAGTAGAAAGTTCCTCTTAGAAGTACTGAGTGATGCATTCAGCAAGACCTTCACCCCTCTGCTGGAGGTAAATTATTGGCTGGTTTTGACACAGTAGACTTCCAAGAGGATTTATTTAAGGAGGCTATGCTCTAGTTGAGGGTGAAAAAAAAAAGGAATCGTTTCTTCTTTTTCCTCTTACTGTCTCTGATGAATTATGTTCAAATAAAGCTTTTCTGCAGCACTTTAGGGTGGATAGATTTAAAAGCCTTGGACACCATGGGTGCAGGTTTATGTCTAAATGTCTCCAAAATCACAATATTTTTTACATTTTTTTTTAGCAGAGCTGCATAAAATATTTTCTGTGTGTGAGGAGGATTAGTAATAACGGCAGCAGGCACAGTACTTTATTGATTTTTTTTCCTTATTCCCCATAAACATGGAGGCCCATTCACTGCCAGAGGCTGGATTTGGGGAACTTTTTTTTTATGAATTTCTCTTATTATTAAGTGGTCCCAATAGCTGTTGCAGAAAAAACATCTAATTTCTCTTTAGTGTTATCATATATATTTGAATTTAAAACTGAATTCAACATCTTATTGAATTTATATGAGCCTACTAGTTTATCCAAAAAGTTATTACTGTATAGCTACTGCAGAGTTGCAGCTAAAGGGCATATAGCAAATATAATGTTTTTTCAGCCTTTTACCTGTTCACCCAGCCAAAAGAAGTTCATTTTCTTAAAGCGTTGGAGAGCAGAATATCCAATTCATAAGGGTCACTGCCCCTGCATTTCAGCACAACACAGACACACCACCATCCTTTCTGCCCTCTGTTTGCCCTGCTGTGTTTGTGCAATTTTCCTCCCGTGGTGGCCTCCATGTTTGTCACCCTTATCTCCCGTGGCCAGGCCACTGCTTACAGGCCAACCTCTAGGGAGGACTGCGGTTGACCCGAGCTGTGAACACACTTGAGAAACCTGTGAAGCTTGTCAGGACCCTGGACTCACAGCGTAACTCTTGACTTTGCCAAAGGCACTGAGTGCCAGTCACACATCACTCATCGAGGTGCTGGAAATGAAGTGCAGGATTTCACTGCACATAAAGCTAAATGATGAAATGGAATGTGATTGGTGGATATGAATCCACAGGATTGAAACCCACTAAATTGCAGCAGCTTCACACTTAACAATAAAATACTACTGTGCATTATGAAAGGGACATGTATGTCTTTAACTCTGCTGCACATCATGAATCCCATTTATAATACAAAAGAGCTAATTCTATATTTTAAAGTGATGATTTATAAGCCCTACTAGTCCATTATCTGTCAACTTGTGGGCCGATGAGGCCTGGGAGTTTCATATTACAAGACAAGGCACTGACCTCATTCCCATCCATTGCTCGAGGTGAATACCAAGCCACACATCAACCCCACAAGGATATATAAAGAAAAAGTTTTTTACCCGAGCCTCGGCTTTGACATTAGATTTCTTTGGAATTCTGATTTGTATGCAAATGGTATAAATGTTTAATACCAAAGCACTGGCGCTGCATGGAGATTAATGACAGCTTGGCAGTGCATTGGCTGCTGAATTAGTATTCCCATTCCTCTGGGCTGTGTCCGGCTCCTGTCTGCCAGAGAGATGATCGGTCCTGCTCTGCAGACGGGGACATCCCCGAGTATGTGACACGACCATCACTGCATTAACTGTTAATGCCTAACAAAGGCTTAGTTTGGTCTGCATTGTATAGTAATGTCAACAGAGCCCTGAGCAGCCTATGCAGATGTCAAAAAAGGTTTTTTGGTACAGCGCAAGTGCATTAGTAACACCACTGTTAAATAATCAAACTGCATTACTACGGCTTGTCATGAGATCCCCTTTGGAATTAATTCTTTTAAAAAAGTTTGATTTTGCACGCTGAAGAGAGTTCTACGCAACTCCAATAATAACCTCCTTCATTTATCTGTGTTGGAGTACAGGCCAGCAGTGCTTTGTGAGATTTTCTTTTTGTGCAACGCGATAATGGTTTGCGAAAAAAAGAAAAGAAAAAAGAAGCCCATTACCGTACAATCGGTGAGACACTGTTGGGAGCCTGCAGAATCTTTTTAGTCAGTTCTGTCTTTTCAAACACATATATTACCCATTTACTGATTTCTAAATCTGTTTAGAATGTACCCTTGCAAAGCATGGAGGACTCCTAAATGGTTCTCTTTCCGTGTTGACTGGGGGTTTTAGTATTCTGCAGAAGCAAAAGCCAGTATTAATTACCTGTGTAATTAATAGTGCAGTAAAAAGGACCATAGCAACTTTGCAGGCTGGCTTAGAGGATGAGAGAGTGGGATCACTTTACTGAAAAGTTTGTTGCCTTTGTTTTGTTGTCTTGCAGAGCACCATGTGCAAAAACTAGAGAATAAACCATCCAAAATCAGTACAGGCATGATTCCATCCAGTATAACAGCATTCGCTTGTTATTATTTGTTGCAAAATGATAGCATGTAAGATTGCATTCAGTGCATTAATATATAAAAAATAACAATGTTAAATATTGGAGAACTATGACAATGTATTGCTGCAAAAAAATGATTTTTACTTTCACAAAATACTTTTCAGATCTGTATCTGGTTTAACCACCAAACATTTTCATAATTTCACAAAATCAATCTATCTTATTACAACATAATAAAGAAGCATGCATTTACAATTACAATGGGTTTTTATAGTATTTACACTGTAATTTGTGGGCTGTGATCTAAAAGCTTTACCAAACTCACTTTTTACATATAGGTATTTAGATTTCCAAACCACTATGTGCCACATACTCTACATAATGGCTTCCTGTTTGGTTTTGCCATTCCTGGCTAGATAATGATACTAAATGGTTATGGCGATAATAGTACTATTGCAAAGTTTAACAGTATCTGTGGTTTTCTTTTGGCTGCTAATTTCTTCTGTCTTTTGTTTCCACTTGTATCTGGCTTGTTTCCGACAGCACTGTGTCTCTTCTTTAATTACTAAGTCAGTAAAGTCTTCAGTCCTTGATTCTTCATTAAAAAGCCAATTACACCCTGAACAAAAGAATTCACGTAACAAACACGATAGTGCATATAATGAAAAATAAGTCCCAGACAATTCAAATGAGAAGCTGGTCATGCTAATCATATTTCTATTATGGGTTCAGCACCTCTCTCCCCCTCTTTGTGAATTTGAGCTGACCATCTCCACTTTCAGCTGGTTCTGAAATGTACTAAATTAAATATTCATGGTTGTATTTTCAGGGTCCTACGAAGCCAAGTTATTCATAACAAATTCTTTGGACTGAAAAATAAGGATACTACATTTTAGTAGTAGAAACAAATAGTAGAATTTTTTTTTTTTCACTTTTGTCTGTTGTGCTTGGAATAAACCAGTGCGTTGCAGCATTTGTACATTTCTCATAAACGAAACTCTGCTGATTGTCCCACGAGCATCTCAGTGCAGCAGCTTCAAGCTGAACTTGGGTCTCTTAGGAGTGGAGCACTATTATATGATTTACTGAGCGGATCCTCGAGGGAGGTTGTCAGAACGATGTCTGTTGGACACTGCTACAATTCTTTCCATTACAATCACAGCTGAAAGGCTCCAAGCTCAGACAGTTAAAGACAGGGGGACTATGGCAGTGTGGGACTCGTGTGCACAGAGCTGCCTATACTCTAACCGGTGGGAACAAACTCTGGACAGTCCTCAGAGAGTTGGCGTCACATTGCCGTAATCCTAAATGCATTACCTCGATCCTCAAACTTGGCTTGCTGCAGGAACCAGGTGGAGACTGCAGGTAAAGCTGCTATAGGCTGAGCCTTGTCTTATAAGAACTGGGGGGGATTTGTGCACTGAAATACTCCATTGCCAAAACATAGCATTGCTAATATTAGCTCTTGATTTAGTTGAACAGAATCCTTTCTAGCGAGGGCCTTTCCAATACAGACTCTGAGGCAATAAAATGAAGCAAAACAAACATTAATCACAATCAGTCCTTGACTGAGGAAACGCTTTACCTGAGGAAACTGCGTCCGAAGGCCTGACTGAATGCACGCCTTTGGAAGAAAAGCGCCCTGTAGCTGAGCACACTCATCAAGCACTCCGAACAAAGCAATATTTTGTAAAAGAGGTGTACTCCTCAACCATTAAGTCCACAGTTCCTCTTTCGCAGAGGGCCTTAATAGCCTCCTGCATCGGACAGGTGCTGTGCAAATTGCCTCCCTTAAATGATTAATGAGGGAGGCTCCGTCCATGTTGAGGCTCAGACTGAAGCCTGTGTGATACAAAAGTAGGAGATTTAGATTCAGCGTGGAAATCATGAAAAAAACCAAGACCCCGGAGGAGAAGATTACTTAGCTTTAGGATAATCAAATGTGCATTAAGCGACCTCTGACTGATCAACCTTAGATAATTGACTCAACTGGCATCCAAATATGAACTGCGACAGATCTGTAGTGAGCCAGCAGCCGATAAGGCACAGAGAGCTGTCATTGCATAAAACATAAAGTCAGGATAACAGCAGATACAGATGAGTAAGGATATGTTGAGCAGATGGGAATGCAGGTAGCTGCCAGAAATCCGGAAATCCAGTCAATGAGTCACTGTTTCCAGTCAAAAACTTGTGCCTTAACCTTGTAGAATTAACTTTCACATATGAAAATATGACAAACAAAAAACAAATACCAGTAAAAATGGCATCAGGGAGGAGTTCAGGGTGGATAGATGGGACATAAAAGAAAGTAACCTCAGCCTAACCTGAACAAAACCTTAACTACAGCATATTATGAAACATATTTATCTTTTGGGAAGTAACAGACAAAGTTGTGTTTCATAAAATATATTCTTGCTTGAGAGAGCTTTTGCATATTATTCCAAACACAACTCTCCTTTGGCTGCATTGGATTTCAATGATGGATAATTTGGCATCTCTTTATTTTTTTAATCATATCATTCTGTATTTTTCTGATAATTTTTTAACAAAAAAACCCCCAAACACCACCAACAGCTCTTTGTTAAAGAGTGAGTAAGAGCAGAATTTTACTTCAAACTTCTATATACTGCAGTTCTACGAGTATATCACATTTGTATTCTTCCATTATATTTCAAGACTTGAGGTGATGTCTCCCATCAAGCTGCTGTCACCCCCTGCCGTACTCAACACCTCCATTTCTGCAGTAACAAGAGGGCAGACTCTGACCATTACCCCTTTTTATGTGTGTGCCTGTGCTCAAAAGTGAGGGCTTTGAAAATGCTGCCATTCTTCTTTGGCAGCGGTTTTATCTCACAGACACAAGCCGTCGGCACAGTCTGCTCTGGTCACACCAGTGTCCTCCCCAGCACAGTGCCGGCCAGCTGTATATATTTCCTCAAATTACTGATATATTGGCATGGTTATGTGGACAGTTTGTTGCAGGAAACCCGTTTTTTTGTGTGTCTAAAGCCCGTTTCACATGTCATAAACGTGTAATAAAAATGATGCCACGGTTTATAAGGATAACATGAGAAAACCTCATAATGTGAAACTCAATGGTGCTCACTCTCTTATAAAAGAAGGAGCTGTCTTCCAATGAAAAACAATGACCTGATTTAGATTTTTTCAGACCTATATACAAACTTTATAAGGTTTTTGTGTTGCATATATAACGCATAAGAATCTAGGTTAGAATTTTATCCCAGGCTATGAAGACACTTGTATTTCCCCATTGATTTGCTCCAATAGTTCTTTGCAGGTTTGAGGCAGACAGAATACAGCTTCCTTGGTGCTTTTTTACTACAAAAAAAGGACAAAACTCTTCAGAATGTCATGAAGACCTCTTAGGTCCTTGGGGAAATACTGTCCTGATCATAAGCTGTCAAAAACATGAGTAGAAGCCGTTTTTTAAAGGAAATACCCCTCAAATATTACTTGTCAAACCTGGTAAATCATCTCCATTATGCTCAAGGCCCCAAGCAGCCTACTTACAATGAGGCTCCACGAACCAATGACCCTCACGTACATTGGGAATGTCATTCTTCAGACATACTCGCTGTCCCTGAGATGGGTCCAGGCTATAAAATGTCTTGTTTCCTTTGATAAAATCCCCAAAATAGAAGTATCAAATATACCTTGGTTATGAATCTTAAGTGAAAAGACACTGAGAAGCCAACTGTTCACTTTCCATTAAGGGATGTTGTGCAGTCTGCTAGAAATACTGGCTCTTAGGTAAGCACTGTGTTTTCTTTGTCTATTAATTTCCTTTCCATGCAAATGCTATTAAACACATGCTGTGCGGTCTGAAGGATCTGTGCAGGGTAGCAGTCACAATAAGACAAATACAACTCAGCAGAGCAGGAAAACCGCTGCGCACCATATCCCAACTGTGTATGATGTAATTGCTTTTACGATTACTGGGACTTAAAAACCACACTCATCATTATCATCATTGTGGTCATCACAATCATCATCAAAATAATCATCATCAGCATTTCCCATGGATATCAAAATAGAAAAAAATTCATACTGAATATTAGACTGGAATCTAGTGCTGAGGAGGACTGTAACAGCCATCAACTGGTACTGCTGCTCTTTTCCACAATTTAGAATCAACACTCGGGCTGTTCTCATCCACTGTTAGCACTTATACCTACGGAAAGTAACGCAATTTCATCAATATATAACACACATATTTGTGAGCCAGGAGGTGCAACTTATTATGGCCCATTTCTACGTTTGTTGTTGTGACGTTTGGTGACCTCTAGTGGCCAGGAGCAAATGAGGCTGTCAGGTGAAATAGTATAAAGAGCGAGAAAGGCCACAAAACGGGGAGGATGGGCTGGATGGATGGGTTAAACAAGTACAGGATGGTCAGACTGGTTATCATGGTGTTCATAACTCAATATTCTTAACTTGAAAATTAACTTCCATTGTCACTTTTTACCATGTTGTTGTGGTTACAAGCGGTTCACATGATATGCCTGCAGTTAAACAGTTAAGTCGTGAAAACTCTGACGATAGGATACGTCAGTATGGACGCAAATGTTATTGACTGCATCTAGTAGCTAACGAGGCTAATGTTTTAGCAAGCTAGAGAGAGGGTAAAGTCATGCAGAAAATTCAGACAATGGAATAACCCTTATAAGAGCAAATGCACCCCTTGCATTCTTTTTTCCACCCTGGTCTTTTTTTTTTTTTGCCTAGACTTAAAGTATTTCAGTTGAAGATGTTAACCATGCCTTAAAGGGATCCTACAGGATTTTGGATATTATGTTGTATTAAATACTTATGTAGTGTTGTGGAAAGTAAAGTTATTAGCCTGCTTTCCAAGCTGCGGTGTCTGAGTCCGAGTTGATTCTATTTGTAGAACAGATAGTTCTTGCAAGCTGGCAGGGTCACGAAACTACAGGGTTTTATTTCAAAGCACTAATGTGTAGACTTGCTTCACCTACTTGGCACAAAGACAGGAAATAACTTTTTTTTAAGATCAGAACCGGCCAGAAACTGGAGTCCGGCAAGTAAGCTAATAGCATCCACTACACTACTGGCAAGTATTTTATACAACTGAACAAAATCCCTAACTATCCCTTTAATACAGCAACTGCATGTACATTTTGTGAGACATCATAAAACCGTTGTGCATATGTTTTTGAAATTATCATATGAACAGTTTTGCGTCATTTTTCGATATCACATGAAGCATTATACATGCTACGTTACTTGGAGAGCTTGTCAGAGTAGCTCAGAAATAGACAATGCTCAAGGCAAGGAAGAAGTGTTACTGCTGATGTCAGACAGGGATGTGTTTCAGTGTATGCCATGCCACTGGTAATTATGGCAGTGTGTGTTCTTGTGTTTTTGTGTGTGTTAATCTGGGATGAGGCTTTACTTTTTTTTCACCTTGGGCTCGTAATCACAGGATAATGAGTGGCTGGCTGCATCAGCGCTGATTCTCTGCTCCTGCCAGCAGCCTGAGGAAGCCGCAGTGACTCACTGTTGAACAATAGGTGATAGATGAGTTAGAGACATGCACTGCCTCATACAAACAAAGGCAGCGATCAACCCCGAGTCATAGGTTGCTGGTATGTGAGGCGCTACTGACGAAACTACTCTTAGTTCTATGACAACTTTTCTCTTTGGCTTTATACAGGTGGTGTAATTAAAAATCGGAAAGCATCACTTTGCATTTCATTTTATTCTAATTAGAAAAGATAATTATTTTTGCAGTCAAAAACGGAAAAAACAGGAAACATTATGTAGCTTTGTAATAGCCCTGAATGAATTCAATATGTCCACGGGGGATCCACAGGTTTGTTGCACAATGCCACTGTCTTTAATAATTTACTTCCTGGTCCCTATTCATGTTCAATAATAGAGGGAAAAGCTATGAAAAGTGACAATACACTACAGAAAACAAAGCAGGATTAGTACACCAGTGTTTGTCATGTTCAACTACAGCACTTGTGTTGTAAATACACAGCTCAGCCCACTTCAGGTTGGTTTCTTTAATCATTTAGTAGCCAGAGTGATTACTGCAGGTATTTCTTCACACATGAGAGATCCACTGCACAGCTCATGCAGTCATGATGCAATCATGACATCTGTGAAATGTGCACTTTTTGCAAACATTGACAGCTTTACATGGTCTTCATGTTAATGCTGTTTGAAGGGCAAGGGATGCTTTCGCTTGATGATCATTTTGTGCATGCATTCACAAAAGTCAAAGAGTGTTTTAATGTTTTATTGATCAATGTGATGCATCCTGGTTCTGTGCATAATGGTGGGTGCTAACAATTAGACACAGTCAGCCAGCCATGTTAATCAACAGCAAGTGTGTGGAGTGGCAATTTTACATTTGGTGCAGATTCAAGTGGATTGCACCAGAGTTCACAGAAAGTGAACCCTGGACAAGCAGGTTGAGGTGGTCAAAGACAGCTTACAACTCGACCAATATGGGATTATTGGGACTGATACCAATTTATAGGGGAAGAATGTACAGATCACCAATGTGGGACTGAATATAGGGAATTTTTGAGGTGAAGACAGGACTCTTTAGGGCACAACATTTGCACCAATATGGCTGTAATATGATTATATACTCAAAAGGCTGCTTTCTTAAACAGATAACTTTATTCAAAAATATTTACCATAATTCTTCTTACTATATACAATCATTACATTATCACTGAGAAACAAAAGCATCAGAGCTGCATGTTTAGTACCACTGAATTACTGAGCACTTAAATAAAGAATTTTAAAAAAGTAAATGAAAATGTTCGTAAATCACTCACTCTATATGTTTTCATATCGCTGCATACCCCAAAACATACGCTGATACCAATTAATACAGATATGCCTGTGATGGGCCAATATCAGCTGATAAAATCACCAACCGATAAATTTGTGTACTTTTTCTGCACCACACTCCATTTGACGATTGCACTTTATCAAATGTACCAAACTGTCCGGGATAAAATCCTCAAGCAAAAATAAATAAATAAAATAAAAAATAAACAAACATCTCTTTAATCAGCCCAAGTGCAAAAACACTGTTACTGACTTACTGTTTCTTTCATAAAAATGTGGCTCTGACAGCCTATTGTCACTTAAAGGGATGAGATTTATTTTGAAGGAGAAACATTCAATCAATGATGCATTCTTACTGGTTGCCAATAGAGACAAGCTCATTTGCTCTCAAACACACACACAAAAATTGTAAAACCTCATTATGTTTGCCAGATTTACCCCCCAAAAAACCGGTTGGCATATTTGTCAGGGGAAAAAAAGGCAGAAATGTCAACAAAGCAGCTCCATTTATCAGATCATGCGTAATTTAAACTGCACTGACATTTCCTCAGCAGCCTTTTAGATCCACAGAGGCGCCAGTCATCTGATTCAACTTGTTTGTTCTACTCATTTCGCGGCAGGGTCCGAAATGTCTGGGAACATCAAAGAAGTGTTTGGTATAAAGTCTGGTGATCAGGACTACCAAGGACTGCACACAAACCCCAGCAGGCAGTGGTGAAATCACACAGAATTGTCACTGAAGAGAAAAGGCTTTGAAAAAAAAACACAAGCGCACAGATTGAGCGGAGGAGAGAGCGTGTGTGACTGTGTTGCTAAAATTACATATGAGGCAAACATATGAAAAAGTCTTCTTCTAAACAAACTCACAGCACATACACTGAGACAGTACAATAATTAGGTTTTTTAGTTCTACACAAACAGCCCCCCTAAAGCTTTTACCAGTCACTGGATTCACTCGCACCTTTGTCTGCCTAAAAATGGCCGCACTCTATGAATGCAACAACGCTGGTGCTGTGCTCTGAGATGGATATTGGAGAAGTGCTGAGAAGGCAAGATCAAAGATGAATTCCTCCCAAAGCCCATGAGCCCTTGCACCTAAAGATCCCTAGTGTGAAAATCCAGCCAGACTAGCAACTTTATTTCCCCCCTGTAATACATTACTGAGTCCAGCCTGAGCTGCATGTGGTGTTGTGCAACGTGCAGCTGAACAGAAAGGATTTATAGTGATGTGTGAAGTTGCGAATGTAATTGTCATTCTTTCCAACTTGCCTAGAAGAGAAAGCTTAGTGAAATGTTTTTATTTATTTATTTTATAAATCAGGGTTGTACATGAGCAACTTTATATAGTGTGATATACAAGCAGCTTCTACAGTTCACTGGAATTCATTCCACCACAATTCGTACAGAATGCTGGACCAAATTTGCTTCTAGGTTTATTCATTCATTCATTATTCTTAACCACTTATCTGACTTGCAGGGGGCTGGAACAGATCCTAGCTGGCATTGGCCTGAGATGCAGGGTGAACCCTGGACAGGTCACCAGACTAATACAGGCAACCACGCTCTCATTCACTCCTATGGGCAATTTAAACGTCCTTCTTGGTTACTTCTTATGACTAATTTCACTATTGGATGATAATTTGAAGGAAAAGTTTTCATTAGGTTCTCGTAGTGCCATGGACTTTTGAACTAATGACTTACAGTATGCTGTAAATCAGTGGGCAGACCCTACAGGCAAAGTTTATTTTTTTTGTGCACTGGTAAATTTTGAGATTGTGGTCTTTTTTGCTTTCATAACATGTCTTCATTCAGACTAGTGGAAAGAAAATACGCATTTCAATATTTATTTTATTAGACTCTGTCTGTAGATTTATCCTAAAGTCACCAAACATTAGCATGAAATAATGCCTCATCCCTTGTCCCAATGCACACAATCAACTGGGAAAGTTGGTGATATCTGTTGGGTAAAACTGTTTACCTATTTATTACTTTTGTACCTTCACTGACCCAGATCTCTCCACTTCAGAGGCACTACACCAAACTATCAAGTTTCATTTCCATCTACAGTATATTCTGGAGGATTTACAGAGCGGGTGTTCATATATCATTCATAGTCTGATTTATTAACCAGCTTTTTCCTAAAAACATGGCAAAAATTGATTTTTATAAAGTGGTTGTAGACAGCACTCTCTGATTTACGGAGTTATAAAATGAGAGATCTAAAATTCTCTTCATAAAAACTTTTGACATCAATATGTCAAAATGAGACATCTTAACTTATAATTTAACGAGACAGATTCTTATTACTAATCTTGAACATTCACACAACCATGTTTAATTTTATGCTTCACTTTGAAACATGTTGCGAGAAATATTTATGTAACATTTGATCACAGTTCAAATTTCAATCGCAATGCAACTTTGTTGGTCTTCAAGAAAAACATCAACTTATGCATTAAATTGACCTATACTCAATTTGAAAGTCCCTGAGCTGCAGAATGTACATGGTTTTTTTTTTTTATTATCAAGTCTTGATTACTGCAGTGCTCATTTTACCTGCCTCAATCAAAGAGCCAATCAGAAACCCTGCCACAAGCTTTTAACTAAAACTAAATGATGGAATCTGATGACAGGGAGATCATTTAATGACAGGCCTTATTTTTCATATTGAGATTAGATTTTTAAAATGCTCATTCATACTCAATATATGACACTTTACAGAGCTTAATCAAGTGTAAACTAACATGACCATCACGTTATCCTGCAGCTGAATGTAGTAATAGAATAATTTTCCATTTTGCCATTAAAGTTAATTGAAGTTCTACCATTCAAAGAGCGTTTTTCATTGCAAAGCCTGTGGACTGCATATTGGCACATTATTCTTTCTCCTGATGCTCAGTTAGCCACTGGGTGCTAGATGTAGCACCCGCAGACAGCTGACTCCAGTCCCTCTCTTACACAAGTGATGCCTTTTGCTGGAAACCATCTCGCTTGCTGTGAGATAGAAGATAGAAATGTGTGACTGCATTCAATACCACTGAATGCATCTGTCATTACTCAGACTGTGCTGTCATCTGAACCTGCCCCTCTCAGAAATGGAGAACCATTAGAATATGCTATTTCACAGCATGCTGGCTTTGGTGCAGCTGTCACCTTCTTCACCCTCTGGCATTTGCAGTATATGACACAAGAGAATTATTAGTGATGCACCGGACATGATGAGAATATCTACTCATATTTATATATCTACAGAGAGAGTCTGTGCTCTGCATGGGGTAATTTAGAATCCAGTCTTAAGTAATTAGGGACTTTTTTCATTTGGTGGTGATTATGCCTCCTTTGTCTTTCCAATTTCTGTCTTGTCCTGAGTAATGTCCGTCATGTAACGTTAGGTAGCTATTGTTATTTGAATGTAATAAATAAAAATGCTGACAGGACAATACATCATACAAACACAGCAGATAGCCTTGTAAATCTTCCATTCTGTGTTTGACTGTATGCAGCTTAGAAGTTTATAGACTTACATGCTCACTTGATTCTGGAGTTATTCCCTGTTTTTCACACATTTTAGTAAAAAGCTGATTGTTAACA
Organism: Serranus cabrilla; assembly: GCA_903364295.1. Lineage (NCBI taxonomy): Eukaryota > Metazoa > Chordata > Actinopteri > Perciformes > Serranidae > Serranus > Serranus cabrilla. Next base: position 581,989 of record CAFUXE010001209.1, on the reverse strand, counting down.
CACACACATACACACACAGCCATACACAGTGGAACCAGCAGAGGAGGCACATACTGTGTAAAACAGGAGGGCGTATCCATCGTGACAACACCCATTAGTTTTGTGGACTACCGTTTTAAAGTCTTGAGTTTGGCATTTTGCCTCTCACCATCTTGTTTTGTTTTTGGAGCCAGTACATACGCAGAATGGATATGGGAGCTAGCTAGCTTGGTTAGCAATGTGTACATGTAGATTAATACTAGCAACTGACTCTTCAGGTAACCAAAATCTTACAATTTACATTCATGAACTGAAAATACAGTGAAAAGGTCAAAGGTCTAGGACGAAAACACAGTGTGCTGTGGTTTCGACTTGTCGATCACAAGCCACGCCATCGTCTATTTTACTTTAAATGGGACTATATTTTTTAAAAATTACATGATTATTAAAGAAGACGTCTAACTATTGAATGAGACCATACATTCATTAGAAAAATGTTTGTTGAGGTAATGAATCAAGTGAGAAATGGGCTAATTTTCTCCTAGACTTTCATAAAATCAGAGTTCTTTATGCAGCCAGTGGAGTCTAATTAATTTGTGTGCAGACAATTGTGTATGCATCATGCTGAAACAGACGAGTCAAAGTTTAAACTGTCATTGACCATCCTTTGCAATTCAAACAACTTGGTTGTTTTGCTAGGAAATGCTCAGTGTTGCATGTGTGCTTGAGGCTTAAAAATAGCACTCTGTACTGACTTCTTTCCTCTTCTGTGTTGTTCTGATGAAGCTCGCCAAACAGGTCCCAGTGAATCAAAACAGCTAGCGTGCTTTCATTAATTGGATTGATGTTTGTTCATGTTCAGCTGCTTTGGCATGTGCTCTGACATGCTGTTCCCCAAGAGTAGCATCACAGTTTCATAGATAACATTGAGCATTGAGTCACTGCGGCCATCCATTCCCACAGGAGGTCGAGAAGGGAGTGGCGTCGCTGCCAAGGTGACGGTGATGTGTTGAAAATGGCATTCACCCTCCCTGCTCCCAATTACAAAATTAGTAAGTGGGTGGTTTCTCCCAGACTGTGCTGTGTGTCTGAATGTGAGTGGGGGTGTGGACTTTGAACTACGGCGCAGCACATGGAATGACAACTCCAGCCCACTTTCTGTCTCTCTCTCTCTCTCTCTCTCTCTCTCTGCGGCATCTCGCACTCTGCTTCTGTCTGATGGCGGCTTCATTTGTTGTGCAGACACTCTGCACGTCATCAGGGCTTTCCCAAGAGTCCTCAGATATATTTAAATCCTCTGATATATCAAAGCCAACCTGAAAAAATCCAGGCATGCAGCAGCTTAAAATTTCCCAAGTGCCTTTTAGCCTAATTGCCAAGACAAGCTATTGAGAGAGACTATTTACACCAGAGAGGGAAAAAAAGTTATTTCACTAAAACTAAATAATTCCCTGAACAGTAAAAAAGAAAAAAAAAGTCTCAGTTGGCTCAGGTAACTCTCTAAAAGTGATACTGGGCTGTGAATTCTGCCGTCAGTTGCCCTTGGGAGGGTTCTTCTAATTAAATGCTAACAAATTAGTAGGCTTTAAGTACAGTTTAACAATGACCGTGTCCTTTTTTTTGTTTGCAAAGGCATAAAAAATGACTCCAATGATCCAGCACTGAGGCTGGCAGCAAATGTGCCTAATTGGGCTAGCAGCCTTAAGTGTGCTCAGCAGGACACAAATAATAAGTGCTACGTCTGAAACTTGTTCATGTGTTGGCCTGCGGGGAGAACAGTTTCTCACACAATGTGTCAAACAGCACTGTGCCATACACCCTAAAACACAACTGTTATTACTTTGTAACTGGGCAGGGTTGGTGAGAAATCAGCATCAGTACATTTAACATTTGGTGTGCTGTGGTACTAAATACTGTATGATTGTAGTTTGCATGCTTTCAATGTTCAGCCATGCTTAATAACATCGCAGAAGTAAATGAGCCGTGTGATATAGATGTCAGCTCCCTTCTTTGCATGAGCAGAATTAAACAGAGATGCAGTAAATATTTCAGAAAAGTTATATAGATATAGTATAGGGTATCCAATATAATGGTGAGACTTCAAGCAATCAGCAACTCGCTTGCTCCAGCTTGGCATGCAAAACAGTTTTCTGTTTAATAATACAGTACACGAATAACATAAGCCTTTATATAGAGCTCTGTGGTCATTCATAATTCATACTGTAATGCTAATAAGGCTTTGTGCACTCAGCTCCAAGAGGAAGAAAATAAATTCTGGTGCTAAAGTCAAGAGTGTGACACTCAGCGGGGGTGAGATATGATCACTTTCATCAAATGGACATTACAGTTGGCTGCTGTGTTGCTCTGTCAGATGTCTGTTAAAAGTTGGCATAAACTGAAAATATGTGCAATGTTTCTGCATGAGGTAATTAGTATGCATCTTTTGATACCATTGCAGTAAGTCACTGTACCCTTTGTCTGTTATACTTTGTGTTGATTCTGTTGGGGAGACGCAAGAAGAGTTTGACTTTTAGTGTAGAAGTTCCTCAGAATATGTATTTCTTTCTCAAAGTTACTGTAACTTTTGAGGTAAGAAGTAATTTTAAACCATAGAAAGAATATAAAGATGATGCATGCATTTAACCCATACTCCCACTGTACAATAATGAAACCTAAATATTCCGCATACAAGCCCTGTCTGATGTCATTTGGAGCCAGGATCTGCACAGTACTGATCAGAATTTGAGCTGCAGTATCGTGGCCCTGCCCATCAGTGTTCAGCATACATTGCAGGAATACATTAGTCTGAGCAGCACCAATGTAATGTAATCAATACTAACAAAACCGGTGAAACTGCATCATATTTTATAGAGAAAACGTTTTCTGGTTTTCCCTCAGATGTTATTTGGCTCCTCTGCCTTTGTGATTTACAGAGTTTCCTGATGGTAGTTAGCTCTACTTGTTGCTGAAGTAAACTAACTGTAGCTGCAGACAGATGCTGAGCTGGTCTTCTAGCTGTTAGATTAGTAAATCATTAGTTAGCCTGTTGGGTCTTGTGTTGTTGCACTTGCTTGATTTTTGGCTGCCAAAGCAAAGTTTGTGCCAAGTTTCTAACCAAAAGTAACATAATCATAACAAATGCACCCACATCCTCACCCTCGCTGTCAGGCTGAGCAGGGGCAAGCTAATCTATAAAAGCATGAAGACCAACATCCTTTGGTTGCTGCTAATGGTGAAAAAAACAATGTCAGAGAAATAAATAGTAGTCCAAATAGATTATAAAAGCCAAAGGAGCAATAATAGTCTTCAATACAACAGTGGTTAGAATGGTGAGATGTTGACAATATGTTGTCATAGGCCATGGTTACACTTATCTTTTCAACGTGACTTTTTTGATCAGATGCGCCAGATTGGAACTCAGCTATGTTCGCATATGTATCTCCACATTTGCATCAAAGTGCAGTGTGCCTAAACAGATAGAGATCTGGAGCCAATTCCTCCCAATTCCGTTGTATAGGTGTCTGTACAATGACAATAACAGCTTTCTTATCTCATCTTAATCGTTGCATCTTAAATGGCACTTTTCATGTCTTCCATCTTTATCTTGCTGCTTGAAAAGTTAAACCATGGACTGTATATATAATGTGAAGAAAAAAACTGCAGAGAAATTCTGATTTACTTAAGATGATACTGCTTTATGGAGGGAAATGTATCCGGCTGTTGGTCAGGAGCGCATGGATCAAAAATGGCTTTTCTAAGCAGCTACTATATTTTTGAAAATCGCACTTGTCAGATGCACTTGTACTGTTAAAATGGCACTGATATAAAAAAACTCCATAATGTGGTCTGATTCCACCTGCAACTCCCTGGCAGCTGTTCTCATCACATGCAGGCAGTTGGCAGCGCTTGTGTGATTCTGATCAACAGTGGTTGTTTTGCTTGGAGCAGCCGGGACAGAAATGAGAATGTGCACGTCCTTAATTCAGAGCAGATGGAATCTAAATGGATGTGCCATGGACTGTAAGAGGTCACATTGAAAGACTCAATTGTAGTGTTTGGCTTATTCAATTAGCTGACTCCTCTGAGTCTCACAACAGCCAGGTGGGACTCTTGTAATTCTATTTTTGTTTACTACAGCACACCACACTGCATGCAGGAACTTTGGCAAAATTCCCAAAGTGTTATGAAGAAATTAGAAGCCAGACGGTTTTTTAATAAATTATTTATGACAGAACCTCCCCAACTATGATAACTTTTAGTGATTATAATAACCACGGCTTCAATTCTAAAGCTTATTAGTGTTACTCATGCTCAGGGTAATATGCAATTAGTGTCTCTTCTTTATATGTAAAGCTTGACTCAGGTTGATGATCGATTGTGTGCATAATGCATTGCACAATGTTTCATTATGAATATTATGATTGATAAGCTAACATTGGTTTTCTGCATTATAGGACCCCAATCTAATTTCTTCATTGCAAATTCAATCATAAGGCCAATTAACTATAAACTACATTTTTAATTGCAGTGAATTCTGTAGGATTGGGAAAGACGAGAAAGTGTCAAGTGATGACTGCTGAATGGAAATAATTGTGTTTAAGCCATCTTGTCATAGATCTTTTATTGTCACAGCTGGATCACAAAAAGCAACAGAGCATGACAGGCTTTTCTAAAGTTTATAGCCTATCAGAAGGTCTGATCACACCCAGAATTTATTACTGGACAGGAGGTAAGGTTGATAAGAAAAAGACAGGTGGACATTTTTAACGCTCATGATCTGTATCTGCACATTCAATATCTCCTATACAGCAGTCGAGATGTAACTAAAACTTTCTCACGGCCATGATGATGCAATTGAAATGCACTGAATAATGCAGTGGTCATGATTAAAACTTGGTTGATTAATGGGCAATTCAGGATTTTGTCTGACTGAACGTGTCATGGATACGAGGTCGTAAATCAGTTCAATAATCTTTGTCCTGGGAGTTTTGCAAACAATGTTTCATTTGTCCTGAAAAATGACTGTATACCCCAGTTTTTACAGCTGGGTACCTTGTTTCTTTCAAAGCTCATAAATATCAAACTGCATTTCATTGCTGCTCTTTTCATCTGACCTGATTCCAAGCTTAATAATAAAACAGTGCTGTCTTGCTTCTCCAAACATTTCCTACCCATAAATCTAATTAGAACAAACATCCACCATCGCTAAATTTATGCACCGAGCCTGGAGCTAGCTCCTGCATGGTGAATGCAAAGAAATATCTGTGCTGCCAATGGGGGAAGGTTAGAGAGCTGAGGTCAGCAGCTTTAGTTGAAGTCAACTCTACCCTGTGCTCTGAAATGTTCACTGGAAGCTGGACTGTAGCCCTCAGGGACTGTCACAAAGTGCTCAGAGAGGTGGTCACTCAGGGATTGCCCTCATTGCAGAGTGAGGAAAGACAGCCACTGGGATTCTTCTGCTTTGTGTGAGTTATGCAAAAAAAGAAAAAAAATGAGGTTATGAATTCCGATATTAAATAGCAGTGGATGCTTTAAGTTAGGCATCCAACTGTGTGAAATGTCAAGCCATTTATATCAGAGAGAAATCTAAAGATATCTATACTGGTCAAGTAATTGCATGTTCGGCTTTGGGCAAGCCATAAAAGCATTTTTCAAAAATTAATCTTATTGAAATTTTCAGTCATGTATTTTTGATATTCATCTAATTTCAGCTGAAAACTTTCTCTTGCCTCATTGTACTATAAAAACCATTTCCATCCGTTCATCATCAGAAGCTCTGAATTACTTTGACATGAATATATAAACAAGGGCAGAATCACTGAATATCTACTGAACGTCCCTCCGTACAGCTGAAGCAAATCATTATTCCATGGAGAGTGATGCTCTCAGTGAGCATAATGTCCATTTTTACTTGATTTGTATGCACACACCAAAATAACACATAGGCCATTTTGTGCAAGCAATCAATCATGAACACAGTAACACATTTACAAAAGGAGTGCACAGTGAGAATGTGTGCAGTACAGATGGTACATGTCATTGATGAGTGGATCCGGTGCCACAATTTAGTAATATATAATTATACTATTGATTTGTAGCTTGCATTTACCATTATGTCTTCTATTTTTAATGCTCTGCTGACTGCACCAGATTTTTCTCCTCTGTGCCGTGTGATTTTTCTCCAATGGGACACAGAAGCCAACAAACCACTGTACACGGCAAAACAGCCTCGCTTTGCACCAACGAATTTGCGGTTATTTGATTAAAGACGTATCTTAATTGGAAGTATGAGCCACATAAGCACAGATCCAGCTGGAAATTAGAGTTGTGGGCTGCAGCGATAACCTCAGCGGTCCTTTGGTGTTAACCAGCAAGTGAGCAATGGTGTTTGATAGCAGTATCGATATAAAAGACTTGACCCTTTTTTTTCTGATAAAAGAAAATGTATTGGTTCATTAATACTATATTTCTTATGATTTTTGTTGATGATGACTACATATTATAGGGTCATAATTTCAACAGATACAATGTTACATTAATTATCAATTAACAGTGTAATACAAGATGGCATGGACATTGCTTATGTGCATGTTTGCCATTCAAGGAGGCCCTTTGCTCTAATATAAAAGAATATAATCTAACGTTCATCTTTTTCCATTTTAAGTAAAAACAAAAATTAATTAGCCAGAAAGCTGGCATAGGTTTGGGATATCTGTCAGCATAATGCGACCTGTCTCCGTCTCGCTGGGTGGCATCTTGATAATAAATAAAGTTGGAGTGGTAGAAGCTGATGCAAACCTGATGGTAAATAATGTCAGTAGTTATGGGAGCATTGAGTCTTTAATAAAGCTACAAAGTGGTGGGTCCAAGGAGGACAAATGAACTGAATCCTATGAGCTCTATTAGGGGGAAGGTGATTGTACAGAATATGATTATGTATCAGAGACAGCGCAGCCTCCAGTACAGTACTGTAAATGCAGTTGCAATGCCATTTCTGTCAGGTGCAAGTCCATATTTTTGCTTGCGTGCCTGTTCTGTCATTTTATCACTCTAAATGGAGCTGCTGGTGCCAGGGCAGGTGGAGCCGAGCTTGTGTTTTATGCAGATCAGATGGTGCAGTGCAAATTTGTGACTCATTTTGGCATGAAATTCCAAAAACACAAAGTTAGTGCCTTAGCAAGTGATGTGCATACAGACATCAACCAAGGTATTTCAAATCTGGATAATAAAAAGAATGTTTACTTTTAGTTTCCTGTAGCATGGTGTCTTGATTTTACTGCCTACATGTGTTCCCTAATGGCACAAATGTTCAGAGACTGTGGAAATGTGTTTTAACGCATTTCATTCAATTGTACTTGAAGGGGACATGTAATGCACATTTTCAGCTTTGTACTATTATATTGGATTTTTCCTGGAACATGTTTACATGCTTCAATGCAACATGTTACAGCAGGAATGTATGCATATAATGTAAATACTGCATGTCTGGAGCAGATGACAATACAGATATTCATCATGAGCTTATGAGAATAGAAAACATTTGGAAACAGAGTTCAAAATGTTTTTTGCGCATAGGGATTACTTTTTAATAAGTTTATTATTTAAAATGTTGTACCATTGTGCCATTATATATTGTTCCATTGTACCATTTTATATATATGACAGTAAATAAGAAAAAGCCTATATTTTGTGCTTTCCAACTTCTTTTTATCAAAAAGCTGCCCTCCATGGCACATTTAAGTCTCTGCGGCTTCTTAAACGGATAGGAGCAGCTGATAGGATTGGACATTATTGAATTCACCCTGACTCCAACTGCTGATATTGTATTCCTCCAACAAATAATGTATTCTTCCTGCTCCAGCCACTTTATCACAAAACCACATTGCACCGTGCTGCACCAGGATTGCACTTTCTGGTCGCCAGTGGTGCAATAATTGGTTTACCACACCTGCATGTGCTTGAGTTTGGATTTATATTCTAACAACTGCACCCAGTTTCAGGAAATTAAAGGTCTGGGTAAAGTATCAAAAAACATGATTCACTGATAGAGGCGCTGACTTCCATTAAAGTCAATACAAACCATTTAAAATCAAATTTGATTTCCTCCCCGTCTCCCAACAGAGAGCTGCTGAGCTGCAGGTTAATCAGTGCTGCCGCTGGTGGCTGGAAGTTATATAAATGAGACAACAATTTTAATCAGCACTTCCAAATTATAATTTGCTAAAAAGGTCATCTTTTACAGACATCCAGGCTGTGATACAAAGAAAGACCTGGATCAGCACATGGCTTTGCATCACAGAAATAACACTCTAATTTTTAGCTGAGGCGTAAAGTGTAATTGGTGCTGCTTTAGTTGGAGTCTGATTCTTGTTGACGAGTGTATCTGATGTAGGCTCTTAACATACAGCTGTTTGATGCCAAAGTGTGTTTGGTTTTGATTGCCATTAATACAAAAAGTACCATGTTGGTATGAGTTCTGTTTTCTGAGTATGATGATGATCATTTTTCTATTAAACAGATGACACATGCTCTAATTCAGTCACAATTGCATTCTGTTTGAATAATTTAGCTTGCTCTGTCACACTGAGGGGTACCCTTTCATTTTGGGATAATCTAAGATGATTGTTGTGCTAATCGCTGTGTAATCACATGGTTTTGGATGACACTATGTCACAATGCCACATTCAGCCAGCCTCCCCAGACTGTGGAGTTTTAATTTATGTTGGCAAAGGTACCCAAGTGGAACAGTATTGTGATTGGTTCACTGTCAGGATTCTGTGTTATCAAGGGAAAGTGTACCCAAGTGATGACCGTTTGTGCCTACAGTGTGCTGCAGCTGCATGTTTTCTCTTTCAGTAAAGTGTGACCAGCATTCTCATGTGTTACTCCAGGTGGCACTTTATGGCAGAGCACATTTAGTTATGTACAATAGAAGGAATACCTAAAACTGAGTCAGACTCTACATCCTTGATACATTCTGACTTCTTTTTGCAACCAGTGGAGTCTCCCTCTGCTGTACAATATAAAGAATGCAGCTTTATGGCCCTTGCACATTGGCTTCACTGTCCAGACCCTGACTTTGCAGCTTTAATGTAACCATGTTAAACTCAATATGCCTTGTAACTGCGTTAGATACCCCCTGATGTCATCATGATAATCCCCATGTAATAAGCTGACATTTCTGTGTAAAATCAAGTTTTCATAAATAAGTTGCTTATGTAATGAAGTGATTCAAACTAGATTCCACAATGTTCATCTTGTTTATTAGTGATTAGTATGCAGAGCACAAACGCATTACAGTTGTCTAGATGTGGAAATGAAAAGTCCTTAACTGTACTCTGAACCCTTAATTGTGACACACACACGCACACAAAGAAGTCCATCCATCCATCATCTGTAATCGCTTATCCTATTCAAGGTCGTGGGGGGGTGGAGCCGATGCTGGCAGGGCACACACTGAATAGGTCACCAGACTTTTACAGGGTGACACACAGAGACAGACAACCACAGAGAGACAGACAAACAGACAACCATTCACACTCTTAATCACATCTATAAGCAATTTAAAGAGTTTTCTGACTGACGGCTTTAGGAGGAAGGGAAAAAACTCAGAAAAACCCATGCTTTCACTGGGAGAACAAGCTAACTTCATACAGACCTAAGCCGGCCAGTCGAACCTCAAACCCTCTGCAAACTGCTTTACCACCATGCCATACAGAGAAATACAACTCCATTAGTGAATATAAAATGTTATATACTCATACCATACAGATGATACCATACAGTATAAGAACACAGCTTCTGCAGCTTTTGTTTTAGTCCAGCTAAACTGCTCGACATCTCATAGTGAGATGCAAGTAGCACATTACAAGTTGCATTTGCTTGTGTGATTGAAATAAGATATTATGGCTGACAATTTTTTATTTATTATAATGCCACATTTTTTGCCCAGGGCCGAGCCAGTGTGGTTCCTCCATCTCCTGGAAAATAACCGCTAAACCAATGATAATGTTATTGAGAAAATTTACAGCAAAAGGATCCGGATTTATTTGACCTCCACGCTCATGTCAAGAGCGAAAAATACTTGTTTGTTTACAGTCCCCACGTTTCATATTAATTAACCTACAGTTGTATTTAACCTTTTTACCTGAGTCACCCCCTTGCAATGCCTGTATAACTCCCAGAGTGGACCTGTCCCACAGTTGGAGACACTGGATTACACAGTGTGTGGCTACTTCTCGGACTGGGCACACAGTTTGAAAAATATTCATCATAGTTTTGGGCATCTGGTCCATGTTAGGACAGCTGCACTGAGAACGAGAAAATGGCAAACCCTAATTTTTATCAGGGTAACTCTAATGCTAAAACACCTGAAAGCCCTGTCAGAGTCGCTGCTTCTGCCAAGGTCACAATAAGAAAAATATATAAAACAAAAGAATGGGAAAGCCTCACAGTCATAACTGTCATATATTTATTTCCATCACATCTATGTCTACTAAATCAGGTTAACATACCAAGTTAACACAATCACAAGGATTGAGTACTGAAATATGAACCTGGAAGTAAGAATTCCAGAGTCTTCACATTAGTCGTATTATAGTTTTTTTTTTTTATCATTAAGCAGACCTGATCCTTTGTTATTTCAATATCTTTGACATTTAGTCGCTAAAGTCTTACTAGCATGGGTCACAAATACACTCCAAAAAACATGCCCTCATTCAAGATTGTCAGCCATTTAAGCAAAAAGAGCTCTCTTGATCTGCTGCTTCTCAATGGCTCTTGGAACAGATAATGTTGTGTTTTAAAATGCTAATAAATTTCCTCTGCACACTAGTTCAGGCTTTGTAGGAGGAATGACATTCCTTGAGAATATCCTTATAAAATGTCAGTAGAAAACCTAAACTGTGTTTTAAGCCTTGGCAGGATGAATACACTAAGTAGTACAATATGTCTTTTTTCATTATTACAGCGAATCCTTTGTTTACTGTGACATTTATTAAGAGCAAAAAGTGAGACTGTGGAGGTTGGGATTGGGCGTTTAAGTGTTTTTATCTAATTTCTAAAAAAAATATTCAGCGTTGACAGTTTTTTTTATTATTTAACCATGACATCTTTCTCTAGCTTTAAATAAGAGCTTTTAATATAGTGGCTAAATCTTTGCTTCCCACATGCAGGAACTGTAGAAACACATTAGGAAACACTCCCACCTGCAGAGCGTTGTTCCTAAGCTGTGGGTTTATTTACAGGCAGGTACCTCTGTCTGTCAGGAAGCATGGAGCATCTGAAGCAAAAGATAAAGGAGCTAAATAACACAGCCTTGCATGCATTAGTAGCACAGCTGCATTTCTACTGCAATGTTGAACAAGCAATCTGCAGGAAACATAACCATGATAAAGGTGAAAGCATTCTCCCATTCTCATTCAAATAACCAGCAATTTATCAAGCTATGAGGAACTGAAGAAGTTAACACAACAATCATTTTGACATTGCAGAGTAATCTGCCTGGCGTTTTGCTTGCATGTATTTCATTGGCCAATGCAGCAGACATTTTATTGCACTGCAGTGAGTAAAGTGAGCTTGAACTCTTGCTGCACAATCCTGCTGTTTGTGTGTCTGCTGTGTCAAAGAGGTTGCCACAAACAGTAAAAAATGGTGAGCGGAACCCATGTGACGGCAATGGAGGATTAATTATGTAATTATTTTGAAGCGAACTGGAATCTCCAGGCATAATTACAAAGCCCCTTAATTTTTCCTTCTGCCACTGTTTCCAGTCACTTATAGCCTCATTGTTTTCCAAGGGATTGGATGACATATGGCTGGAGTTAAATATCATTTCGTTTTTTGGAAAAACACCAAGTGAGGCTATGCAGAGCCCAACGGAAATTGGATAGGCTGCCACTTAACTTAGTGTAAGACAAATACAATGCAGAGGTACTATTAATTGTGAAAGGTAACAAATAGTGGTTTTATTTGGCTTTGAAGAACTGGTTTTGACCTTGTTTACACCTCAACCAGTGAGCCTCCTCACTCGTCCCTAGACTTCCTTTAGTAAGACAGCGAGGGTTGAAGTGCACAAACAAAAACACACAACTTGTGTGAGCTCAGTATTTGCAGGAAAGCCAGCTACCTGCTCATTAATTCCCATTCTCTTTTATCCCACAAGCTCTGGGGCTTGTTTCTCTTGTCAGTCTCTGCCCCCTGGCAGTCCCTACCTGCTGTGCTGATGCTGATGTTTCTTTGGAGTGAGAGACTCCACTCATCTCCCTGAGATCTCTAAGGGTCCAAGCTGTGTAGAGAAAAACAGTGAGAGACTGAAAATGGAGACCTAGTTATGTCTAAAATACTTATTTTAATATTAACAGATTTACGTGATGGAAAATAATAATGATTAAGGTGGCATCTGAGTTCATTATACTAGGATAATGGTAACCACACTGTTAACAAGTCTGATCTGAGATCAGTGCTTTTTCTAGTTTTTAGCATGATGTAAATTCAGTAGAATTATTTTTACAAGCTATTAATAGCGTTAAAACAGTTGGATCAAATAGTATATACATTAATGGTGAACAGCTCATTCATTTAATTCAGTAATATACATACCAAAGTATTACTGTTTAATTCATAATGCCTATGCTGCATGATTAACTATGTTCATATCATACGAACAAGCTTCATGTTTTTAATTGCTTATTTTACTGGCTGCATGGGTTGCAATGTTGCAAGTGATTGAACCGCTCCAAAAATAAACACAGCTGCACACAGCTCAGTGAATTTCACTGCCTCTGGATGACTGCCATCACTGTGCCTCTCCAGTGGTATGAACCAAAAATAAACACATTTTGCTGTGATGTTATTTAGGGGATGGATCAAAAGTATGCCCAAACACAATAACAGTAACATACATTTGTGAAAAAGTTCATGAAAGTCTCTTACAGCTTTTAAAATGCTAGTTTTCTGAATGGAGTTTGGAGTGATCAGGGATATGCTATGCAGGAGAATCACTATGCTTTCACAGCACATCATCACACAAACCTCTCGCTTGAGTTGAACAATTAGAACTCCTGTCACATGATTCATGTTGTTCAAGTCCCCCGGGGTTGAATTATTGTCTATTTGCATCTTTGCATTGACTTTATATGTAATTGCACCACACGAAAATATTGCATTACATTAGATGTGAACACACCATTACAGTTAAAAAATTTTTTCACATATACGGTGAAGGCAAGCCAAGTTACCCGAAAGTAGATATAGCAGGTCAAAGGTAAAGGAAATGACCTTGATTAATGGTAAAGAATACAATCTTTGCCCCTGTGCAGCTATAGGAAAGCCCTGCTATGCCATGAAGTATTCAGTGCATTTATCCACCAAAGCTCCCCTTCAGACTTGTCATCTGCCCTTTACTAGTTAGGCCTGTGATGGACATTCTCATTCTGAATGGTGTTTCACTTGTCTTTGCTGTGTCAAGGTCACTGTCATTCAGCCACTGACTATGAAAGCATTTATGACACTAAAGACAAATTTAGCATCACAGCACAGGAAGTGTCCTTCCTTCTTCCATTTAATATCTGATTGACAGATAGAATATCAAATATTAATGCAAAAGGAGCAATAAAGCTCTGTGACAGACTTTGGGAGGAAGGAGAAGACAGGCACCATGTTCTGGACATGTCAGAGACCCAATTTTCACCAGAATAACACCTTCCCCACCTCCTAACGTGTTGGATCTTGCCTTCCATCTGTGTAACATGCGTACTGTGCAAGGTGCAAACATACCACAGGGCCAGGCAAATTAGATTTTACACCAACATTTTCAGCCCTTGCACCAATGTATCACCTGCACTGGAAACCAAGCAGCTGATGTAAGAAACAGCAATTAAACATGCACAAACCTGACCTTTCACATTTATATTCAATGTTCTTCTAAACATTACGTTCCCATAAAAATGAGCTGTATTCTCAGTCACATTTTGATGCTTATTATATAATGTTGTGATTTCAGACAAATCACGTGGTTAAGATTGTGAAATGATTGAGTATTTTTAGGTTTAGTCAACACAATATTAGTGAAAGTTGGGTAAAAATATATGTTACTCACGTCAATAATTCAACACTGAATTCTGGGACACAAACAGCAGTCACCTGGGTAAAAGTCCTATGTGGTCGTCCTCCACAACTATCTCAATGTGATGACATCCGCAGATTTCATTAGAAACGTTTTTGTGATACGTCAAGACAAACTAGTCTGGAAATAACATTACATAGAAATGTAATTGATAATGCAGTTTATTTACAGGGTAACCATCATTTTTAGGAGAGGAGACTTTGGTTTTATGTAAATGTACTGTTAGAACAAATGTAGAATGCAAAGATACAAGTTAATAATGAATAACAAGTTTAAGTGCTGTTTTCCATTAAAAAATATCATTTTTTTTAGATATCACATCCACCCAACACCAATTTAGTGTCATTCCCTGGATGGTACACAAAAAATGTGATTTAGGGAAAGTAAATGAAAGGGAGATTTCTGTTTTCGCAAATAAACTCCTCTTTTATATGGATAGATGGAACATAATAGGACAAATCCACTGAGCCAAGCTGAACAAAACAATCAGTATAGCAAGGTGATTTGATAGTGGTGTTGCCAACACTCACAAAATAAGTGCAAAGAATAGGAATTTGACTTTGGAGGCTTGTTAATTACACACTCAAATGCTCCCCCTCTTGGCATTATTCAAATTTGAGGTGAGATTTTCACTTATTTGTCGTGTGCTGCCAGCCAGAAACACAATCATTCGGACAAACAGCGTAAGAAAACACAACAAATACCCTCATCTTTGAACAATAAAACAATTATGGATGACTGATGTGCCATCACAGCAGCCATGGTTACCACAGCCTGCACCATACATGAAAGCTGTACTTTTTCCTCATAGTGGGAATACTATTTCACCACTTTGGTATTTCTGAAAAGATACAAACTGGAGCTGAAGGCTCCCATTTGGGAAGTGATTGCTTAGAAACAAAAAAGCATTTTCCCTTTTTTTGCTTTCATTTAAAAAGTAGTAGCCTTGTTGTATTTCTGACCTTGTGAAATGTGTTGTGTTTTTGTGGTGCTGAACGGAGAGCTCCTATTAAATGCATTTTGTAAAGTCTATTCTGCTGAAAGCTTCAACACTCTACTCCACATTGGCATGCACCCCACCCTTCACCGTGCCACAAAAATCTTGTTCAACATTATTAATCAAAGTTGATCACCATGTTTTATAATCAGGGTACTTTATGCTAATGGCAAAACAGAAACAGCTATCAAAGGGTGTTATTTACAAGCAGCCATGACCTTCTATATAGTTCATCTCCTTGTGGAGTACGAGGCATAAGAACAAGGCAGCAGTAAAGTTAAAGTGGCTGCAAAACTGGATACAGTACATGTCTGCAGATCAAAGTTCAACATTAAAAAAAATGTTCATGTATTTTTTAAATTTCAAAATTCAATTCAAAATTTCAGCAGCGCAGGTTCTGTGTGTCAGCGTTCACTGACGATGTTGTGATACTGCTCATAATGGGGTCTATTTGAGAGTTCTGCTACCCCCGTTATTTAAAACCAGGAGCTCTGGGGGAACCAAATTAAATGTCAGAGGACTCACATTCAGACTGAAGCCATTTCATTGATAAGGAGAGCCCTTCCCTTAGAATTACCCAATAAATTAAAACGCTTTTGAATAATCCTCTACAGAGCTGTCCCCTAGAGGTTCTTTATGATCCTTTAAAAGTCATCACTCTCTCCACAACCTCCAGTTCACTCTGTCTTCTGGCTCACAATGATCCATCAGTCAGACAAGAAAAGACATATTTGTCAGCGGATAATGAAAGCTCCTGAAAGATTGCCGGTTGGCTTCGACAGACATGCAAAGGAACATGGCTTTTCCCACGTTTAGTGTTCCCATTCTTTGTTCTGGTTTCTGAGAAACGGAGTGCAAATGATTGCCAACAGTCATAACAGGGTTGTTACAAATGAGATGTGCAACTACATTGTGTAGGATAACTGCAGGTCATTAAATCTCATCTAAAATATCTTTAAATGTGCAGAATATTAGACATTATGTCAATTATTTGTCATGAATATAAATTTACTGTGTCTTAATTTACATATTCTAACAATTCATTTGATTGATTTGGATTAATTTCTGCTGTGTGGTTAACTGATGTCTACAGGAAGAAGTCCAGTAACCCTGCATGGACCTGCTGACTGTGGCTGCAGTTGTTGACACTAGAATTTAACCAGCAAATTAAAAAACAGCAAAGTTTGCTAGTCCTTCACGATATTTTACTGATGTCAATCACAACATTATACCCACAGCCATTTAAGTATTGCCAATAGCAATTCATTTAAGCCCAGGCGTGTGTGGATGTATGCTCTTTAGTTCCCCCAGGGTGACTGGTTCTGTTGCCTTTCTATCAGCTCGAAACCAGTCTGGACATTTTCCTCTAACCTCTGGCATCAACGAGGCATTTTGGCTATTTTCTCTTTTTCAGACCATTCTCTGTAAACCCTAGAGATGGTTGTGTGTGAAATATTCAGACCATCCTGTCTGTTGAGCATTGATTAATATGATTTTGTCAGAATGCAATATGGACCAAAGAGCAAACGAGATGCTAGACACCAAAGAAATATATCAGGAGTTTGGAATTGAAAGCTTGGCTAATTAGGAAAATTCCAAACTAAACTTGAAGTTGGCAAAATTTTTGATTTTTATGGCATCTGGGGGTAGTCTTTCAGAAGATATGATGCACATTTTGGTTAAATAAAATGTAAAATTTTTTTGTTGTTGTCACAGCCACAGGGAGCCACTGCAGATGACCTGAAGAGCAACATGTGGCTCTGGAGCTGCAGGTTGCCTACTGCTGTCCTAAAGTGACTGCTGTAGCCTGGCAGGTGGGTCAGGAGGAAACGGGGTCTATCAAGCAGCAACAGGTGGGCAGAAAAGTGCAAATCCTTAACTGTCCCCCTGAGACTGGCTCAAAGGGGACTCAATTCTCATTGACCAAATATACACTAAACATAAAGTCAACGGTTTTGGTCGCAATAGGTAATTGCTTTGACTCATGCACTTGTAAGCCACTTGCAAAAACTTACCTCTGATGCTACTTTTGGTTTCCAGGGAAACAAACAAAACGTTGCATGAGTGGAGCAGCAGAGTCAGTTGAAGGACGAAGAGGCCAGAGCGAGACTAATATATTCCTAAATGTAACTTAGTGAGACATTTGCATAACCACTCAAAGGAGGACAAATATGTTCAAACTGAACCTGTCACTGTTAAATCTAAATGTAGGCCTGTCCTATGTTTGGGCTGCAGCATCCATTGAGCAAGAATCACCTTGGAGGGGTAGCAGACGCACATGAGAATGAATCATTGTATTTGTGTGTCTGTATATGAATCATCGATACTCTGGTCCCACAGACTTCTGTATTCTGAGCAGAGCTGTTGGTCTGCATATTAAGGCAAAACAATCTCCTCAAATATAAGTCACATTTCACACAACAATTGGAGAACCATAATCTCTTCACAGTCTGCATGTAATTTAATAATGTATAGTAAAGTGTGAATATATAAAACCAACTCATGCTCAAGTGCAACAGGAGTGTTTGGTATATTTTATAAATGTTTGCCTGTTCTGTTCGTTCACAGTGTGGGAGTGTGGCAGGTGTGAAGCTAGTGGGCAAATATGTTGTTCATTTATTATCTCATTGTCAAGCAACCAGCCTACAGCTCCCACTGCTTTGTTTACCTTTGTAGTTACTGCAGATGGAAAGATGACTATGACAGTGTTTGAATTTCAACTGGAGAGATGGAAAGCTGCAGATAGTCAGGGAAAGATAGAATTGTGAAATGTAAAGTTATCTTTTAAACAAATGTGCAACCATGATATAAATATAGAGGATAAGATAGGACTGGGTAAAGAAAACTACATTTGTGAACATTGGTAATTTTGGACTGCAGCCCGCAGTTATGAACCAGTAATGAAAAACAGAAAATCCAGCATGATGCTCTGCACATTGACTCTGTTCCCATGACATTACAGAGCATAAAAGCCACAGAGAGACAGAAATGTTTTGGCTCTTTTCAAAAGAGTATCGCAGGAATTCATGACATCCTTACCATTCAATGTTTAGAAGATTGGTATGCATACATTTGCAGTTTTCGAACAGCAGGGCTTCTTTATGTACAAAGTCCCCCAGAGTACTTCTAATTGTTTAGAACCTTCTTTTTTATCTCCTAATTTCCCTTGAAGACTTGCTTCAGTAAGGAATGCACATTATTATTTCAGTTTTGTTTGAAAGCGAGAAGAAACCTTTTGTGATGTTGTATTATGGGATGCATAGTTGATAAAAGACTATTATTCCTCTCTTCACAGTTGGAATTCTTATTTCTACATTTGTTCTGCCTGAAAACAGGTCTTTCATTCTCTGCTCATGAAAGTTGACATTTGCAGAGACAATACATGTTTAACCCAGTTGTATAAACCTTACACTACAGTCAATTGTGAATAGTACCCTGTATTGTAAGCTGCACGTTGATGGAATCAGTGCAGGTAGGTCCAGGCTGCCCCTTAGACTACAGTCTCATCTGAGTCCCCAAGCTTGTCTGCAGAGGCAATTTGTCTTCTGATAAAACAGCCACACTATAGCAGAATCAATAGGGGCTATCAAGTCCATTCAATCAGACCTTTGTGCCACTGAAGGCAACCATATGTCGGCATTACCTTACTTTGAATTTACTCGCTTTCTCTAACCATTAGGCTCGGGTGTATCAACTGATTTATCCGCTTTTGCAACAAAAACAGTATACCTTTTAGAAAATATGTAGCATAATGTATTCAAGAGAGGGATAACAACATAAGAGCCAACATCCATTCATATACATGGCTGTATAGCACAAGTAAATGCTATTAACTACTATCAGGAGTTCTACAAAAGACAATGTATTGAGGCAGAGTGAAGATAAACATATCGAACGCCAAGCTTCTCTTAAAAAGACTGATCTTTAGCTACCAGTGTGCAGTGGAGGAGGTAAGCACTCTTGTTTCTCACATCTGATTACTTAAAAGGGTCATAATCCCAGAGTCCTTTACAAAACTATTAACTTGGATTAATTTCCCACTCAGTTAGTTGGCCTCCTGGAGAGATGTGAAGAGTTTACACTGTTAACAGATCTGTTGTTATTGGGCAAATCCAGAGTCACTAATATTGTGTCCTGTCCATCTATATTGTTAAAGGAGCCCTGTTGAGTTTTCTTGTAAACTTGTAAGTTTATGTTGGCATTTAGTGTCACACTGTGTGCAATCTTGAGGTATAAAAAGCATGTTAACTTCCTCAAACTGCCAACCATGCCAGTAAATGGTGATTTCAGACATCTTTTAATCATTTTATTTCATCACTGACAGCTGTGTAGTTGATAAGTTATTTCTACATCTAGAAAATGTGACACTTAGAATTTGTGGAGTTGTTAATAGAATTTTTATAGCATTCACTGCCTTTTTTCTTACAATATGAGAGTTTGGAATTGTGTTGTAAATGGGTTTCTGATCCTGCAAAGTGTAGCCATATAGATATGCTGTGCTTTCTTCCTTTATATCATACACTATGTGGTAAGATAGCACCACTAGCTCTTTTCAAGCTCCCTGACCTTGAGCCCTTTGAATGCCATACCTCCAAATAACCTTTTGTAAAGACACAAGTGCCTTTTGTTCCCATTTCCAGGTTCAGCATTGGCGATGTTTGTCTCCACTGGCTGCCAGTGACAGGGAGATTCACAAGATGTTCAAATGGACTGGTGATGAGATAGGGTGGCTGAGGATATAAGTGATGGACCAGACACTTTCCAAGAGTCTAATGGGCTTTTGACAGCCAGAAGAAGCAGCAGTGGGCACTGTGGTGATTAGAGGCAGATTAATGACCTGGCAACCTGAAGGAGAGATGAGAGACTGGCTTCACGTCCAAATGGCAGATTTTCTTGTTTGATCATTTCCTGAATTGGTGCCAAGTGATCGATTATAAATGTTTGATCAATCATAATAGACTCAAACCATTAGGGGAGACAGCACTCCAACCAGGACGTGCAGTTAGCTGATTCGCCTCTGGCTAGATTGAATTTTGTATAAAGCAAATGAAGTCACGTAAACAAATTACTTTATAAACAAGCAGTTCAGTGCTCTGGATTTCCTAATAAGAAACCATACGGTACAAACCAAAACCACTGAGATGTGTAATTAACTCCATTCTTTCATTCAAAGTAGCCACCCCCTTTAAAAAAAAAAGGAATAGAAAAAATAGTAAGAATGGAACATTCTCCTATCTCATGTGGGTTTCTCTCTTTTCAATGCAGTAGAATCTAAGTTGGCTAAACACTTGGCTAATTTTCTAGTAAATATCACAAACATTCCATTACAGTTCCTGGAAATTAAATGTTTGACTTATTTCTGTTAGAGTTACAAATTGGCTGAGTGCTTGGGGTGCATGCTACATGGGTGCATGGGTGCTGTGAGCAGTGAGTTTCCAGTTTAACCCTTAATCAGGCAAAGAGCCATATTTGGTAACTTCAGAGGACATCCAAATGGGGTCCTCCACTCTCCGTGAGGTCGTAGAACCACATTCCTCCCAGCTAATCCACAAAGAAAAGGTTACAATGACATCCGACCAATCAGTATGACAATAATTTACTTCCATTGCAGAAATGAGAAAATTTTGAAAATAGTCACAAAAGTGGAAAAAAAAAGTCTCGTTTTCAAATATTTCAATGAGTGCCCTGTAAAGTGCTACTTTCATTTGCTGCAGGTCATTGCCGTACCCCACATTCCTGTCCATCTCCATTGTCACTATTAGGAAAAGGCACAGAAAAAATAATCAAAAGAAAAAATCCAAATCTATCTTGTCAGTGTTCTACAATGAAGCTCGGTGGATTCATGCATTGATTCAACAAGCCTTTTGTGTTCCTGTTTGTCAAAAGCCAAGCAGTGACGGTGCCCTGAAACTCTTTAATAGCATCATTAAATTAAAGGACTGTGACATCAACAAACAAAGAGCCGCAGAGCAACACTTCAACTGCTTTCTATCCAAATCAATCAATGTTGCACTTCAGCAAAAATGCCCTGACTTACAATTGCTTGTCTCATTACTCCATCTTCTTCAAATTTGATAGTAAAAAAATTGTGGCCATTTATAGAGCAGGGTGAAGCAAAGTTAGGAAATCATTTTTCTCTCTGATTGGTGCCCTTGGAGGTTGCAGAGGAGATATTCAGGATAAGCAGCTAATCTGGGAGCCAATCTGTGCCTCGGCTTTCTTTATGTGATTTGAATTCTCAGCATGGCAGCGGTGAAGGTGAAAATGATTCGAGAGCCATTACTGTGGCCCCATGTCGCTGCGCCAAAGAACTGACTGAGCAGGAGGACACTAGGTCAAGATAATTACAGCCATATTGCGTGAAGATAATGCTTTTTTATCGGACATCCGTCAGCAATACTGAATTTCTGCTTCTGAACTGTGAACATATGGCTGTTGGGGGGAGGGGTATATTTTGCATTTCATCTTTCAAAGCATTTTTTTAAATGAGTAGCATGGTAATGTGAACACTCCTGGTAGGGTAAGCCCACCAATTTCTAAATTTAATCATTGCTGCCTTGCAGTCTATGCCTGGGCCACAAAGATCCACACACACACACACATGCACACACACGCTGCAGAGCGAGTCTTCAGCTTGGGGGAGTCTTCTCCGCTCATTTAGTTTCACAGCATGGAGACCCATATTTCAAAGTGAAAAGAGTCTTGAACACGAGCTCAGTGTCTGTCTTACTCTCAGTACTGGAGACATGCACATCAGGGAATATCTCTCTCCTGAATTACCTAAAACAAAATGTCTGTCAAGTAGCATTAACATGTCACCACAGAGCTGCCCCTGCTGGGGCATTTCCATGTGGAATGTGTAACTGCTCTGCTCTCAGCCTTATCAGAAATCAATCAATAAATAAAAAGATAGTGAATTAATAACAATGTGCTGCTCCAGCTGTTTTTCAGTGGAATGGCGGACCAGATTTTCATTCATTAATATGGTGCTCCATAACTTCACCATAAGTAAAACTCTGATCATATAGCTATAGCTGTTTCTATTGTCATCACTGTATTTAGTAAATCATGCATTACTTGCACAGGGTGGAATACTGCCCCCCTTTTATGGAGCCTGTGGCCAGGAATTAAAATTACACCGTGATGTGAATGTCTTAATTTTTAAGTTTCCAAAGAACATTTGTGAAACATTTGAGATTACTGGCATTTGAGAGTATTGGGAGTGTCATGATTTCAATTCGGGCTACACGATGGTGTACTGGTTAGCACTCTCCCGCCCCACAGCAAATGGTTTGATTCCCGCTTGCAGCTCTTCTGTGTGGAGTTTGCATGTCCCTGTGTCACTGTGGGGTTTCTCCGGGTCCTCCAGCTTCCTCCCACAGTCCAAAAACATACAGATTAGGTGATTAGGTAATTGCTTTACTCTAAATTGCCCATAGTGAATGAGAGTGTGGATGGTTGCCTGTCTTTATTTGTCTGTCGCAGTCTGGTGACCTGTCCATGGTGGACCCGATCGGCTCCAGCACCCTGTGACCAGAGTTCGGATAAGCGGTTAAAGATAATAGATAATTTCAATTAAAAATGGATCACAATGAGCTTTCCATTTTTATCACTAAAATCAAACGCAGGATGGATCAAATAAAAAATATCACTATAAGGCCTCCCTGTGGTATATTGCAGTTATATCACAATTGAAACCGAAAATTGAAATCTTTAATGAGTAAAGCTTCATGTACATTTTATCTAAGATCAAGATGAAAACTTAAGCAACTTTAAAGTAACTATTACATGAAGTTTTACATGACTTTATCTAGATTCTTTATTACCTGGGAGAAAGCCTTTACAGTGCCTGCCACTTACTTTAGAGTGCTGAAATGGAAGCATCGTTTCTCTTTGTTTGGGGATTGGCAAAGTATTGGCACTCAGAGGACTTGTGCGACATTTCTTGGGTCAAAATCAATGCATCATGGGTTTAGTGATGTCTGAACTTCAATAGTGAGGTACTTATGTAACTTATGTAAATTGCACTTATGTGAAATACATCAGAGGAGCCGAGTGCTTTCGGAGGCAGTGTTGAAAAGACATAATTTCCATAGTGCTTTCAAGATCCAGACTCCTGACATGAAGGTGAGATCTTCAAATTGCATGAAGCCTGTCAACTTGTCTAATGCTTTCAGAGTCATTTAGAACATTTCTCCATATGCTAAACAAGGCTTGTTGCGGTAGTCATTGTTATCGCTTTTGCGTGTTACAGAGATATACACATTTGCATTTACTGCCATGCTATCCTATCATTGTTTTGCTTTAAAAAACACTCTGGGTGCAGCTGTACTGTGTACTGGGAGTGTTGTTGAAGTGGAGAATTTTGCCAGCGGCAACACTATACCACACGAACCTACTAAACAAAAAAAAACGTCAGTTTCAGATCGGTTACATGCTTTATCTCAAAGAATCAATTACAATACTAACATGTATTCAGTTAATTGCTGTTTTGTTCATGTCCCAGTAGTTTTGCTGTTGGCTCGCATTTCCTTCAATCCATCAGGAATTTATAGGAATTTTTCTATGTCTTCATTCCTGATTGAGGCATTTGAAAGAAACACATTACATACAACCCCACATATCTTGAAGTGGGGTTGTATGAGGTACTTACCCACAGTCAGTGTATGACCATTTATTTTATTTTTTGCAATCCACAGCTGTATCATTTTGTACTGCTTTTTGTCAACTTCCATTTTACCACACAGTATAATGCTTTGTTTGCTGCTGCAGACCAACTGGGAACTGCAGAACTGGGAATGCGCTAACCACCATCTACTGCAGGCAATACATTGACTGTAAGTAAGTACCTCATACAAGTAATCAATATCCAAATTGTCATTTTAAGGGCTGACATATTCCTTTAATGTGTCCCTGGACACGTAGGCTTCTGGGGTCCTGATATCACCACTATCCAGGCTGATTTACTTATTTGGGATTGGCTGTTACATGACATCAGAATTGTTACAGAGAACACAAGACAGAGTAATAATGTGACACAGGCCTATGGGCATATTTAAACAGCTTCAGTAGGAATCAAGTCCATATTGGAGATTTCCACATCTTCAGCTCAATGCCAACACTAATTTCAGATGCAGGATGAAATGGATTGATTGGATCAGCTGGTGTGATGGACATGATGAAAACCTATCTGTCCCTAACTTCAACCATTCATGTATTTGCCTAACCCTGAATCATTTTACAGAACCAAAGCTTCCTCACTTGTAATATTTTCAAAAATCCTCGCTCCCACGTTAGTTGAGGGTTTCTTCATGTGCTTGTATTTTGCTTCTTTGGGTTTGTGTTGTTAAGTTGCAGTGCTTTGAGCTCCGAGAGCCGCCATAATTTTCTCTGTAATTAGTAGCAACACTCATAGTCCCTCCCAGGAGTGTTCCCCAAGTCTAATAAGATCAATAGAAAAGAACATGAAACATACTTTGAATATGGATCAATGAGTAGATTTGTGCCTAAAGTCTCCAACTTGTCAGGCTATTTTACTCCATATCAACCACCAGCACACTCATGCACACACACACACACTCACTCTTGCACGTAGTCCACACAGTTGGGCCGCCCCTCTTATAAATCTTCACTCATTAATCATTTAGAGGAAGCAATTTGTGGAGCACCTGTCCCAAACAGAAGGCCATTAGGGTTTTCGATGGAAGGAGCACTATGGGTCTAATGGCTTTTCAGTGGAACTTATTGGAAGACATATTGGATTGTGTGCTACACATAGCCACTAGCTTTAAGATAGTGGCTGCTGAAGCAAAGCTCATGGTTTTAATAGTGCAGAGAAAACGTGTCTTTACTCAGCATATTTGCGAAGGCATTGCAGATTCAATCAGGTAATTGGCTAATTGTTGACAAAAGTAGATTGGATTTTCACAAATCAAGTTAGATCCCATCACTAATCTATCGTTCCTCTTCCTGCAGGTTCCTGTTGTCTCCCACAAGGTTTCCGAAGCATTTCCCAGTATTCAGTGGGCAACAGGACGCAGTACCTTGAATAGAGCCAAATGGAGATTCAAACTTCTGATCATCAGAAAAATGCTACTACTGACATACATGTCTTCTTTACAAATCCCAATGTTTACAGATGTACTCATTTTAAATATATCTTATTCAATCTGCCAGTTTCTTGACTCAACATGATCACTGTGAGCACCTGTTCCATGGAAAAAAAGCTCCTTTTTTTTTACACTGAATAGACCAGGCAACAACTCATCCCCGGCCCAGGCACTGTTCCTGGACCTCATCAGGTGAAGGGCATTTTGTCAATAATTGAAAAAAATGTGCTTGCTATTCATTGCCTCGAATACAACAGCCACATTACTCGCTCAGATTCTCATTACCAATTCTGTGCTTCTCCTCAGAGGATTATCCACCTGGAGCAGTTGTCTGTCACTCTGGCTGTGCTGCAAAGCCAAAGGGAAGCCCTGGGGAACGCTGCGGCCCGGCATCTGTGTACACCGTACAGTATCATCTCGAGCAAGGACAAGACCCATCAATATTAGTCTGTCATCTTATCTGATAGAGACAAGCCCAGTGCTGAGTCGCCAAGCTTAGAATGGGCTCCATGTTTTCTAATGCACTTCACTTCACTCTCCTCTATCAATATGAATGGCCTCTACACTCCCTAACTCCTCAAACTTTTCTCCTGCTTTGCAGTATATAAAAGTTGCACAGCAACCAACAAAAGCACGAGTGAACAAAACGCTGGCAGCATGCAGAAGGACAACAGCTAAATGTTAAATATAGATATGATACAGTAGATCAAGATTTGTTACTGTGCTGAGGTGACATTAGAAAAATATTTAGGTATCATTCTTATAGCATTCCAGCAACATGGTTAACAAAGGGTGCTAATGCCAGATGCCAGACACCGACCATGTCTGTGCGAGATGAGGTAAAATATATTTTGTGTAAATATATACAACTAGATGTTAACTTAATTTTACCTCATATATGTTATATATGAAACCTGTGTTTACATTTGCAAGAGTTGAAAGTCTTCATTCAGCATTATTATGTTCTGAAAGTAAAAATCCATCATTTTCAAAATCAGATTTTATGGGGTTTTTTTGTGTGTTTTTTTTGTGCTCCAAATGTTGCTTCAGGGAGTCAAAAATCATTTTCAGGTCATACCTGCGAGGTTGTGCTGAAAGAATATAACAACCAGGCATGGCCAATTTTCAAAGCAGCTATAAAAATAAAGGTTTCACAATTAAAATGACCCATGGACAACCTGTGACCGCATTCTCTCTCTCTAATTTGACACTCTGTCATGAAAACTGAGCACCCGACCTGTAGTAAAACATCTGATATCATGACAGCTCTGTTAAAAACAAACAACTGATGTTGATTCTAACATTGGTGTAAGCTGTTTTATCCAATGTCTTAAGCTCTCCTGGGTGAATTCAAACAGACAGAAACAAAAATATTTGAGGTAGTGTCAACCTTGAACTGTGCAACCTCTGTACTATAAGGTCAAATACACACTCCACACACTTACCATCAAATAACAGTAAACAACCCTTAAACAACCAAAGATTTTTTTTTTTTTTTTTTACAGATAATTTCCTCTAAAATACAGATAATACACAGTAAATATATGTATTCTAAAACATGTGTATTTTTTGTATTTTACATTGACTGTAATTTAACATTCAAGCCCATTAAATTATATTGTAATAACTTCTATAATAACTCATATTCATTTTCAAATTCAAACTTTTTTTTTTTCAAACTTTTACAGTTGTCATAAACATATTTTGCCTTTTTTATGGCATTTGTACAACATGGAAAACTGTAAAATAATAGTCAAAATGTTTTTCCTTTTTTTTTACAGTGCAGCTATTGGTCACAAGACAAATGCCATACAAGAAGGATGAGTTGTATTTTGCATTAGCGAGCTCCCCTAATACCTGCCTTCCATGATTAAAAGCCTCCTGTCCCCAAACTTCTCACCCCCATTATGTTACATGTCTCTCTCAGCAGGGCGATGGAGGAGTTGCCCCAAACACCCAACTTTGTTAAACTCAGGTCCATCACCAGCCGCCCCCAGTCATCCATCTCCTTTCTCGTTAAGCACTATTAATTGTCCACACATGTACCATGGGGCGTTGTTTATTAATTCACATCCTGTGCCCATTAGGTCCCATCAAGCATTCTGGAGACAAATGGCCACCCATTAGACAGCTCAGTCTTCTAATGAGAGACAGTCGTATGTGTGTGGCTCTCATTACAAACAACCCTGGGATGTTACGCATTTTTCATCTGAGTTACTGTACTGCTCATAAGTGAAGCATACGTTAGTTAGTTAGTTAGTATGTATTAAAAAACTTTATTTACATTGGAACGCCCATGCACAAAGTGCAGCTCACAGTACTTATTATACCAAGAGGGAGACTTCAGCTTAATGCAGTTACTCCTTGAACAACACAGTAGCACAACATCCTTCAGTAGCACCTTTCATCCTATCTGTTCTGCAGCACTCCAGTCTGTATACTGTGGAATTCCCCTCAATGCTTGTTGTGTTATCTTGTTAATTTTAACACAAAAGAAAATTCTTTTAAGCACACAATTAATTCAAAAGTTGGAACATAATTCCACCTTTCAATCTCAAGTATATATATAAGTATGTGGCTTTTATATGGATTTTTGAGATTTCTGTTGTATAATATGTTATTCACCAATGTTGATGCATTGATGTTGAGGTCTGAAAATCATGTGCAGCCTTAAATTACATTTAATAAGTCCCCCTTGTACACTATGTTTAAATAACTATATTACTTGTGCATTGCTAGTTGGCTTTGAATTAACCTAATAATTATTCTATAACTAGTTCTAGTATATACAGTAGGTGCAACTGCAAAAAGTACATTTTGCACTAAAACTGTGGTGGAAAAATATAAAAACTACGTCCACCTTTAGAAGCATCCTCGACAATAACACCAGGGACCTTAAACAGACAGGCACTGAAGCTGAACATTTCAGACAGCTATTTTCAAACAGACTGTATGAGGAAAAACAAAGTGTTTTCTAACAGTAAAGCATGTAAACATGGTATGAACCTGACAATTAGCGTAATATGTCCCCTTTTAAGATACAGCATTTACAGTGAATGATAATTCATAACAAACCAACATCTGAGAGGGAAATAAATTACAAGCCAATGTTATTTAATATGTGTATAGCCTTAGCTAATTATACACACTTTAACACAGAATTCATATAACAAGTTATTTCATATGGGAACACTGACAAGAGAAGCAGTCAGCATCAGTTGATTTATTGTTGAGGGCATATAATGAAATGTATTTGAAGACTGATTTATTTCTGATGGTGTATAATGAAGTGTATTTAAAGATGGGTTAGAGAGACTGCATCCACGGAAGGCATGCTGGTCCTCGTTCTGCTGATCAAAGAGAGCTCTTACTCTTTTATTGTTTTTCATTACAGCGTTCCTTTCAAATGTTTGTCTGGTGAAATCATGAGGCTCAGAGGGTTCTTTATCTGAAAGCACTAACAAGAAATATGCACAGTATGTGTCCTGTGAAACATTTTTTGGATTCAGTTGTTGAATTTATTCATGCAATGTCCATAACTAGTTTGGCCGTGCTGGAATCCACTGTAATAGGCTGTATCAAATGGCAAATGAAAACATGTCTATTCTTTTTGTGATGCGCTGCAGCCTGGTCATCCAATCTGACAGTTCCATCATTTTTAAAAAATGCAAGAGGGGATACTTTACAACCCCTCCTGCCAGAGCTATTTCACTTGCACTGATGGTGGCCATCCATCCACTCTGCAAGGGGAAATAAACAAGGGGCTGCCAAAAGTAAGTTTCCATCACGTGAAGAGAACTCCAGCAGCAGTGCAGTTTTTATTGCCATGAAATTGGTATTTATATATGATTATAGTCCTAAAGTAGGCACTCAATTGATAATCAAGTCAACAAAAAATAATTAGTTTCTGTGTTAACTGTTGGTACATTAAGTGCAGTACATGTCCTTGATACTAATGATTTTTCTAAGTTAAACTAGTGGGAAAAAATTATGTTTGAAAATGTATTTGCTTCACAATCTTTCTTTTTTGTGGTAAATAATGAAAGGATTCTGAATTACCCTGCATTTTGATGAGGCACTGATGGAGCACTTTAACATCATTAATAAAAGTAAAATTAGTTTTTTAAATTTTTTATTTTTAATCATGCTTTTAAGTTAGATCTACAGTACCAGTCAAAAGTTTGGACACACCTTCTCATTCAATTTTTCTTTCTGTTTTTTTAAATTATATTTTTAATATCAAAGACATCACACTCATGGTGGAACACATATGGAATCATGTAGTTAACAAAAACGTGTTAAACAAACCAGGATATGTTTTATTTTATAAAGTAGCCATCTTTGGGTTTAATGATATTAAACACATTAAAAAGACAATAAGTCCCACAAATTAACTTTGGATCTAACTGAAAACCATTCCAGGTGATCACCTCATGAAACAGCAGGGAATGCCAGAAGTGTGCAAAGCTGCCATCAAATTAATCTACAATGTTGAAAATAATAAAAAATAAAGAAAAGACACTGAATAAGAAGGTCCAAACCTTTGACTGGTGCTGTATTTTAAACATGACAATTAAACAATGCAATGATCTTGCATTTGCTAATCTACTGCCTCAAAATGCAAAGGAGCTTCTATACCAAGTCCCCTCTTCCAAAATATATCAAAGTTAGTTTATTTAACCATGAGATAAATTATTTAAAGCATTGCATGTAAAGCTATGTAAACTGTCTGTTAAACATCATGGGAAATGGTGCTGAAACTCAATTTTTAAAGCATGAACTGCATTATTATTTTATTGCCTTAATAATGGAAGGCCATCAAAGAAGCACTTTGCTCATGTTCATGTCTCTACTGTATAATGCTTTCTTGACATTCATAGTAGATTTGTGGTTCCTGCCATTTCTGTGTTCCATTGCAATGAGGTTATTCAAAGAAACCCGGATTATAATCATTATTTTGTAAAGTAAATCACTATATATATATATATATATATATATATATATATATACACAACTGAAAAGGCAAGAAAACATGCAGTATGTGTCATCATTCCTATGTCAAAGGAAGCCTTCAATGTATAGAGATTGATCTTGAGTATGATTTTTGTTGTAGTGACCTACAAAAAAAAAAGAAGCTACAGAGTCTGTCGATCTCAATGAGGCATCCATGTGGCCTTGGGCTCAAACTATCCTGTTACTCATCATCTTTGTACTCTTTGAAAGCACAACACTGACCTCAAATTCTAGTGGTGATTGTGTTTTTCATCCAATGCTCTCGATAAACCCATCCACAGCATGCTGCTGTGGATGTTAACAGTATTCCATCCCATGCTGGACATGACCTATATTTTGTTTTCCAATATATCTAGGTTGACACTTGAATACAAGTATGTCAGTTAAAAGGATGCATTCTCCAAGTTGATATTTCTTCTTATTTATCTTAAAACCAAAATACATGTGCATTTTTAGACAGGGCGTATTTCTAACTTGAACTGATTGACCACTTATTTCTAAAAAACAAAAAAAACAAAACAATTGATAATCTAGATATTTCGGTAAATAAAAGAAGTGTAGTTAACTTTTGATATTAGGAACAAGACCATGTAAATAAGACTCTGAGAAGCTGAATTACTTTAGAAAAATTACTACATTATCATGCTAATGTTTAGTGGGTATAATGTTTAACATGTTTTCCCATTTTAATTTTATGAGATACAAACTAATATTAGCTAATAAGCACTGCTGGCTGAGTGTTTGCGTTTCCAAAACCACATATTAGTTGGCTGGTGACATCTGAAGACACACCAAGGTTTCATCCTCTTGGGACGCTATCAAATTTCTTTGCGATCCATCCAACAGATGTTGAGATATTTTAGAAAGGATAGCAATTATTTTTTAAATGACCAGTGACGTAAATCAGTATACTAGATCTCAACCTTGAAATCTACACTTAATCATTATAGGTGAGGCTCAAACTATCCAGTTACTCATCATCTTTTTACTCTTTAAGAATGTGAGGTCAGCAGAACACTGACCTCACATTCTTCTGGTGATTGTGTGCTACCGCCATCATGTAACTATGATAAATGTCTGGGGCATATAACGTACACCTAGAAACCTGAAAACAACCAGAACCAAATATAACTTTGGAGATGGAATGAAGAATCATAGCAGTCATATTAATACTGCATTGCTGCATGTATGTTTTATGTGTTCTCCTACTAACCCAGGCAGCCTTGGGAAGATGGATGTGTGCACTTCTGCCTGCAAACATGCTTCTATTTTTATTTGTGGCATTATCGAGGAAAAGGGAAGGTACTAAAAGAAGCATGCTCAACAATCTTACTATCAGAATGCACAGGTGCATCTATTTCTAACTACTTTTTTACAGACAAAACTGTGTCAGTGGTGTACAGGTAGCTGTGCATTGGTCTCTCTGACTGCAACTTCAAAATAAAAATACATTGCAAATATGGCATTGGTGTAATCATTTCCTTGCCATAATGGGATGTTTTAAAGCAATCAAATTGCAATATTGCGAAGACAATACTCACAGGGCTTCAAATACACTGCACGTTAAAGGCAACACAGTAGAAAACAGTATCACGTTTGTGCTGCCATTGTAGTTATGTGGAAGATACACTTATCTATATTGTGCTATTGTCATGGATGGTGTCATAATGGATACATTCTAAGACTGTATGCCAGCTTATCATACAGGCTTGCCTCTCAGCCAGGCCGATAGTACTAATGAACAGGAAGCTATGGAGCTGCATCCTTAAGCACTGGTTGAAGGACGTCTTGGTCCTGACAATGGAAAGATAAATGGACTGCCTTTCTGCAGCAACTGTGTAGACTCAGTGACCACTCGGAGTGCTTTTATACTGCAAGCCTGCATTCAACCATTCATACCACATTCATACACTGGTTGCTGATGCTACCTGCAATGTGCCACCTGCTCATTAGTAAGGGAAGTACACCGATGGCGCAGCCACAGGGAGCAATTTGGGGTTCAGTATCTGGCCAAAGGATACTTCGATACTTTGCAAACTGATGACACTGATGATGGCTTGTACAACCAGGGAGTCATAAGATCTAGTTGAAATATGTTTTAGTTTTTTAAATGTATGTTGTTGTTGTTTTACCCCAGCCAAGGAGGCTTTGTTTGTTGAGGATTACGGAAAAACTACTGTCCCTATTTGTCATGAAACTTGGTTGAAGGGTGTAGCACGGGCCAAGGAACAACACAATATATTTTGAAGCGGGTCCACAAATGAATCTTTAAATTTTATTAATGTTGTGAGATGGGGCATTTGTGTTGCATTCAGGTGCTAGTGGAATCATCAGTAAAACTAGTTCTTGATGATATAGTTAATGGTTCACCTAAAACAGCTAACAATGTGCTTAAACAACCTGCGCAAAAAAAGACAAATATGACTTAATACATATAAATAATTTTTTTTGTATTTTTAGCTCCCACCCCACCTTCTATCAATGGGGTCATATGTCACATGTTGGCAGCACTGAATGGCTTCGATTTGCTGTCACTACTGGCATATTTCCTTTCGATACTTAAGCTTCTCAAACCATACATTTAAAAAACGCCATGAATGAGGATGAGATGTGTCTGCAATAATGTGGCCTTGAAAATGACCCCTTCATTACAGACTGAGTCAAGAGCTGACCAAGATTAATGGCAGACATTATGGACAGGGAAGCTGAATGTTCATTTGCTGACCAACATCCTGCCCTTAGCACAGCTCATTCATTATAGTTAGAGAGACGTTCAGACTACCGACTCTAATTATGATAAACAACCGGTAATTGAACCTGGTCTGTTGTCATTACCGCTTCACCATATTGTCTCAGATAATATATTGAATCATACAAACAGGAGAAAATGTGAACTGAAAGATTGGAGGAAAGGCTGCCGGTTGGCCAGTGTTTTTTCAAGGTCACAGGACTGTTCTGTGAGAGTGCAGACCTCAGTACTTACTGTGTGTCACTCCAGTGCTTACTGCTCTTTGACGAACACGTTGACATGATGACAGGATAAAGATACAGTGTACTTGTGGAGAGCTGGAGGTTCTCCATCACTGTGGCCAAGCTGAGAAGTATTATTTTACGGGCAACAGTAAATGCATCACAGAGCTCTTTTACATTTTACAACCTCCATTATACTACAAGGCAACTTCACTTATCCTCCTGCCCTTTGCCGGTGACATGGCCTATCAGTCATGGGGGAGTCCTCTGGAACCTCACAGTTCGGCAGGCAAATTAAACTTGATCTCTACTCTACTCAGCAGAAAAGCACAGTGGGATATTTTATCCTCTTCAACATAATAAGCTGAAATGCAAAATACATTTTTTTTAAAAAACGCATGAAATGCTTGGATGAACCTCAACGATCTGTTATGAACTCATCAGAAAAGAGCAGCATGGCAGAATGGGTCATCAAACGTGATGTTGCATTTTGACAAGAAGGCAAGATTCTCAAGTTGTCATGTAAGTCAAATCCCAAACGGCTTTAAGGAATGTGGCTTAGCCCAGTTCTTCCTAGTCTGAGAACATTAAGAATAGTGTTCAAGAGCTCACAAGCTTGTTTGATACTGCATGTTTGAAAATAATAACGTATTTGTTTATTATACATTTAATGGTATAGAACATTGTTCTTCAAGTGGGGGTCGCCAGGGGGGTCACAAAAATTTTTATACATGCTTTTTTGATACATGTCTTCAAAAATTGAATTCACTGAATGTAATGAATAAATAGGTCTAACAAGGAGAGAAACATATATTTACTGTTAATATTATTGTACAGAAATGACAATGTTTTAACATAAGTAAGACTGATTATTAATTGAAAAAAATGATATGTTTATCAAGAAGCTGTATGTTTGTTTTTGATATTTGCCATCATAATGTACACGTAATTCCCACCAGCTATATGTGGGTCCTTGGCATGGCAAAGTAACGGAGCTATGAAAACAGATCTACAGTACGATTTTCAACCATAGACTGCACAGATGACACAACAGCAAGTGACTCATCACTGTTATTCAAGAAGCAGCTACGGTTAGCCATGGTAAAGAAGTTGGAAAAGATAATAGTAGGAGTACTTTTTGGCAATATTTTACGTAAGAGATTGATGCAAAAGCAAAGGCAAAAGATTTGTAAAAGCTAATAGCGAATTTGCCAAGGTGCCTCCGAATGGATCCTATTTTGTGTGGAAATGACAGAGATATAAAGTAGCCCTTTTTTATGTCGAAGTCGAAGTTTTAAATATAACAACCACTCATTGTACTGATTAACATACAAGGACGAAGCCACATGAGTACACACATCGCCAATTTCTGATTCTTCTTTTTTTATGTGGCTGTATCACAATCTGCTCTCTCCCTTGGGGGCAGTTTGTCACAGTAAAAGTGATACTAAAAAAAGCAAAACAACAACAACAAACACTAAGCTTAATTTTAGTGTTCTCCACAAAAAAAGGAGCCCAAGCTTCAAAACATGCAAAATGACCAAGCAGCTCTGTGCCTTCCCCTCCTTTGTATGTCTGAGGAAAGGTGAGATAGTGAGTCTCTAATTGCTTTACCGTTCACTGCAGCCATTACTTCATTATTTTTCCCGTGAATTCCAAAGAACTTTAACAGCAAGTAATGTTCATACTTGTACCAGAATTAATCTCAACATTTTAAACAATCTATACCTTACACAGTATACCAAACAACAAAGCATTTGCCCCTACAAATAGAGCTACATGTCAAATAGGCCCGGCCTTACACTGACTCCTACACAGTCTTTTAAAGCGTATGAAATCTCTTTCTCATCCATGATTCCCTAACATCATTGCCATGCTATGAGCAGTATTCACCTCAGCACATTAGCCTTTGTGGCCTCTGCAGTACTATGAACTTCACATCTGTAGGAAAAGCGTGGTTAAAAAAAAAGAGAGAAGAAAAAGCATAGTTAATTTATAGCTCTTGTTTTTTTTGTTTTTTTCCACCACCAAAAAAAGATTCCAACATGCAAAGATGAGATTCTCTTATGCGCTCTGTGCATTTCCCACCTTTATGTTTGAGGAAAAGGTGAGACAGTCGCAAGCACTTAGAGAGTTAATTAAAGGGAAAACATATTCGAGTACTGGGGATGACATGGCTCCCTGTCTCTACAGTGCGTTTCCCAGTTGTTAAACATCGATTTTTTTGGACACTGTGAAAACAGAGCGACTAAATGTATAATTAATCTGAACAAAATGTGCTTTGAAGTGGGCCTGTGGACCAGCTGTGCAGGAATGAAGCGTGTGCTTTTAAATTAATCATACCATGCTTCAGAAATATGACAGATCTCAAATGTGTTATTCCATCAATCTCATTCCAATGCACCAAAATCTAATAAAAATCATTATAAAAGCAATCGTACCTTAGGGGAGCTTATTAATCGAGGGGTGTGATTCAAGGTCCAAATGTTTTATTTACAACCACAAAGTGAAGTCTGTTTGTTCCTCCCACAGACAGCATATAAAGATGGATGGCAGCGTCCCATTAGTGAAGCCAAATCATTCTGACTGCCCCCTGGTGACTGGCTGCAGTAAAGGTCAGAAAGCCCATCTGCTCCATGTTAACAGAACTAAAAACTCTAAAGTACATGTCAAATAATTTTTTTCCAGAAGTAGTTCCTATTACACTGGTGCATGTTCAAGTTCAAATTTTTCTGATAGGTTTAGTTTTAATTGGACGCTAACGGGGTGTAATGTCAGTATTGATAGCTTGTATTGTGCTCTGACTGGGTCTGCCATGCAGCCATGTTCACTGTTCAGCAACTGAACAAAATTAGGAATTAAACTGCAGGATTCCTACTCCAATTAATGACCAAGGACCTCAGCAGCTGACCTGAACTTGGCAGTGTTAAAAGCTCTTTGTTCAAGGTCACTGAAAACCCAGGTGACTTAATGAGAATGTTTTTAATTGACAGGAAGCAAAACCCAGTCTACCATAAACTACATTTGTATGCCACCATCCTGGGCAATGCTTATTCTTGCATAAATAGTGAAGGTGAGGAGGTCAAAGGCTGGACACTCATTTAACTTTAGTGTGGGGACTCAGGCTTAAATTCCTGTCTCATAGTCATGCCATGTTTAAAGCATAACGAATTTGAAGCAAAATTTTGAAATATCACATTAAAGAACACCTGAATTAGTATCACTGTAGGCTAAGCCATCAGTGAACAGTAGAATAAGTAGAGATTGTGCAAGAGAGCCTTGAAAAAGACAAAAATCACTTTTATGCTTACTTTTTATTTTATATTATTTTTTTAGTGTTTCCATCAAGCTTTTTCTCATAGGGAAATATTATTATCACCTTAATGGTAAATATAAAAAATGTCACGGTTAATAATATTACACAGGATGTGAAAGTGGTCTCAGTGTTAAACACGTAACCACCACCTTGACCTCCACACACTTTGCTGCACTTGGATATCACACCACTTCCTGCATTAGCACTAAATTGCTGATGCAAATTAGTTGCATGAGAACATGATTAATCAGAGTCAGGGTTGTATAAACATGCAGAATATCAAACAGGGTCCAAAATGCTGAGTCACAAAAATCAGAAGGATGAATTAGGAAGTGCAGCCTTGTCAGTTAATCCTTTACAAATAGGCCATCATAATGTGCCCTGCATATAGAATACCAGGGTGAATAAAAGTTACCATAAAATTGTTCAAATGTTCTTAGTCCATGCATCCCTTCTTTGTCGCTTCAAGTAACCATTTTCCCCTGATGACAAATAGAAACACCAAGAATGATTGCATGTACTATTTGTTGTTCACTCGTAAAGTATAAGGAAATGTTGGTGCACATTTCATGGCTACCTTGTGTTTCCTTTGGTTGCATATACTGACTAACTAGCTTAAAGCTATCAATGTGTTGTTTGAATACAATAAATACAATAAATAAAATACAACACATCTTCTTTGTAGCATCCAGGTTGTGTCCAACAAGTTGTTCACTGTTCAGAGTGGGACACATGTTGACTTCAAGCATACATTTTATCTCCATGCATTGAACTAACTGAAACATCCCCTGAATTAGCCCCACAGCGGTGCCTGGATGCTGAACCCCAACATTACCATAAACCCCAGAGCCAAAATTGTAGTTGAATTAAAGTCAATTAAATTGACTCCACAGCTGTTACCTGCATTGTTGTGTGCAATCAGGTCTTAAATAACTTTCCATTTGTTCCAAACAACTTCCAATGTTATTTAAATGAGTTTTTAACATACCGTAACATCATTGTGGGATTATTTTGATCTCATTTTGGTTGACATTACATTTCCTGTTCCACACTACGAACTTGAGGCGAGCGCTGTACTATAAACATCAGATCAGCACAGGACTTGCTTTTTGTGTCAGGACTGGAGAACTAAAGAAGACAAATGTTTTTGTCACCAAGAAAAGTCATTGATTTGGATGAAATGAGAAGCACACTGAATTATAATTACTGCATGCACTGAAAGGTGATGAGATGTCACATTGCATTTGATTTGTGGGCATGCATCCTCCATTATGTGACGTGCTGATTACAGCAGGCAGAGAGCTGGGGCTGTGAGGTGCGATTTGATGTGGCTATCAGGAAGCCTTAGACACAAGAGAGCCACCGTTTATTGACTTATTGTGTTACATAATCCATTTTCTGTGGCAGTGTAGTGTCTTATGAAAGGATACTGCCTGAGCTGGATCCTCTCATGACGTACTCATGTACAATGATTTGTGAGCACTGAGGAGTTTGGACTGAGCACATCAGGGTGGAAAAATGTCACAAGTGATTGTGTGGCACGTACAGCCACTTAGTGCTGCATGATAGCACTGAAAATACACAATATGTGGTGATAATATTAATCACACTTGAGAACATTTCTGTGAAATGCAAATAAATAAATGAATAAAACCAAGAAAGCCCAATGTCACGTCATTATAAAATTAACCAAAATGTTGAAAAGTTTCAATAATTAGAAGTTGAATTGAACAGAACAAATACACAGTTTAGGCCTCGGAAAACAGTAATTTATTTAAATTAGATTTAGAGCTACAGAGTTGAGTGATTATTTTTTTTGTCAAATCATCAGTACAAGTGACCCCTTTTCATACTTTTTTACACACACG
>CAFUXE010001209.1:487637-543446 GCA_903364295.1 Serranus cabrilla | reverse complement strand
AGTTAACATCATTCAGAACATGCTGTGCTGGACAAAATGTGTTATTTGTACTTTTAGTAGTACTTTATGATTACCCACATTTATGTAGCCTTACAGAGTGTGAAAGGTGTCATTATGGTGGGTGAGGGGGGAGGCTTGATCCTTAGACCAGCGTTCATGTCCCTTATGAAAACTAAAGTAAACACAAACTGATGTGTGTAACCGTTTTACATTGCCAACATAACCACTTTCGACTTTTCCTTTTATATTGTCTAACTATGTTTTTTTTTTTTGCTGCTTTTACATATGAGGATGTGTTAATCACCTGCAACCGGTAAGGGCAACCTTTTTGGGTTTTGGTTCATATTTGAGAGAAGTAACAAATTAAATTTGAAGTGATACAGCTTGGAGAAGTAGATGAGTTGGAATATCCATATCAGCATATCACTGACATAGCTCTACTATGTTAATATCAACTTAAAAAAAACTGGTTGACCGATTTATCAACCTGGCTCTAGTTTAATTATTGTTAAAAATGATCATCCCACACTTTTGGCTTGGCATCCTCCCATCCTGCCTTAGAGAGTATTTGTTTACACTTCCCCTCCATAGGGGCACACACTAATTGCCTGTGGTTGTATGAAAAGATATTGAGATAATTGTTTAATTGCAGAGTGTTAAGATAATGAATTAAATTGTTCGCAATGTTCTTTTTGTATTTTATTGTTGTACATAAAAAAAAGAAGTTAAAAAGGATGTCTGGAGAGAATGAAATAATGATTTCATTGAGGAGAGGTACTCTGATAAAACTCAGACAAGCAAGTAATGGCCACCCAATACATTGTTATAACATGGTAAAATTCTATACAATTTCGCATTATGCAGCCATCTCACATTTTTGGAGACTTGCATGAGTCTGCAGACTGTCATTAAGAGGAAGACAGGGATAACATTTTTACCAGAAAGGGTTAAATTAAAATTTCAAGCAGTTGTGATATCTTATCCTGCCGGAGTGTCACTTCTCTCAGGTACCAAATCAGTTTCTCAGCTTTGTGGAACCATTTCAGGTTTTCGCACAGATAAATTGATCCATCTGAGAAATTGTTAAGTAGAGTATTGTCCCCGGCTGCAGACACCGTTGGGAAATCACAGGATTGTCCTTGGCAATGACATGAATGACGGCTCCAGCAGCCACGGAGAGAGTTTTAATCAGGCATGATGACAGGGGAGAGACGGAGGTGTGTGGAGCAGAATACAGAGGCAACACAGTGGAAGAATTCATGACAATGATAGTGATATAATGTTTATTCTGGTCTATCACTGATTTAAGGATAGCGGACAGTTTGTAAACCATTTGAATGCACATAAATCTCAGGAAGGAGGGAGAACTGTGTCTGCTGCTGCTCTGTAGGGTGTGAGCAAGGCATGGCTGTTTACTTGTTCACTGAGGGAAATAATTAGAAAGAAAAAAATATTCCTTTTGGGATGATTTCTTTTGGCAGTCTTTGCAGGCAAAAAGAATAAAAAAAAGTTATCCGATAATGACGACTGAAAACTTTTGCTCAATGAGGCGAGTCACTCTGACGATATCACTGCTTAACGTTGTGCTCTGAACCTGAGGTTTACCTCACAGATCATTTTGCTTGTTAGTTTTTTCCTTCTTTTTTTATTAAAGCAGAAAAATAAGGAAAGGTCAATGCAATTGAATAATAATAAAACACACATTCAAAAGTGGTGCCTGTATTAAAAAAATTACTTTGACGAGTAGTTAAACAGAAATATGGGGCTTGTCAAAAATACTTTGTTTTACCGTGCTTTATGATATTAACTCAGAAATATGTTTTGACCCAGAGGACAATTAAGAGCCTGTAGGAGAAAAATGATCTTAATTAAAATGAAATGCAGCAACTATGACGAACAAAGCAAACCTTTTCTCTGGTATTGACATACAGCAAGATTCAAATCAGACTGGGATATTCTAATTTATTCATAATTTCTCCAAACCCTATAATGAATGAACAGCACTAAATGCTATGTTGTTGCCTTAAAGGGATGGTTTGGATTTATCAAAGTGGGCTTGTATGAATAACTTATCCATAGTCAGTGTTTTATCTGCTGTAGAAGGCAGTCAGCAGTCTGGAGAAGCAGACAGGAGTACAGGCACAGAAGCCAAGTAATGTACTGCTGAGAGATATATATGATTTCAAATGTATGCTGTATTTGGAGTATTTCCACTAGTTCACGCTGCCATCACACTGTCCTGTTTACGTGGGGGGAACTGAAACATGTTATGCTCTCATTACAGCCAGCAGACACCATTGACGATAGTAACTCTAATTTGTAAAACTTAAATGTCACTTCACTCAACACAGGAGTCCTTGGTTTTTAAGTGCTATTGTGTGGCTTCGGTGAATCTGAACTAACTCTTTAAAACACAGACTTTACACAATAATACAAACAAACAGCAACTCCTGTGTCCTGTGAAGTAAAATTACTATTTTTCTTAATGGAGTCTGGTGTCTTTGATGAGAGCATAGATAACAGTCCTGGTTTGCCCTGCATACATTTAAAACAGTGCTGTCTCAGTGGTAAAAATAACCTAAATATAGTGCACACTTATACTGATTATTTTTCTCTTTATGTGTGCCTTTATTAAGTGGCTAAAATATGTTTTGCTGCTACCTCCATCCTCCGTGGTACATTGCTCCTCCTGTCTGCTTCTCCAAACTGGAGGCGTGCCAACCTCCATCTACTGCAGGTAAAACACTGACTATGTATAAGCAGCTCATACAACCCCGCTTCAATAAATCTGCTCTCTCTCTTTAAGGTTATCAGAAGGTGGGAACTCTTTCCTCCCGGACTAGATGAGGTGCATTTAATGATCATCACCAAACCCAAGTCGCAAATCGCTTCTGCATAAGTAAAATGCAAAAAATATATAAGTGTAAAACAGTTTTCCATTCAGCCTCTGTTCTTTTTACAAAAATTCAATGTTGTCATTACTGATTCATAGTAATCACTACAGCTACAACAGTAAATAGATGCTGTTTTACAGGCCACACAGACTTCTATTTTCTGATGTGTACATACACCAGTCAGCTCTCAAACAAACTTTTTCAGTTATGTAAATTGGAGAATCATGACAATGGTAGTTTAACAAATGTATACACCATTATTGCTTTGACCCAATTAATTTCAAATAAAGTGGCTTTACAGGTAATCTTTCCAGGTGTCTGCTTTTAAGCTGTCTAAGAAAAAGAAAAATCATCTTACCAGTATGGAGTGTACAATGACATTTGGTAGCAGGTTGTTCCCTAACAGCCATGCATGTGTTTTGTAATGTCACAGCAATGGTTCAGCAGAGATGCACAGAGGGTATCCATGGCCTACCAAGTACTTAATCCAGCACACAGGGGGAATCACTAATCTTCCCTCTCCATTACTTATTCAGCCATGACAAATTGTTCTTAATTTTAAGAAAAAACGATAGAAGGTCCAAATCAAAGTTAAATATTTCTTACTCTGTGGAAGGTAATGTCTGTTATGTATTTATGATATTTCAGTTTAACATAATTATTGCCTTCTTTAAACATGAATATACTGGCGTTTTATGGTTGTGCACTAAAAAAGGAACCTTTGCTGTGGTTGGAGACACTCTGTACTTTATTGTGAAATGCTCATCAGGTATGGTCAGGGTCACACCTGTCCGATTGACCATGCCTGTGGTTCCAACATGGGCAAATTTAGAGATAGTAGCTGTAAGCTCACAGTTCAAAACATGTGACACAGTGCTATAAGATTTAGATGTCACAGCAAAGACAACCATGACGGCAAATAGCTTAGCCCTGGTAAGTCTCCAGGGGGACAAAGAGAGGTGAGATAAAAGAGGCTAAAGGAAATCTCTGTGTGAAGCTTAAGCCTTAGAAACTGATGTCCTTATAAGTGTTCGTCTGTCCCACACAGTCTGACTGAGTCAGACACCATGGAAAGCGGCTTACAGCCATTGTTGGGCTCTCAGCTGTTAAAGGTTGTATAGAAGCCGAGCACAAGGAAGGCAGGAGTGATGCCATGCTGTTCGTGTCTGTTCCCATGAATGAGCTTTGTGTATCTTATGGAGGTATTTGATGTTGACATTTAACAAAGAGCATAGTTTGAATATTGAATGTCTCAATGCTGTTTCCTGGCACCGAAACAAAGTGTTTCTTTTCTTGGTGCAGCATGTTTTCACTTTTGAATGAGCCATTTTTGACACTCGCATTCAATGAATCGCTGCCATTTGACACTTTGAGAGTGCTAACAAAGGCAGAGTTTACATCAGCTGTTTTGTGTCAGTGTATGTGTTTGATTCCGTCTGCGGCAAATAAATGTGTTTTTCCTGAAGGCGGTTTTCCACCGGTGATGAATTTATAAAACATGGAAGATAAACAGAAAAATGACGTGTCAGATTACTAGGAATAGGAAAAATAGCCCACTTTACTAAATTTGAACTGTATCTATGTAAACATTACCCTCAGTGCCTGACTGAGAAGATCAGATAACAGAAGAAAGCACAGTCCTTACTGACTAATATTGCGGCTCTAGTTAGGTGATAATATTATAATAAATAAGGAGAAAGAGGAGAAAGCTTAATGTGGAAGTAGTACTTAAATCATCAAGGAGACAGTTCTTCATGACATTATGCACTGTTCTACTGCCATGCATGATATACATCAGACTTACAGTACATGATCCATCTCAGTAAATTACCATCTATTTATACTTAAAATACCTAGAGCCAGAGGCAAAGAAATGTCATTTTCTGTCTTGCTAATGCTCTGTGTGTTTAAACACTTGACGAAAAGCTTTTAATGATACAAGCAACACACATATTCATTTATGGATGTGTTATTCAGTTAAAAAAGAAACACCTTGTTTGCTGAACACACTGATCGTCATTATAGCTTCTAGGCTGCGGTTTGGTAAGTAATTAAGTAATTGCTAAGAGTGGCTGTGCATAAGAAGTGCACTTTTATAAATGCAAAGGAAATAACCGATTGAGTTGAATAAACAAGCTGTATCACAAATCTATTTGAGAAAAGAAAAAGAGAAATGCAGCTTTGAAAAGGTTGGCAGATGAGTTTTAGAGTGAAGCACTAATAGTCCAATTACCACTGCTGGGTGGGTGTGAGGTAATCACAGGTGGACCATAGTGTGATACACAGTACAGCACAAACATTAAATAATAAATTAAAGAGGTTTCTTATGAAGAGCAACCCAGATTCATAAATCAGCTGGGTAATTCTGTGAGATCAATGGGCTAGCAACATTTTTGAACCAGTCTGGATTAGGGCTTTTTATCAGCAAAAATCTGGCAATATGTTACATATAAGCAAGCAATAATCTAAGC
This sequence comes from Serranus cabrilla, assembly GCA_903364295.1. NCBI lineage: Eukaryota > Metazoa > Chordata > Actinopteri > Perciformes > Serranidae > Serranus > Serranus cabrilla. The sequence goes on along the minus strand of CAFUXE010001209.1, from coordinate 538,081 downwards.
AATAAATGAAAATGCAAAATTAGGAGAACTTTTAGTATAAAGTAGGACTGCAAAATGAATCAGTCTCTAATCAAAATCACAATACCGGTGCAAATTTATACAACAAATAATGTTTGTTAAGAAAAAATATTTCTCAAAATACCATTTTGAATGATGTATTATGGTGCTGCAAGATGTCTCTGGCCTGCAAATTGTATTCTTTAGATTTAACAAAAATCTTTCTTTGATACAGATCCTCACAAATATTAAAAAATAAAATAAAAATGAAAATAATGATCATTCATAAAACAGTCAAAATAATCGCGATAACATGTTTATTCCAAATCCTACTGCCCTTCATTAATTTATGCCTAGCTTTTAATTAAAATCCATACAGTGTGTTTTCTATATTTTTTTACACCACTGATCTGGACTCATGAAAGATTTACCTGCAGACTGTGAACCATATTAGGAGCTTGCCAAACGTTAATAATTGTGGGTGCTGAACGACATAATTGAGACATTAACAGTGTTGGCTCCCATGGGTGTGACCGGCACTTTTTTTTTATTTTTTTTTTAGATTTTACGATTAGGGGTGTTGGCTCAGTCCAGTTGCACTGGAGCTTGGATTAGGAGGAATAAATTAGCAGTAGCTCTGTAAGGTGCTGCCATAAATCATCGACATTCAAATGAGCGTTTCTCATTTCCTGTAAAAGCCGTGTATCTTCCATCATTGTAATGGGGGTTGACCCCCCCTCCGAAAAATAATTCATGTCCCCTTGGCCTTACAAAGCAGAAATAACAGCAACCCCCAAAAGATCCCTGTCCCTTTCAATGACGGTGGAAAATCACAAACATTAACCACATGTCCATATATTACTACCAATTAGAACCATGTTCTTCTCTTCTAAGATATTAAATGCTGGACTTTGCACGAGCAAACATAGCAACTCCTCTATCACAATCCTGTTTATATAACTCAAGGCAGAGAGGATTTAACATCAGGATTCCTCTAATCCTTCACACCTATTTTACACAGCCAGAAAAGCAATACATCATTCCTAATGTTACAATCAACAACAGCAGCCAATCTTCCAACCAACCATTGCTGATATATATAACTACATGGCTCGAAGACCATCAACCCTTTCCTTATTCATTCATTTTTGACATTTTCACAATAATAAATAGTGACTCTGATTCAGTCATTAATCCCAGCCAGGACAAATCCAACAACACTAGCAACCCTTAGCTTCCACACTACATGCATATGATATAACAGGATATAAATGGCTTTGGCCTTGGTGACAGCTGTATTTCATACCAGTAATTTGACTATACCACCAATGGACGACACAAGTCTCCACCCCATTACAATCAGTGACCAGCTTCTGTTTGAACATTCAGATTTCAATGCTTTCATCAAGAGTTTATAAAATTGCATGACTACCCAAGGAGCTTACCTGCACTGCTCTCCGAATGCAGTCCTGAAAGGTGGAATAAAAACCACATTCATCCCACAAGAAGAGTAGGTATACGACTAGAATACCATTTACGACAACACAATCAAACAACTGAAAAATGCTCATGTTACCAACCACACAAACACAACTAAACAAACAAGCAACAAAACAATTGCAGAGAATAAAGGACCTTCCAGAGTGAGCCCTCTACAGCGCTAAAGACAAAAATGACATTCTCTCCCCATTCTACCTCTGAATGTCAACTGAAATAAAGGAAAATACCAATATACCTTTCAAATAGCGTAACATACCATACCAAGTCATTTGGGAAATAAGAAAACTTATTTGTGGCCTGACAAGGATTCAGCTTTTGGGAGTCATCCATGGATTGGATTAGGACTCTATACACTTTATACACACAAAGCAAAAAATAAATAAAGGAAAATGGGTTTATGTCATCAGGATTCATGTGACTCCCTCCATCCTTATTTAAAATATTTATTGAACCACTTCAACTGCAACCACTGCTTCTATTTTTTAATTATTTAGTCCAGTCTAAAGTAATTCCATTTGTGAGTCTTGAGTGTGACTTAAGATCATATCATGAGATCAAGAGTGACACCTTAATTATTGTACAGGCTCTCTTTGCATAACTCTTATCAGGTTCACAAGTTATTAACAGTTAGAGGGAACACTTAATGTGCACATCCTGACTGATGTCTTGTTACTGTCAATGACTACTAGGGTTCGATTACATTTATTTCAAGGTTTATACAGTGTGTTAAGGGTAACCTCTTATTGCCTTTATCATTAGCTCTCATCAACAACTGATGCAGCTGTCAAAACCTAATTTGAGCCCAGTTTTATATTGTTCTTTTGCCTTTATGGCATCTGTTTGTGCCCACTCCCATTCCTGCTTAATAATATAAATATGTGTGAAACACATCTTGATCTCGACCAAACAGTATCATAAAATGTCCCACCGCCATCAATAAAAATTATTCTAATTTTAAAGAAGGTGGCACATTATGGAGCCAGAAATACCCTTGCTCACAGCAACATTGTCTTACTAATTATTTCCAAGAGACACTTGTTGCAAACTCTATTATATCTTCAAGGAAATGCCTGATTTAAGCAGCGCTCACACCACAAAGTGACATTGGCCCATCAGCACGACACTGGCTTTAAGGGCTACTTGGTGAACTGCTGTAGCTGGTGAGCTAACCGTTCCCTCGCTATATGGATAGTCAGTCAAAATAGCTTTTGTAGTTCTTCTCTATTTTGTCTCTATTGTTCTATTTACTTCCCACCATTGTTCACCAGTCCAAGGAAAAATAAGGCTTAGCTGGGGTGCTAATGGAACAATAACTTACTTAAAAAAATACTCTTAAGATTGTATCCCATCTCAATACTGTCTGCAAATCATTGCTCTTTTGCCCAAGTTTTTAACTCTGATAGAGGAGTAAAAAAATTCATTTGGGGCCTTCCATCAAAGATTAGCACTGTCAAGATGGCTTGCCATTGTTCAGTAGTGCAAATTTGGTTCCACATATTTTGTGTAAATATAGTAAGCCTGGATGACTCATTGTTGTTTCACACAAGATCAGGGTTTTATCTTGATAGAGAGTTTAACTGAGTTCTGTTAATGAAGCCACAATAGTGGAGGGTATATGTTTTCCGTGGTCAAGTTAAGACTTGCATTTTCTATGCGTAATATCTTATAAATAGCATTAACCACTACATCTCCCTACACACACACACACACACACACACAGTAATATGCACACACATTTACTGCTGCACCACAAAGGAAGTGAGCGCCAGAGCCAAAGGGACTAGCTGTCAGAGGAGGCTCCTACATGCATCAATGCAACCTGATGGTCCAGAACCTACATTTCTTTATGTGGGCCTGGCTGGGAGGAAACGCTCTCAGATCAGCTTCGTACTGTCCATCCCAGTTAGTAAGACCTGTTCTTGCAAAGCAAGCAGGAGAGTGACAAATTAATCTGACTGCCCAGGTACAACAGAGATTGACACACAACTACAACCAAATCAATGTCTGGACTAACACAACACAGCGTCTTCAACCAGCCTTTTCCATCAGGGAGTGTATTGAAGCATGCATGTATATTGCATAGAGCCAAAACACACTGACCCATGTGGAATAAACAAGCATTTTGGCAAATAAACATTGGACTCCATACCCATATTCTTTTCATTTGCTACTGCTGCAATTTCCCATCTGTTTTCCCACACATACAGCTAGATTGGATGAAGTATTGGTCTGTTTACAAGGTATATGCTCTAAAGAGTATATGCCAGAGTAATTTATCTATGGTCTGATGGATGCCATGGCCCCAGGCTCCATTCCTATGAGACCACACTCCATTTGAAGCACACTCATCCTGCTTGTCACCATCCTCTTAGTACTAAGAGTATTTTCCACACTATCTCATGTGATGCTTATGCCAAGAATAGGAGCATGAATAAATGATTGATGCCAGACTCTATTCTGTATTTAGTTACCAAGCAAGCTTAATGATGTTGTCTCCCATTCAAGTTTACCAGAAGCCTAAACTGTAGTAACTAGGTACATAAAGTAGTGAAAATGGGAAGTGGCTATAAAAGAGGCAATTTTCCCAAAAGAATCGGTGTCTGGTGGAGCCCGTGTGCAGCACACATTCAAGCCTTCAGGGGAATAACTGAAACAACTAAATACATTTAAAACATAACAGACTTTGCCATTCCCATGTTGCACACACAATGTATATTCAGCATTGTATGCAGAAAGGACAAGAAGTGGATTTTTTTCAAAAGCCAGAAGGATTTTGAAATGAAAAGCTTTTCAAGAGCTCCAGAACGCAACTAACAATTTGCATATTTATATTACTTGTTATGAGAACTGCAAACATTAGGCCCACTCAAACAGATGGATATTTTCAGTTGGTGCAAATTGAAATTGTTATGCAGTGAGCAGAGCAAAGTGAATTACTAAGAGATTTCTTGAATAAAATTAATATGGAAAAGTCAGCCAACTCACACAAAGGGTTTTGAGTAAACATCATATAAAGGATGCTATTGTACTGTCATGGAATAATGAGGGGAAAAAAGCTCAAGTTCTTTTTTCTTTTTATTAACCAAACATGTTGAACTATGAGCCTTAGCCTCCACAATAACCCAACTGTGAATCCTCAGATACTTGGTGCATTATTCCAACAGGCCAGAAATAAATTTAGATCTAACAGAAAAACAATGCCCATATATTTTTTGACCTAACTCGGCACAATCCCCAGTCTTTGGATATTAACTCCTGTAACAAGTAATAGAACAAAAATCTTGTGACTCTGAAGCGTTCACCAACTTGGAAAGCTATCCAATGCTTTGTTCCTTTATCTATAAGCTTTGGTTTACTGCCAGAAATCAAGAATCCTGTGTCTCACACTTTGCCCAATACCATACATCCATACAGCATTTTATACTTGTCCAATGTCTGAATTGGATTCAGCTAAAATTTAAGCAACAAATGGTTGGGTCAAGTTTAATTTATCTTCTCAATCTTAAGCCATATCAAATATGCTTTTAGATCATCTTGGCAAAGACACAGACAAACTAGCAGGAGAGAAAACATAACTGCCTTCCACCTTCACTGTGGGAAGTAATGAGGCATGTTTCAAAGGACTTATGGATTTATCTCCAGCAACATAATCACCCTTTGATGAGGTGTTTATCAGAGGCAGATGTTCATTAGCACGTCTCTATATATAATCTAGGGACACAGGGATATGTGTTACATTTGTTGGTGAGGTATCTGTTGGATGTCATATGATCAGCTTTGTAATTTAGTTTGCCTTGAAGGGCTGATGTAAAAGTTTATGTTAATGCTTAACAATAAAGCTCTTCCAAGCTACTAAAATGAAGCCATTACCTGGGACAAGACTTTTATCGTTTATTTCATCAGATGCTACTCAAGTATTTTTAATTTACTTCTTGAATATATTTCAATTCCAGGGTTTTGCCCACGGCTAATTGCTATGTGAGTGATTCATCACTGATAAAGAAATAAAGTATCATCAGACAGCTGAAAAGCACTGTATATCGGCACATATAGCCCGTTTACAAAGTGACTTAACGTAACAATTTTACAGCTTCAAAATCATTTTGATGCTACACTGACATGTAAAAAGGAGACTAGAGCCTTTTTCATTCAACTCTGAGCCACAACAGCCGTTTCTCACACTGTGCAACTGCGGTAAGTGGGTACAAAGTGCTGCAAGAAGTGTCTTTATGGCACTAACACACCAGTTATACCATTGATTGTGGTGAAACTAAATCACATTTTATGGATTACATTTTTTCTGGTTTTCCCTCTATCTCTCCTGCTACTTCTCTCTTACATCATTTCCTGATAGACAGAAGTGTGACTTTTTGAGAATTCACAAAATAAAAGGCTGCAGACAGCTGATGTTGTTGTTGTTGGAGTAGTAACGTGTATTAGCTGGCTTGCTATGTCTTGTATTTTTGCACTTGCCTGACGTTTGGCTGTGTTCGCAAAGTTGTTGACTATTTCATTTATCTTAAGTAATGTAATCATGACAAATGCACAGCTGTAGAAGTAAATTGAATTCTGGCACTGTAGAAGCACTTAATACATAAAACTTACCAATTTGACTTAATGTCGCTTTAGTCAGGAAATCTCATTGAGACGAAGATATATCAGACAGAGCAAACGCACATATTGTACAGCATCAGAGACAGTCAGACATTAATAAAAACATTGAAAATTAAATGTTTAAAAAGTGGCCAAAGGGGTGCGACATTCAAGTTTGAAATCTTCTGTAATTCACTCCATTTGTAAGGTGCAAAGTAGTGAAAGGAAGTCTTCCCAAGATCAGTATTTTCCTGAGGGGTAAACAGTCCTGAGATCTGGTCTAGTGAGCAGTGGTTTTAAATTTAAGAACAGAAGTGATACACTGAGACAGCTATTGCAGGAGATCTTTAAAAATAAAAATGAAGAATGGTACATAGGGAGTCGTTCACACCAGGCATCTTTGCAGGGTTATACAATTCTCCCTCTACTCTTTCATACCCCAATGACTGTCATTAAGTCATACACCAGCACTAGACCTGTACAAAAATGAAAGCTGACTTTGTTCCCAGCATGGAGCAATACACCAGTGTTGAATTAGATATTAGGTAACAGGAGGACAAAAGAGAAAGAAAAGACAAACCTTCCGTAGGTAGGGGACGTTGATGCGCTTGAAAGCATTTATTACATTTGGTCTGTCTGCGAGCAGGCTACAGAATGGAGCTTTTGAATAAAATATTGATATCTACACACTCAGAGCAGATGTACATGTGTATACAGTACTGTGCTCTGATTTTTTTCTTCTTCAAAAATACAAAGACAAACTGTATTGAGACCAGTGTAATGTGAAACAATGTGCATTTTTAAATACTTCTTCTGTGCAGTAAGCAGAACAAAGGCGGCTGTTCTAAATCATTGCCAAGTCAGCAGAGTGTGAAGAGGCTGGATAAACAAGTTTCTATCACCACCTTTAAATAGCTTCACAAAGACAATAGCTATTTACAATCCACTAGAATTGTCATTAGCTATCGCCTTCTTCAAATTATGATGGATTCACATCTGGGATTGAATAATTGATTTAGAGTGACTTTTTTGGGGTCAATGACTTGGAGATATGATGAATGCACAAAGGCATTAGTGAAAATGCCCCTGCCCTCCATCTTTCCTTTACTTTCTCATTCCACATGATGAGATGTGACAAGATGTTTTCCCATCCATAACAATCAAGAACATCACATTTGTTGCACAAGGTTGCTGAACAATGCACCTTCAACTGGAATCGTTGACAAAAAAAAATCAGACGGACAACTCTGTAAGATATCTTTCCTTTTCTCCTCAGGCAACCACATCACATTCATCACCTGCAACACTTGGCACCTTTTGAGGGAGTAATGCTTCCTTGTGAGCGTCCCCTGGCCTTGAAAAACATTTGCTACTGTTCTGGTCCAGCTCCAAGTGCATTCGTAGTGCCCTCCAGACGCACTCTGAAGCCTAAAGAGGCAGTGGGGAGGCAGTAGGGGTGCACAGTGGGTCACTGTCCAGAGCACTGGTGCAGAGCATTAATTGCTGAATCAGAGTGCATAGCTGGAGCTTCTGCAGTGGCAGTAATTGGGAGGGGAAGCCTGCTGACAAGGCAGTAGAAACTTTGTGGAAGGGCTAATGGCTGGAAAACTAAACCAAACATTAGTAGGAATAACAACCTGCAGGAGACACTACATGCAGGTGGAACTGGAGTCAGGTTTTGTGCTGACTAGACAAGTTAGAAATAACAGAGCAGAGCCTGGCTGAGATTCCTCCGTTTGTAGCTTCATCCGTGTTGTTTTAACCAGCGACAGGATTTGGATTTGGATGGGGATAGAACTGTTGGCGGATGCTGTTTGTATAAAATATTATTTTGTGATCAGTGCCATATCAGAAAGAGATATCAGAAAATAAATCTTGATACAAGAGGAAAGTATGACAACAGATAATTAAAGAATCAATGCAAGTAGCTCAAAGCATTGCCATAAAAATACATTTAAAATTGTCCCGAATGTATTGCATGCTGTCATGAACAATAAGTGCACACAACTAAAAAGTTCATGATCACACACACACACACACGCACACACACACCAGAAGCGATTAACTTAATGACCGTTCCATTCCCAGCATATTAGGCACAACCCATTGTTCCACAAGGGTTGATGTCAACTAATGTGTTGAAATTTGAAACAAGATAATAGATCAACGCATTGCAATTGCATGCTTTGTTTACCACATGAAGACAAACCCATTTGGCCTAAAATGACAGTGATTGCCAGATGTTTCCATCATCTTTCACCCCCATTGTCATTTCCTGGAAGCAATCTTACTCATCCTGCTATGTCTTTTATGGGGAGATAAATCACAGCACGGTCACGATTTCTGGAATTGTATGAGCTCTTTCCCCTTGAACTACTAAGGTTGTAAAAACATATTTACCACTCCACTCAGAAACGGGTGCCAATACTCATTTCTCAGTCTGTTTTGTTGATTGAATGTTCAGGTAAATCACCACGAGGGATTAATATTTTTCCCGAAAATGAGACATTTTCTATTCCGGGACAAGAAGCACACAGACCCAAAATCTTGAATACTGAATGATTTTAAGGTATGACTTCAGCTATGGCACAAACTCGTTGATCATATATATGCATATACCTTGAAGTTCCAAATCTGACCGCTTTATTGAGGCAAAAAAATGCAATTTACCTGAATCAACATTAGAATAAACATAAAAAGCTTGCCACAAGCAGTTTGAACTTCATTATGGCTTCGAGGAAACTGACACTGTGTGTGATCTGTCTGCTGAGAACAGCCTCACGGAACTGATATTTGACTATGTTTCTTTGTATAAACAAAGAATTTCACTGAAGCAAATAATTTGGCATTTACAGAGTGATTCTTTCTAAGCTGAGACAGATTCCATATTCTGTTAACATTCAGTAACTGCTGGTGCCGACCTTGATTCCACTGCTGCACTGCTTTATGGCTGTGATGCTATATATATATATATATATATATATATATATATATACACACACACACACACACATTGCATTTTTTACATGAAACCCTCATAGTCAACACAAATATTTTTAGGCTGTCATATAAAATATTAAAATGATCAGATACAGAAGTTAACATACAGGAAGTGTTGACGTTCTCTACACGCCAAGATACACATTACTGCCTGGAGGATGTGGGATTTTTTTTTTATTTATAATTTCTGTGCAAGAATTTGTAAACTGTAAACAAACAAACAGCTCAAGTCTGCATCTGTCCACATCTGAAATATGGTCAAGCTTGATTGATAATTCAATAATGATGAGCAAAGTCAATCAACTCAACAGGGACATCTGTCTATTCTATAAAATAAATTACATTAATTTCATTAACAAGCAGAGTATATCTGCATGCCTTGTTCCAAAGTCAAACTAAAACCTGAGTGTTCACTTCCTGTATTTTTTACAGGTAACCTCTTAGTATTTTATACCACATTTATTTATAAAGTATTGTTGCGTGACTGTGATGCCTTGGAACCATTCAGTATGTGGACGTTAGTGTTGATTCTACTGCTCTCTTACCAGTTTGTCAGTTAGAAACAGGCCCAAGGCAACCACATGCCTTTTATAACACAGTGATGTGGTAAATTGAGCCCTGAAGGGCAGTGGAAAATAAGTGTGTGCATGTTTTGTTTGCTTGAATGTCTTCTCTTAGATGCCTTGCCGTGGGCGTCTGTCCTACAGTATGACAGAGCCTTTCATAATGCACCAGTGACTATATGTGACATCAGCCCATACTTTTTTTTTCACACTCGGCAGACCCCAACCATTATAATTTAGTCCATGTATGTATGTTAGATTAGATTATTTTAGATTGTATGTATGTGTGTATTTATATATAGTTTGTTGTCCGATCACGTCGGGCTGCTTTGCACGCAGTGTCAAACACGCTCCTATTTTCTCCGAGGAGTTCTCATCAATCACAATTCAGGGCCAAGGACATCTTTTTTTATTCGCAGCGTTTTATGTTCACTGGTTTTCACATGTGGCCCAATCTTTGGGTGTCTGACACAAAGAACTTTGTTTATCTCTGTGAAGACAAAATATCTGTGATGTTTTGACGTGCTGCTGCAGAGACGAGCCAGTTGGAGAATAAAAGAAAGGTGTTTAGATTGTTATTTTATTTTTTTATTTTCAGTTGTGTCTTATTTTCCCTGTACAGATGCTCAGTTGTTGATGTATGGGTATTAGTGGACAGATATGCTGAAGGACATGTGAATGGTAATATGATGGCCTTAACTACTGCTGTTCATATATATCAGGGTTAGAGAAGGTAATAGTGATGTATTACCTGTAAAAATATGATTTAATGTGGTGTGATTTGTGAGTGAATTAATACAGCTTAACAGAAAATAAAATATGAAAGATTTATCTCAGGTGCCATATTCATTTTTCTGAAACATAGCTTGAGCTTCATCCAAATGCAGAACAAGACATTTACAATCCAATATCTTTGGCCTTACAGTAAATGGCTGTATTGTGGAGCCACTGTCTCAGTAGCTGTAGACTGACACAGCTTTTGGCACTGACAGCCTCTCAAACATTATGTACTGTAAGTGAATTAAACTAATGCACCCGTCTCCTTTCTACTGCTGGACACTATTTATTAGTCTGATCTACATCCATAACTCTTATTCTGTGTCACAACTCCATCTTTTATGCTGCTGGCGGAGTGAAAAATGCAAGTGCCCAGCAATAACAGCCCCCTACTTGTCTGATGAACAGATATGTGTGACAGATTATTTTCAAGTGTGTGGGCAAAGCGTTGCCCCATCAGTATATATGTGTTGACCTTGTTTTTTTCCGCCTGTCATCATTCATAATGTATTATTCAACGGATCGTGGCAGAAAGATCTTTTGCCAAAATTCCAGGGTACAATGCATAAGACGTCCACAAAAAAATATATTCATTTTTTTTTCTTTTTTTACCATTTTTCCACACAAAAAAGACATTAGCATACAGCTATTAAAAAGAGGTAGAGAAAGAAGAAAATGTATTAGGACTGAGCCATGAAAATAAAGCAGACCAAACACTTTGGTTTGATGCCTGACAGTCTACAATCCCATTATCTCTGCTGGGTAAGGATCCCAAAGACTCTCCTCATGGGGAATATCCCTTTAGACAGGTGCACAGGAACAGACTCCACGGTTGATAATCAACATCGTTGTTTCAGCGCCAAGTAACAGCTGACTAGTACAAAAGCGAAAACTACCATACATTACATTAACTCAGCACTAATCTGGGTTGAGCTCAAAGTATTTAAAAAAATCAGGATGGATTTAAAACTGGATTTAAAAGATTCTCATGGTTTTGGCACGAGGGGAAAGCATTTGTTCACAGAGCAGAAACAGCACAATAAATTATTGCAGTGGTGTAGCTGTCTCCTAGTGATACATATAATTTTTTATGCCCCCCCTACCTCCCCCAATACTATCCACACATTGCTCCTCTGTTGACAAAAAGATGGATATGAACACTTGGTTTGGCAATGAAATAGATGGCAGACATTAACGCAGCCGGGTCAGTGTTTGTCTAATGTTTTACAACTGCAACACATTCATCTTTTCAACTAACCTTTTCATGTAGGACAAAGGACTGGCTTTATTGTTTGATGGATTGCTATGTGTTACTAGTATTTACAAAAGTGTATATGTGTGAATATTGTGAATAAAGGGGAACTATGCCCATTTAAAAAAAAGTCCTACCTGTTACCCCTTTGGTCTAAACAATGTATTCACATGAACTGATTCCTACAATTTTATACTTGTAACATTTTGAACCATCTACTTAGGTTTAGGGTGCTTTCACAACCCAAAGTTTAGTCAGTTTTAATCAACTTTGGTGCGGTTAAATTTTTGTTACGGTTGGTTTGGTCACTTGTGAACACTCTAATCATTCGCTGGTGCAGACCAAAACAACTGGTGAGAGGGGGTCTTTCAACAAAGAACCAAAACACACACATAAAGATTAGATATGTGACCTTCAGTTTGCCTCTGTAAGCTACCACTGAGCTAAAGCAAATCTCTCATTGCAGAATTATCAATGCATTGCTCAAACCAGTATTTAGCTTCGTGGTTGAAGCAGATCGTGGTTCAAGTGCATCAAAGCTTGCCTTCTCCGATTATACAGATGTCTGATTGCAGCACGTCGGAAATTATAGATCAAGACATTATTGTCAACCCAGAACATCAACAGGCGCTCATTCTGAGCATTTCTTACCAAATTTGTTTGGTAGGAATATCAGAGCAGGATAACAGACAGTATAATCAAAGGTACTCAGGGTGCATTCAGCTCCATGTTAGATTGTTTATTTCCATGTTTACATTTTTCACTACTAACTTTCCAACTATTGAGAAATAGCACTAGGAGTATATTCTCAAATTCGTTATGTCATCAAGGATAAAGTCTATTAGCCCCAGTATCGTTTTTCCTCCACTGATTCATTTATACATATATACAATGAAGCTGCAGTGCTGAGAGTTCAATTGTGTGGAAGTAAACTTGCCAAATTCCAATATGCAGCATCACTTCTCTGGTTTTCTAGCTTTGAGAGAGCTCATACAGAAATTGATTGAAACTTTCCTAGGCCTTGGAAATAGCATATTGGGATTCTTGTTCCCCTTTAAATGTGTCACTGCCCAGACACACGGCGCTGCAATGTGTTGCATCTATCTGTGCAAGTGCCAAAATAGGATCCAATCTTTATTGTTTTATAACACTTCCTGTCATGTACTGCTGAAGAACAGATGTAGCAAAGTGTCTGCTGCCACTGCGTTTAATACTATAACAAGTATCACCTCTACAATGCAAGGTTAATACTACCTGTCAGTGTCCCAACGACAGGCTTCCTGATTATGATTGATCAGGTTCTTATCAACCCCCATTGTAAGACAAAAGGCATTTGAGGAAAGGTTGCTGTGTTCTTCTTTGGAACTACAATAGTCCTTGGAGGAAGATCACAAGGTGCAAGAAAAGAAAAGAAAAAATAGAACTTGGCAAGCAATTGTCATCTGCATCTCAACTGATGCAAACTAGGAGTTAGAGTAATGAGAAGCCACAGTGTTACTGCATTTTGATTGGCACTTTGACCTGGCAGGTTTGTTAATCGTCACAAATTCTTTGCGATTACAATCAGTCATTCGTGCCTCCTGCCGCGCTGATGGCAGATTTATGGAAATTAGGGCATCATAATCCTGATCAGGTTGTGTCGGCTTATTGTGCGAACAGAGCTCCACGACCCTGCAGTAATTGCCTCTTGCAATCTTCTAAATCTTGCTTGACATACCAGCAAATCCGTGGGTCCCTGTTGTGTTTTCGTGGTGACCTTGGTTTGGTGTCAAAGCTTTGGAGCAGGCTTGCTCTGAATGTGGAGAGAATGGGGTGTGCGACTTAAGATTCCATGTGCATTTCACTGACATTTCTGAAAACACACGACATGCAAAACTCGGCAGGTAGAGCAGTGCTGGAATAAAACCGAAATAATTCTGATCAGACAGGACATTTCAGGTGGAGGGACATAACCTCAGAGCCTGCCAAACTCTCGGACTCGGACATGAATGGAATGAGAGGGAGGGGCTGAAATTGGAGTCCTGAAAAGCAGACTAATTACCCTAAAACACTGATAACACTCAAATCCTCCATTTCCTGGAGGCTGTGCATAATGGTTTATTAACTCTACATAATTGACCGTAATTAGGAAAGGGTCTCAGATCTTTTGTGTAAGAAACCACAGTGTTTTTCCATAATGTTGTCTTTAAATGTCAAATAGCAGACACTAATGTGCCTTTTTCTGTCAGGCTGAATGTTAATAGTGTGACTACAAAAGTGCTTTGTCATTGCCACAATATAACGTTTAACTACTTGCTGTTAAGTATGAAAAAAATAAAAAATACAAAAACAAGGATTGTAAAATTCCTAATTCCTGCAAGTCATTCATCTTCAGGTCTACTGATTCCTCATCCATACCTGTTTAGTTTAATGCAAAACATGGCTTTAGGCCCTGCACACACACACATGTGTATTCAGTTCTAGTACCTGACCTCTGCTCGGGCTGAAGTGGTGTGAAGTTATGCTCGGACTTATCCGATGTACCAAAATTCATGTACAAGTATGATAAATTTACAAGTTGACCTGCCCTAACAGATGGAACAAAACTGCCACTCCAACAAGTTTCTGATGGTAAGTCAGACAGGACTTTGCAAAGAAAATGTACATGCATGCAGGAAAATATCATGGGCAGGGTTGTAGGCATAACGATTTATTATTGTCCATTACTCTCCAGACTAAAGAAGACCTGATTAACATTAGCTCTATCGACTGAGTAAACCACATTAGTTGCCCAGGAAAAGTACTGGTTTAACAATACCACCTGGTTTTACCATGGTCCATAGTCCTAGAATATTTTAAGTACTACTACTTTAAATATATTTTACTCAGAAATAAAAGCTATTGCTTGTGTAAAAATGTGCAAAGATACAAGTAAAAAATAGGTCAATTAAAAACAAAAAGCAAAGGAGGTCAGCCGAAATTTTAATGTAAGTTATATAATGATGATCAAGTTGTAAATATTAAATTAAAGAACACATTTAGGCCATAAAAGATATTGCTTTCACACATCAAATATACTCACACCCTAATAACCACATAGCTCTCATGTGTACACCAATAATATTCCTTTTCTTTGCAGCTTGTGAATACAACTGATTATCTAGTATACATCCATCCTCCTCAAAACTATTAGATAAAAATGACTGATAATGAATAAAAAGAGCTAAGGACACCAAAGCGGATGTCTACTACGTGTCTTAAATATGATGACACTTCTAATAGAATTAACAGCGGGAAAACAAACACGGACATGTGTAATCACAATTAACTCAACCGCGGCTGCAGGCACAAACACACACACACACACAGGCCGAAAGAAAGATGCGCAGTTTTAGCGCAATATGTGGTGCACGTTGTCCTTTGGAAAGTTGTAACGCCACGATATTCTCAACGAGACTTGGGGCCTACTCTCGTGTCTGAAGGTCCGCTACAGCCTCCTCAGTTTGCTCCAGGTTCAACTCTCCGGCTCGTTCATTCTTCCGAGCAGTATGTAAACAGACCACTCAGACTACTTCCTGCAGAAGTTTTTAAACATTTTTAACTTAAAGTAGCTCTGTTGTCACCGCTGTGCTATGGATGGTAGAAAACAGCAGAACGACCCCGCACATCTCACTGAGGATAAACCCTTTAAGTGAGTAGCATGCCATGGCTAACACTGCATATTTGGGATTCCTGGCGTGCTTGCTGTGTGGAAAATTACATTAAGGTAGGTTTAACTTTTTTTGTATAACTTTATTATATTGTGTAATGTAGCCATGCTTCTTCCCTGCTGCTGGAACTGCAGATTTGGCTCCTTTTTATGTGACTTTTGTTCTTACTCTGTAAAATATACAACATAATACATACAAATAATACTTGAGATTGAGAAAACAAAGTACTTAAGCTGAAGTTAACAAGAAGTTAACAGATAAGTAAAAAGAGAAGTAAAAGAGGGGCGAAACGACCGAGTTTCAGGGACTCCTCTTCTTGCAGCTCCCCCCTTCCCCTTTCTGCTGAGAAAAGTTTGCTCGCACTAAAATATGTTTTTGAAAACATTTGGTACCAGAAATACGCTATGCGACAACAGCATCTTCATTCATATTAATTCAGCGCAACCTAGTTTGACAGTTTTGTGAGCAGTTGCTGACATGATTGACAGCTACGCGAGGGACACACCTCGGCTCTGATTGGTTGTTTTCATTCAGGTGCGGTTGATTCTTACAAAACGCCACCAGGAGCACTGAGAGGAAGCAGAGACACATGATTTTTGTCTGATGTACTAGTGTAACTAATGATTTTAATAACCTGGGGTATTATTTGTAGGCTCTTAACATGCACCTGATAGGTTCTGATGTCTGTATCCAGGCATTATGTGCTAGTGTGTTAGCACATGCAGTATTTATTGGCTGGTATTGGTACCAATTTGCCACCCTGCCACGTATTTTTAAGCAGCCAAAAGGGCTGATAAAAATGAACTCAACATGCCTTTGCCCTCACAGATGCGTGGTTGTGTTGTGATAGGCTGACAGTACCAAAGTATCTCATGTGTATCTTTATTACATGTGGGGGGAGGACAGCCACTCATCTGTGACTCAATTACAAGAAGACAACAAAGGAGCAGTAGCATCAGTTTTGCCTAGAATCCACATGGCAATCATATTTGCCTCTTGTAAATTGAATTAGAAGACAGGAATGGGAGCAGGTAAAAGGCAGGCACAAGAGGGCTCTTTGCTCGTCAAGACTAATTGTGTCTCAGAGTGTCACAAAGGCTTGAATAGAGAGAGCGGCTGCCGTAATTAGAAGGCCTGTGTGCTTGTTCATCAGCCCAGAACCTTTCTGCACCATCGGCTCGTCTGACTGAGCCTGTGACAGCAGAAGAAACAGCAGTACATTGATTGCGGCATCAACCGTATAGGAGTGAAATGCAGTCATTTCAGGATACATGATGGTCACGAAAAATGTATTACACAGAAAGTCATATCGGGTGGCTGGCTGCGTGGCTACTGCAAAAATCCCAAAATGACAATCAATGCTCTGACACAGAGAGCAGAATAAGTATAAGAAATAATGGATGTTCATCTCATTTAATATGACACGAAATGGGACTTTATCTCACTTTAAAATGAGAGCGAGAGAGCACACTTTATCTCATCCTACCATGAAGCGAAACAAAACATCACTTGTGTTTTTGTCTTGGGGCTTTCGACATGACTTGCTGCGCCTCAATCCATTGACTCACTTTATTTTTAGAAGTGCTATTTATGCTGCTGTTTCTGCTTCATCGGTTCGTACACAGTAGGTGAAGAGCCCAAAATGAACTCTCCATAAGGATACATACTGTAGACTTTGTGTAAACCCACTGGACCGTGGAGTGCCCCAACAGAGTGCAGGGCTGAAATGGACTAAGCCATCTGAAAACTTTTTGGCACGAAGCCTATCCGTGTTGGTGACATTTTCACCTGTCTTGGAGCACAGATTTGTTTACTGCCAAAAAAGCTATCTCAATGTCAACACCCCAATGTCATACAAGATTCCAGATCTCCTCTCGTTGCCTTCTGTCTATGCTAAGACATGGCTTGTAGCTGAGGAAATAAATAAATCATAAATATATGCAGGAATGTGTACAACTTCAACAGTGTTGGGCAACACAAATACCCACAGCATAAAGGCATACAGCCTCAAGATTTCCCTAAGCCATCTGTATTTACTCATGCATATATAGAGCAGTTTATACAATGTAAAGGTAAAAATCTGCAGGAACCAGCCATATCATCCAGTGATTCTTTGCTCTGAAAGTGTATTCAATTAGAAACACATCCGTGTACTGACTGGAGAGGTCAGTGCATCAGTGTGCTCGCAATTCCACTGGCAGCTCAAATGACCAACGAGGTGGCAGTAATTGCATTAGAATCACTGAAGACTGGTGAGGCGGGCATGAGAGTAGTCAGATATGAGCAAAATATGTCAAAATGTTAATACAACATCGGTGACATAATGCTGAATCAGAATGTTTTTACTTTGAAATCCTAAATAAACAGATAAATAGAAAGAAGACATTTGAGGCTGATTCAACATAGCACATCTCTGTAGGAAACTGCTTTGACCTTGTTTTCCAGGTTTTGATTCTAACTCTTCTATAGCCTGAATATCCAATGGCATCAGTGTTGGCTAAAGGGAAAGTCGTGGGCTTGGTGGCACAGTATCCAGCATATAGTAATACACAGTGTAAAGGCTGGTCTGTCCTTTGATGCAGCCATCCCTTTCCAAGGCCATCGGGTCCATAGGTTACATCTTTTGCTTTGCTGTGCTTCAGTAGGTGGTGGAAGGTTGGTACAGAGAAGAAAAAAAATAAATGTATGTATTCTGTGATGCAACAACAAACCACAGCATGAGCACTTAATGCTGAATATGTAAATTGCATATTTAATCACATACTTTGAATACAAGTGGTAGAAATAGCCTCTCTGAAAAACATCTTTTCTCCCTTGCTAGGAGGTAAAGCTTGGCTCTTTCCAAGTAGAATGGCACAGCTGAGCATGACTTTGATATCTGATATAATCACAGATGACACATGGCCTGAGTGAAAAGCAGAGAAAACCTCTCCTCTGCCATAAAGTGCTTGCCATAAATTCTGCTTTGTCTTTTAAACCAGTGTTCTTAGGTAATCTAATTACCTCAGGACAACATTATTTTTTTTAAGTATCACTGACTTAAGAAAAAAAAAGTACCTTTTACTATCATACACGGTGACTTAGAGCTCTTCATGTAATCTACACTTAGTTGAGGATTCAGACTTGGATAGAGTTTATTGTCATTCAAGCTTTAAATCAACAATGCACATTTGAACAGAATTCCATTGCATTGACTCACTGTGTTGAGATTACAACTACAACAAAAGAAGTACTTAAAAGCTAAAATTCTTAAAGACAATATGTATAGATTAATATGAGTGTTTATTATTTACACTAATAAAATAAATTGTCTGGTGAGTCAGTGCAGTCATACTAAAGAATTGGTAAAGCGATAATTAAAGTATCTTTACCCTCTCTAGTGTTGCTGATAAATGTTCATATCGACTCTGGCCTGCAGGGACATGAAAAGTTTTTAAGCTTTAGTGAAGACTAATATAGAACAGTGCAGTATAGTATGGACCAAAATATTAACCTTAAAGTTCAATTAGAGAGCATGATGTTGATAGATGGATGTCAAGCCAATGTGAATTGAATTTTCCTCTACCTCTCAGATCAGAAGAGACTGGCTTGTGTGATGAATGATGACATTTATTTGATTTGGGAGATATTACAGTAGGTACTGTCAAGAGATATAAATGGATATAGTTTCACCATCATATTTTACCGGAAGACCAATACTCTATTGTGGATGTGCAGCGAGGATGGCAAAGGTGGGAGCGACAGCCAGTTGGAAGAAAATAGTTGTAGAGAAAAGAAGAAGATATATATTTTGTCAGTTTAATATTGTGGAAACAATAATTGTGTGGAAGTGTCAGATTCACAGGCATGAAACTGCAGTTAGAGCATCCAGTGTCTTTGCTTGTCGTAGTGTCCTAGTTTGTTGTTCTTTACCTATTTAAATCTGCAAATGTCAATAGTAAGGGTCATACGCGACAAGTTAAAGTAAATAGTGCATTTTCCCTTGAAGCAGGAAAAAAATTAAAAGTCCAGATTTCCTCCACTTAGACACTGTAGTTCACAGCTCAACATGTGCCATTTATCTTATAAATATCTTATAATATTCCAAAATGTGCATTTAGCCTCTAGGTTAAAAGCCACTTCAGCAGAAATGTTTTAAATAGGTTCTTTCTATTCACTTTTTCCTTCCTGTATTTCATTAATTTGCCTGTTTGCCACTTGCTTCACCATGGCAGCCAGCATTCAACTCATTTTATTCAAGCAGGACACACACACACTCATGTAAATGTTTCAGAGAGAGAATGTAGTCAAATTATATTCAAGTACATACTGTTTAATACGCTAAATGTTTCCGACAGGCCTTTAGCCTCAGGACGAATGTTCCATTAGTTTAATGTTCTTTATCATTTTAAAGGAAAAACAGTTTTTACAGACAGTAAGGCTAATTCACATTCATCATGTAAATAAAAATAGAGAGAAGTGAATAATACCTTGGCTTATCTTTGCTGTAATGAGTCACTGCACATTTTCTTTTTTTGCCTCGTTTTGACCTACAGAACTTCCAGCAAACTTTGCACTGGTAATAACAATCATTTATCTCTGCCTGCTTGATGACACATTCTTAATATCAAATGAATGTATTTATGAGTTTATGCACCTTTTCAATGCATTGTGCCACAGAATTTATGGGGCGTAATTGTAATCCACATGCATTCTTCATAAGTTGCGGAACAAGGTCATCGAGATGTTGTTCGTTCAAAACAGAAGCTGTATTTCCCAGACTGGCACAATAGGATAAGTCCTTATTCTCTTTTTAGACAGTATAATTAAATCTTTAGCTGTGTTTGTTAGAAGAGATGATCCCCCTTGTAGTTGTATAAGATCCCGGAGATCTTCACTCCCACCTAAAGGTCATCTGACACAGGTTCAAACAATTGCAGCTGTGGACGGTGATTTATTTGAAAAGGCTTGCACAGTCTTTTTTTCAGCACCTTAGAACCGACAAGAAAGTGTTGCAGAGACTGGCCATGAAATAAGAAATGAAAAAAAAAAATCTTCTGACGGGTCCTCCCCAGACTGTCCAATCATTACAACTGCATTCTAGCTCGCCCATTGTTGACTCTGATCTCATCAGGATTCCAGCATGCTGGGATGAATTTGACGATCAGCACTGCAATAGTCTCAAATGATCCGCTTTTCATTCCTCCTCTCTGATGGTTATGAAAAATCGGCCTGCCAGTTCTGCTACAAAGAAATTCAGATGTTTCATAGTGAGTCAGACTCGAAAGCTTCCGAAATCCTCTCAAATAAAAGCATGACGCAGCTCACTGGGATTACTCCTTGTAACTGTCGGATTGTTACGTATCATTGCCATGGTAATGATGCATTTTTGCATTACTACAGAAAGCGTGTAGGCTTCTGTGTATGCAGCAGTCACATGCAGTTCTTTATAGGGGCACCCTGGCAGGTTAATACATGGATGATTCCCAAATTGCATCCAGTGGCTCACACTGCAGGTTAACCTTAAAAATTGAAAAAAAGAAAAGAAAAAAAAGCCATTTGGAAAACCCATTCTGAATGTTTGACTCAGACATCGAGGATCTTTTTATGTCATACAGTTGACGACTATGGTCTTTTCCTCACCTTCATAAAGATGTTTTTTACCCTAATTATTCAGATATTTCCCAGCCTCATCAAGTTTTAATGAATCCTTTAGTTTGTTTATTTCCAAAACCGGAGCTACAGGAATAGAAACTGTAAAATTCTTTGACTCAAGAAGATTCACCAAAACAGTTCACTTGCCACTGCAGAGTTGTGTTAGAGATTCTGTTTTTATTAAATGATCTTTGCCTGAGCACATCAATCAGAAAACAGCTACATTTTATTTGGCCCGTGGGCAAGCTATTTACGGCATTAAAGTTAATTAGCTACAGCTAATAAAATCTTCTGCCAGTAATGTCTGTCATTTAAACTGCAGAGAGTGGCTGAAAATGAGAAGTCTGCTTCTTGAATGTTATGAACATTGCTCTAAAGAATGAGCAAGCAAGAAAAAGTTTTGATTGGAGATTTGTTTTCCTTAGAGATGGCATTTCCAGGTAGTTTAAAATATTGAAACTTGTTAAAAAAAAAAAGAGAATATTCTTATCATAAATCATAATTGAGTTTATGGTCTATCTTAATCTTTAGTTTCAAATCTTCTTCAATACAGCATGATGTTAATTTTGTAAGTCATGGTCGAATTTAGAGTAAAATAGATAATAAAGCCAGTTCTGCTTTATGTGTGGCTCCCTTGTGATTATGTCGCTACCATACTGTGTATTTTCACCCTAGAACTGCCAGTTCATCATAGTTAGTTGAGGCATTTTAGCCATTTCCTGTGCAGCATTTTCTACTACTAGTTCATTCAGTACTAAAGACTCTATAAGGAGTCTGTTATTCAGTCTGAATTTAAGTTGATAACAAAGCTAGCTAGCTAGTGCTAGCATTAGCCGCTAACATACGGCAGCATCCTTCAACCCAACTCTTCTTCCATTCAGTCCCTGAGACAGCCTCTCTTTTCACTGGGATTGTTTAATTTACTTTCTACAAGCCACTGCAATCAGAATAATTAAAAAGATGTGGCACATAAATTCTTATCACATCAGCAAGCACACAGTAATCTGCCTCTGAGGGATCTAAATTCTATGCAATTGACCAGAAAGCATATTAACAGATTCTCATTTGAAGTAACTAACTGGAGAGTTCAATCGTGGCAATTTACTGTAGGATTTGACAGTATTGCTTTGTTAATGTGACAGGCAGAGGAGATCTAGAGAGTCAGAAAGAGGGAAAAGAGAGAGAGGGAGAAAAACAGAGAAAATAGGGAGTACTGTAGCTGATTGACAGCATGAAAACTTGTTTATCATGGGCCTGCAGATGTGACTGCTGTGGCACCGCAGGGCAGCCATTCTCTTATGCTGGTCAGGTAGCACGCTCCATTTCCTAACCTGTCAGCACGGACAAGCTAAACACAGGGCTTTTTGACATCGCCATTTTACATCGCTCATTCTCACTGACAACTCCAATCGAAAGGAGACTTGACACAGTGTCATTCCCAGCGGGCCCCCCCAGCAACCTATGTGCTGTGCTTACAGTTTGAGAGAGAGAGAGAGAGAGAGAGATCAGTGCTGTCCATGGCAGTTTTGTTTCTCCCAGGTATGCAGAGAAAAATGTCACGTTTGGCATCCACGCTCCGAGCAAAAGCCGCCCTTGTTTCTGATCGTTTTTGATGATGGAAGAGAACGCTCTTCGAATTCAGATTTTTTTTTTTTTTGCTTGAAGGTCATGTTCTCTGATCATTTTGCCTGGGAGAATGAGAACGAGAGATTGCAAGTTGATTTACATCAATCATGTGTTTTTTTAAGACTATACAAGACATTTAAAGAAATAGTTTGACATTTTGGGAAATAGTCTGATTTGCTTTGAGCGTTAGATGATAGGACTGATTCCACTTTCATGTGTGTATGCACAAGGGTAAAGCAGACCTCGAGGCTGTCCAAGATCTCCGCAGTGATATGTGGTTGAGTTAGGTAAATAAAGGATAGCGTCTTGAGAGAAGCTGTGCTATGTGTTTTTATTTTACTAGGCAGGGTAACTATGTCATCACAAAACCTACTCTTGTTTGGGAAATTGTTTTATTGGAAAACAATGCACAAATTATCTGCCAAATGACCTGAGTATTAGTGCCCCACCTCATGTAGGCAACCTTGTACATTAAAATAAGCAAAATATTCCTTTATTTCCCAAATCTTCCATTGGCATGATCATCTTAGAAGCCTTGGTAAAAATAATGTCTAGTCATGGTCATTATCTGTTTTTTCTTCAAGGCATGTAATGTTTTTTTCCATTATGTCCATCCATGACATTGTTAGTTATGTACTTTTCACAACATTGCAGTGTGTTTGACACTGCTTGTGCATCAAAGTGTCTCTGTGTGTGTACAGTCATTTTGTGTGCATACGTGAGCAGCATTGTTTCTGCTACAATGCTGCGATTGGAAAATAAAGCTCTTTTATATTCTATTGAAAGATAACATCTCAGTTGCAAGTATTATGAGTAAACCCAGAGGAGTAAGTCTAAGTGTGCACACACAGACACACACACATACCCTGCTGTCACTGGATCAGGCGAAGTAGCGGGTGAGTCAGCTTGACTTAGAGGTTCTCAGGGAGAGAGGTTTTTTAGTAACAGGGCTTTATCACCTCCATTTTGTTCTTCACAACAAAGCACTCAGGCAATTTGAGTTCTAATGCACCTTTGGAAAACAATTACTCGGAGCCCACTTCCATCAGCCCAGTATGAAATTTTAAGAGGATGGCATCCAAAGGGCCATAGATGGTTTGGAACCAAAAGAGGTTACATAGTGCATCCAGAATTTCAGGAAGCTCATTGCTGTTTTTGGAAATGTACGCTGCAACATATCATATCAAAGGAAATATCCATGAGCAAGTATTTATAGTTGCAGTTATGCTGAAGTGAGGCTAAGTCAGTGTTTTCATGGTCTGTCACTGTTGTTGTCATTGACTGTTTCAGTGCTTTGTACTTTATACCAACGTTGGGAGATCTCCAACCTAAATGACAGAATAAACCATTTGTCAGTACCACCCATAAGGACTCATATGAGCGTTTGTCAAAAGCAGCTAGCGGTACAGCGGAGCGTTCTAAAAATAGCACACACGTCATTCTACATACACGTACAGTTCGGATGTGGCTCAGTTGATAGAGCCCACTAGTCGAAAGGGCGGTAGTTCCATCCCTGACCATGGCAGCCTACATGTCGAAGCATGGGCAAGATACTGAACCCTAAATTGTTCCCAGTGTTGCCTTCATTGGTGTGTGAATGCATTCCTGCTGGTGGCAGGTAGCACCGTTTGAGGTAGCCTAGGACACCAATATGAATGTGCTTCAACCATAAAAGTAACAAAATATGGCTGCGGAAGATGTCAGATGTATAATTAGAGCACGACCAATATATTGGTTGACTGATATTATTGGCTATTATTGGTCCGTCAAAGGCTTATTGGTTTCTATTCATCAGTGTTTTTGTGGTCCAATGTTCACAGACATGAAAACTTTAATGACAGGATATATAATCAGAAAATAATGCTTGGAGTGATTTAGAAATGGTGTTAGCTATCTATTTTATGTTATATTTATTCTTTAGTTTCTCAGGTATCATCTCCAGAATTGATTGACAATGTAATGCATTGTATGTTTATTGTATAATAACGTTAATTATTCTATAATGAAGTGATTTGTTTCTCTGAATACCATGTCATGTAGCAGAGATATGCAGAGCCATATTGGTTTACAGTCCACATAAAAAAAGTCTTTCATCCTAGCTCAAAAAGTCACTATATCGGCTGCCATCTTGGTTATCTGTGAATTTTCCACTCTAAAATGAATATTGGCATAGATCTTTAAAATCCTATATGGCTTTGGCTCTAGCTACAGTCCAAAGTGTTGCTTTTTTTCATTAATTTGTAGAGAGCACTGGCTTGTTCTGGTTCCTGAAAACACCACTGCATATTTGGGAAGAGCAGCAGGACCAAAGTAGAGAATTTACATACACAACATTCTGCTGTTTGCAGCTGGTTGAATTTCATCAGTTAGATAAGAATTTCATAAGATGCTGCCCTCAATGTTTGGCAAACCATCAACTGAACAAAAGAAGCCAGGACTTGAGCTTGCCTATACAGTTCACCCTGCAGTTCACACCAAATAAAAAATGTTCCTTCAATAAGCTGACTTCCAAGGATGTATGAGCAAGAGGCATGAGGAGCAAGGAGGCCTTTGCTGTGGGCAGAGGGACAGGGGAGCTGGGATGATTTCAATGAACACCCAGAATGGGATCCATCTGGGGCGTCCTGGGAGGCCTGAGTGGCTGGAGGAAGCAAATGGCCCTCAGGCCCCTGGCGATTAGCTGGAGCATTTCCCGGGAAAAAGGGGCGGAAAGAGATGAGAGAGAGTCAGAGAGGGAGAGAGAGAGGAAATCAGCTGGCCCAGACTCAGGCATTAGTTGGACTGCTCTGGAAATGAAACCTGGGGGAAGATTCATCTGTTTAAAGTTTCTTTAAGCTTCGCTGCTTCTTTGTTTCTTTCGTATCTTGGTGTTGTTCTGTTTCTACTTGAGGGGGCAAAAAGCAGTGCAGGGCGGGATTTTGATGTACTTGGCCTTTTGAATAGTCAAACATGACTTGGTACATGTTGATACAAGCTATATATACACATGACATTTACACATACGGAAGCACAGCAATGCACCATGGACCTACAGTACAGAAAGGACTCGCTGCCTTATTAATGGGAAGACGATAATCCATGTGCTCATAATCACATTTGCAAATTGCAGATGTGTAATCAGATTGGTACCCTTAAAAAACACCATCCTAAAATGACTTTCAGAGCCTTGGGGCCTCCTGACCACACGGAATATTTCAATTACAACAAAAAATGTAGAGTGAAGATGACAGGAGGGTCTATTATTAAAGATAACACATATTACACAGAGGTAATGCCACCATGATATGGAATATGGCACGGTGTGGTAGTTAATTCCCACATAATGTGTTGAGGGACATGATTCTCCCATGGCACTGAAGGCAGTGCATCAAATGCATCAGCAGCTGACAGGGAAAGAGTTGGGCTTGTGTCACTGCTGCATCTGTGCTGAATAGTTTTGTCTGATTAAAAGAGATTCATCTAATAACCCAGGGAACAGCGTCGCCAACGGAGGATGGAAGAGCTGCTGATGTGATGCGGCCTGCTCGCTCGCTCCCTCTCCCTCTAGCTCTTTTTCTATATTGGAAAGGCAATGGATCATTAGACATGGTGTGGGGAACCAGTGCTAGGTTGTCGAATTGGATTTTATTACATTTTCTTAAGCCTTAATTAGATCTGGGTCTAAGAGACTAATGCCATTTTGAATAACAGAAAGATCATGACAGGAAATTAGTTAGTGTTAAAGATAGGGGAAATACATAAACTATTTATTATGGGCCACACATATCTAAGTTTTTTTTGTTGGCTGGGAAAAATGAGGTTGACCTAATATAGTAGCAGATGACTTTCACAAAGACAGATGACTTTTTAAAATGAAATCCAAACTGTCAAAGCATTCAATCACAGGTTTTCACCAGATTTAAAGATCAACTCTTTTTCAAGGTAGTAAATGTGTGATGACTGTCATGACTTAATTGCAACTCAGTGATATTTCATCTGTTTCAGTCTCATTTTAAGACAGCTGGGGGTCGAAAATGTATTTTATCATGCACAGTGTGGTGCCTAGCTTTGACAACATACTGTATACTGCGTGTTGAATATGCGCAGCAGCAGGAGCGAGCAGGGAGAGGGGAAGAGGCAGTCTGCATTTCAGAGGCTGAAATTGTTTCATGGACAATGAAGCAGCTTTTTTTATGGCCAGAGACGGAGATGAATCAACTGATGCTGGTTGGCTACGAGTCAGCTTGGAGGGCAGGGGTCCATGTGGAATAAACTGCCCTCCTGGGAACCCACATGCTGTAAGAGACGGTATACAACCGCCTGTTAGCAGAGGCTGTAGATATAACTCGGGGAACAGCAGATTAGAAGTCACTCCAGGATGAATTTTCACATGAATTTTCTCTTCAGAATGAACTACAGTTGAGTCAGTGAGGATAAAAAGCTGCCTTGGACGGAAAGAGCTGAACAGTGACAGAGTGCATATTAAACCAGATAAGCTCACAGGTCTTGCTCTGCAATATTCTGAGAGATACTATGCAAAAGCCTTTATGACCGTACAGTTATACACACATATGTAACAGATAGCATAAATCTTCGCTAGAGATTCCAGTGAGCACACATGCAGAAAGATGTCCTCAAACAAGACATGAATCTGTCAAGGACGTTCTGCAAAGTGAAATATTTATGTACAGTCATCAAATCAATCCCACACAGACTCAGGCATTGTATTGATGGCGATTTGGCCTCACATAGTGTAACACTGATGCAATAAATTGTGCTCCGAGGTCAGCTTATCTCCTCGATTTTTGGTTCTGCTCGGAATAACAGAATGTGTCAAAACATGATACTGGGATATTGTAGAGCGATGCTTGTTCGGTCAGATGGAAATACAAATTCAAACGGCGCCAAAAACAGCAATCCCTCACACTGATTTGATATGAAGCATGCAGGGTTTATCCTGTTACTGCAGGATTTGTATCAGGGTATGTTTTTCTTTTCCATTCCCTTGAACATTCAATCCCTCTCTTTCTGTACAATGAATGAGAGAGAAAGGATAAAAAGCACAGAAGGGGAGTTTTTGGTTTCACAGTGGCCAAAAGTCAGTGCTCCAGTTTTTTCAACACATTTATGATGCAGTGTAGACAAATATTGGACAATACAAGCTTGGGTATAGATGGTCTTGGATTGCATTGCATTGTACAGTGTACAGGACTCAGCCTGGGAGTTTCATATCTCAGAGCACTTTGTTTCACAACCTGTAATACTGGACATATATAATTAAGCTTCACAATCAGTCTGCCATAGCCCGTCATTCTATCTTTGTAGAACTTCATCATTTCCAATTCAATGCAAATTAATTTAGCTTCACAACAGTTTATTTCTACAAATATGACGACATTTCAAAGGTTTTAATGATAAACATGCTGCTGAGTTTGCCAAATTTGTTTTATTATAGTATAATCATAATTATTACCTTTTCAGCTCCATCTTTTTTCTTTTTTGTACTTATTGTTGGCTGTTAATCTTTCCTTCTCACTGCCTGAGCATGTTTCCCTGCAAAATAAAATAAAATTGGAAAGAAAATCAAATATGACATAATTATCAGTTTCCATTTTCCAGTGTCCCCTCTATTGCAAAAGCCATATGATGATACAAGCTTTTTTATTGTTAACAGAACAACTCCACCCATACTGACTGAGTGAAGCTGCTACAGATGGACTGCTGACCATCTGGAGTGCCAATAATTGTCCTGGTGAGCTGGTCCACCTGAAGGTCATTTAAGGCAAGTTCTATGACATAAAAACAATATAAAAAGCTCCCATGCTGCTTGGTAGATTGGATTGGACTGCTGACACACAGGTGTAAGGCGGCAAATCATAAGTTCATCGTATCTCATGAGCCTCAGTTCTCACTCCACAAACTTTATTTTGGGAAATTCAACCTTTCACAGCAGAAAGGAAGAAGCTAGCAAAAAGTGAAAAAGCACTTAACAGATCCAAAAATTTAACATCATCTAACTTAGTGCCTGGAAACTGAGTTCATAGTTGACTATGTGCAGACTAAGGAGGTAAATTTGTTCCATCTTATTTTTTTTAATCATCCTTCAAAGTCAGTTTGTCAAAGCAAAACAAATCATAACAGTTCAACAAGGTTATTCAGTCTGAGGTCCCTCCAAGTGAGAAATGCCAGGAAATACAAACATATTCTGCCTGAAATAGAGCTCCAGCAGACCTTTTTTCACCATAACCTTTTTGACTTGTCATAGCAGGAAACACGGGTGTAATTATTAACCTTAACTGTGTTCCATTAGGTGTCCCATTAGGCAGTGTCAGTCAGTGAGCATGCACGATACCAGAAGCCCAGAGAGGGTTCACCGAACTGGAGTGCAGCTGTCATTAATGTCATCAATTACAGCACATCTGCTTGTCCTGCCACGACCTGTTCAAATGTCTACTGTAAAAAAGATTAATTCGATCAGGTGCCCATCTACTCCATATAGTCATAAACTAATTTATAATGAAGTGAAGCTTGTGTGCTAGATAGTTGAGGAACACATCTTCAGTTGCCCTATATCTCCTCATGGTGACTGTTTTCTCACCTGCTCATTAGATTCCTGCACACACTGCAGCTAAATCACTGCATTATTTTTGCATTGCTCAGTCTTTATTACTATTAAGTCCCTTGACATTCCTGCATGGGGCAATGAGGGAGGTGTCCTGGGTGAGATGAAAATGCATTATATCCCTGTGGAAACTGATTTAAATTACAATGAGTTACAGCTGTTTGCTGAGGAATCTGACACAACTGTCACATCTCCCATATTAAACAATAACTAACTAACTAGCTAAATAAATAAACAAGTCAATAACTAAATAATACCTATAAAATCAAGCCTAGATTCGATCATGTGGCAACAATATTGCAGTCCTGGGAGACCTCATTTGTAAAAAAACTACTGGCGGATACATGTGTGAGAGCGGCTGTTTGTTCATAACAACAATGGCTTCTCTTAAAGAGGGTTATCGCAGAATCTGTCAGCAGCATCAGTACTGAACTGAAGGCTTTTGCTCTTCTCCTGAGTGTTTTCAGTACTGACAGTGGCCCTTTTTATACTGTGTTTCAGTAATGAAGCTCTGCTGTCATTATGACATTCATACAGATTATGCAATGCCGTAATATTGGCATCCCAAATCTGTGAATTCACAATGCAATTTGGCATTGCGGAATGAAGCGGGAGGAGATGGTAGTGCAGCAGTACTACCATATTATAATTATTACGTGTCCTATAAGCGACGACCGTGGAAGAGGCTTTCACTGATGGCGGAAGTACTGCATTTCGTGTTGTATCTCATGCCTCTGTTACGACTTCCAAAGGCGTTTAAGGGCCAGATCCCATTATGCCTCTGGGACATTCAGATTGCAGGTGAAACATTACAGAGGCTTAAATATCACAGCTTGAAACAGCAGTCTGAAAGGGGCTTGAGTGTGACAATGATAGACAGATGGTTCAATCGATTCCCTGCCAGGTATCTTTTAAAAACGGCTACCCTTTTCCAAACAGTTTCCAGTGAGGGCATCTCAGATGGTTCTGTTTAACAAAGCATCGGGTTAGATAAGGACCTCATACAATCATTTAGATAATTCAAATCATCCCTTTAAACCATTTTATAGAGATGTGATGAAGACCTTTACACCCGCCAACTCAGAAACTGTTTTTCTTGTCTGTTTGTATAAGCTCTGTGCCATGTGTGCTGCTCTGACATAAGAAAATGAGCCATGAATCAACCTTGAATACAAAACAAAGTGTTTTCCATCATTTGAAGGATTACGGTGAAATTGCTGTGATTTATTTTCACTTTTCCAGTTGAGTGTGAAAATTGATACCCACATACACATGGCCTTTTTAATTGTGTGGGTGAGTGCAATGATAAGCAAGCAGGAGGGCTCTCTCCTTTGATAAACTAAGGACTTTATTTATTGCACCCTAGAGAAGAGAGAAGTATTAATTTCACACTCTGCCTCACAACTCCCCCATAGGAGCAGATTATATATTTGTTATATTAAGGAGGCGTCTCTGAGTCAGAACAGAATACAATTACACCTTGGCCCAGTAATAAATGAATGTGTGTCAGTACAAAAGGTCATTGCTGCAGTCATTCAGTCATTCTGATTAATGCTGAAATCTATTTTTTAGGACAAAATGTAATGATTCAACCTCCACATCAAAGTGTTTCTGACTTTGGCTCTCGCAAGAAGCAATGTTCAGCGTAACCCGACATACAAGCACATTAAAGCTGCATGTGTCATTGTTGGTCACAGGTTACAACGAGCATGTCCATTGTGCTTAGCATCCCTTCTACCTCACACTCTACTCGACAGCCCTCGCTGTCTCTAATGTGGGGCGTTGAGCGTGTTTATTTTCTGAGGGTGTGATTGTAGTCATCAGTCATTCAGTACCATGACGTTTTTTTCAAGCACCGTGGACTCTATTTTAATTATCACTACAGCAGGGGGGCTGTTATTTTCCCATGGCAATCTTTGGTTTTCTCCCTCAGTGCAGTTGTTTCCCTGTGCTGTGACAACCCATTGCCCTCACAGCAGCAATAAATTGATTTTGTTACATGCTGTTGTAGGGGTTCAGGTCAATAATAGGGGGAAAAAGGGGGAAAAACATAGATCACATAGATCACATACCCCGTATCTCTGGCCTAATCTCTTCTGTTTCCCTCTCACATTCTTATTTCTTTTAACATCCGATTACACATTGTTCATTCTACCACTTTACTATGACCAGCTATACCTCCAAGCATGCTGTGAATGTATACACTGTACATAGAGTGGGGACCTGTTATCTAGAGTCCTGCATTTCCCAGTTGCTCTATTAATGTAAAGAGGAAGTTCATCTTATTAGTATACGTTCTCCACATCTCCCTGCTCTAATGCATATTTCTTTAGCATTACTCTAAGCTTAAGAAATAGATATTATTACATTTTTAAAAACATCCAATTACAGACAAGTGGTAACTTACAAAATATGATCCCTGGTGTAGCCTCTTCTAACCTTTTTGTCGGTATAGGATGACAAAAATGTAGTCAGACTTTCTTTATTTTCAAACCACTATTTATCAATATGCACTTCGCTTAGGCAAAGTGGTACTTTTGAGCTTAATGCCAATATCTCCTCAACTCCTTAGTGCAACTGAATGCTTAACAAGACATCTTTAAGGGACCATAATGGTACAAATAACTGAAACTAGCTATTGAGACTATCAACTCATGAGGTATGTTCAATCAGACTTCTTTTTGCAACCACTGTAGTCGCCCCCTGCTGGCCATGAGAAATAATGCAGGTGTAACCCACTTTGTATCCACACATTCCTCACTTGACTGCAAAACACAGATTGAGCTGAAAATTTAAATTCCATGTTGTCTCTGACAAATAAATTTCAATTATTGTAGGTTTTAGAGTATTCAGTGAAAGTGTGAATAACTTGGCTGGATTCTGTCTGAAAAAAATTCAGCAAAACTAGTTAAAGACACTTGACATGAATCATGTGCATTAATTAAATGTAATACATTTATTGGGATAACACAGTGTTTACAAATTAAATAAAAATTCTGTGGAATGTGGTGGTTTGATAGCTTTAACAGGGTTAACACATTAAAAATTAGTTTATAATTTATGATACACCCTTTTTAACTGGCTTTTGAGGGAAATTTAACTTATTTATTTACTAACATCCTGATGTTTCACAGCAGATTTTGCTTTTCGATTAGATGACTCAGAGCTCAGTACAACTCCAGGAAACGTGGCTACCCATACATAAATGGAAATGATGAAAACTACCTCTTCTGGGAGTCCATCAATTCAAAATAAGAGTGCATTCATAAGGAGGTCATATGTTAGACTATGACTGTGAAATGTCAAGATTGGCAATTACAACGGAGTTTAAGTGTTATTAAGGTGAATATTTGGCACAGCATGCTGACACAGATTCCTGGAGTGACTCAATCAGGCCAGAGGAAGTGGTCCATGTTAAAGAACAGTGGGTGCACTGAGCTGATGTGTTCAGCTATGATGTCCAGAGTACAGATGGAACTAGGGTGTTTTGTGTTGCCATGGTGACAGCAGGTGGAGTTGGAGAAGGTAACTGGTTGAATTGTTGAATTTGATGTGTGCAGCGCTCCCTCATAGTTAAGGAATCCAGGTAGTGTGGATCACTTTCATGCAGACAGTGGATTCTGCCGGATCGACCAACCAAATGACCGCCCATGCCATCTATGTATCCATGCCAATAGCATTAAAAGTCGTTTACAAGCTAAAATATTGGCTTGCAGAGAGAGGTTAAAAGAGATGTTTTGGATGGGTTTATATTGTAGATGTGTTGCTTTAATGTGTCTCCCCTGCAGGTTTAAGACACTGGAGATATGAGGATGGAGATTATAGCTGATATATTGTTAATTATACTTCAGATATCACTTTAAGAAGACCAGCATGTATAACTTTTGGAGAAAAAGATTGAATCATGCAGCTCTTCTAGACTTCTTATGGGACCAAATTGATCATATTCTGATGGTCTAAAAAGTAATTTGGTGGACTAGAAAAAATGTATCCACTAGTCTACAGAGGTCTCTGTTGCAATGTAAATCTATGTGGAAAAAGTATTTTTTGGCTTCATAACATCATGTAACGTTTAGTTGCAGCCTAACTGCTAGATGCCTCTAAATCCTACATACAGTAACTTTAAATGGACCAGAAGTGGAGGGTGTGTGTTGTGCTCCCAGCAGGCAGTAGCCAGTCAGATAGAGCTGGGTGTTGAGATACTGTAATCCCCTTTGCCTTGGGTAGCTGGTGCTTGGGGACATCGGCTGGTAATTACCTGACCATCACTTCATCACCTTGACTCAACTACACAAGTTTGACGTTGGTGATTCAGCTTTAACGGCTCGCAAAGGTGACAGCAATCATACGGGTTATCCAGAGGTAGTGACTGAAAGGTTGAACTAATTGAAAAAATTGCTAGTGTGAGCTTTCTGTGTAGTCTATTATCGTGAATGTTTCATAGTTTAACAAAGCATTACTTCAGACCAGTTTACACTAAACATTAAGAGCCAGTATTCTCAAGACAAAACAAAACAAGGCAATCAGAGATGGCAGACACAGTGCCCTCAGTGCTCTCTGTTGGCCAGAGGATGTATATGCAGCGGACACACAGACAGACAGACAGACAGACAGACAGACACCGCTGCCCAAAACAATACTTCACTCCCACTCTGTGGGAGTGAAGTAACAATGTACTGTACATCCTTAATAATAATAATCTAATATAGTTTGTGTAATATTTATCTGTGTCACAAAAGCAAAGTAGGTGCATTATAATATTCTACAAGGCAAGCGTGGAAAATTGAGTTTTACTCACGATCTGAAACGCCTGACTTTATCTGGATTGCCTTATCAATTCAGTATATAAAGAAAAGTTTCACTTTATAGTCTACTGCCTCAGTTAGAGGCAAGCATTTTGCATTTGACTAGTACTGTAACATTAAAAAGGGTAAGGCTTAGTGATTTTACAGAAGCCTTGACATTTAGGATGTTCCGGAAGCCGTTCAATGCCGGGCATTTCTCTGCTGCTCAGTAAGCTGATTGCATTCGTTTACATGAAACAAGAATCCAATGAGGTATGGGTATCAGATATTTCTGTCAATTTTTACACTTTTGGTTTAACATTCAACAGAGTGTTTGTTCTCCTGCCTGCTGCGCCAGCCATTTCATGAAGTACACAGCAGGAAAGAGTGATCGTTTTGATATTTGTGTTGCTCCATAAAGGTCAATGAGTCAGATTGGAATATTTAATAGTCCTTATCATGAACAGTGAATCGAATAAAATCTACTTCGCAGAGCCCCGGAATGAAAAATTATGCCAAGATCTGGGGAAAAGGTCAGGCTGATGTGTTTCTCTGTTGAAAGCAAGGACGTAACCAACACTGACAAGAAACGGGCACTCGTGGAGAAAAAGACAGCATCACTCGCGTTTCGCTTTCAAGCATGACGGAAGCTGCTCTTCACTGTAGCATGACTGATTGTTCCACTGCAGGAAATGTTGGAGGTACATTTGTGACTTTTTAACATAAAACTAATCAAGCACATCCTTTTTGCTTCTATAATGCCATGCTCTTTAAAGCAACCTTGAAAATGAAATATCTTGAAGGTATCTCAATCAAGATTTTGCAAAATGATGCAGAAAGACACAACCGAGAAACACGTTGCTATTCCTGCACAGTGTACAAATGTTCACTCAATGTCTCTTTGACATCGTGTCAGCCCAATGGCATACCAGTACACACCTATCAATTATGTTGCTGCAACTTCTGTCCCCATCCTCAGTTCACATCAGAAAGATTAAGCACTGGCAATTTCAGGATAATCTGACCAATCTGTCAGTGAAGAAACAGGTCAGAAATCAAAAAGTCCTGTTGGAATCAATCTCCAGCCTGTTGTGTAGCCCGACCAGCCCTAAAGCTGCAGTTACTGTGACGCAGAACTCCCATCAGTCTCTGGTGGAATGGAAAAAGGGCCACATGTTGTTAAAGAAATGGACTAAGACGGGGGCTGTCAGGCGTCCTGAGGAGGGAGTCACTCTTCTTATTACTCAGGTAGGGGGGCTTGGCCCATCTGGCAGGAGACCTGACTTTTTAGCTTTTTCA
The DNA here is from genome assembly GCA_903364295.1 of Serranus cabrilla. NCBI lineage: Eukaryota > Metazoa > Chordata > Actinopteri > Perciformes > Serranidae > Serranus > Serranus cabrilla. Next base: position 502,766 of record CAFUXE010001209.1, on the reverse strand, counting down.
GCTTTTCCACGTCCTCTTCTGTGCTTTCTATCACGGTGACTGCTCTCTCTGTCTCACTCTCTCCGCCCCCTCTCTCTTCCACCTCTGTCTTTTTCCATCTCTCCCATGGCAATTGATCTCCTTCTCTTGTCTCTTTTCCCTGCAGCTGCCACTGCCCTACTATGAGGGTATGTTTAATTAGAACGGGTGATGAATGGTCTCCTGTCCTGGCTCAGAGAAGAAGCATACGGTCGAAAGAGAGAGAGAGGAAGATGGCAGAACATTCAGCAGAGAGGAAATGATTTGGATAAAGTGGAATGTTATTATGTTCAGGCTGCAGCCTGCTTGAACTATTTGAAATTCTTTAAATACAAGAAGTGGATGTGTGATGTTGGGTGCATCTTAATGTGATAGTTTTCAGGGGTGAAAACCCTTCATTATTTTTCAAGTTTTGTTTTAAGGAATTAAAGTAGTTATATATGAACTATAATTATAGTAATTTGTATACAGCATTCCATATATTTGCAAGTAGAGTGACTGTTAAACAGGAAGGCATAGGGTGCATGCAGTAGATGATTATAGATGTAAAGATGCTTATTCATCCACTCAACCCAAAATATTTCATTTCTTCTGACAGAAGGGGGTCCTAGACATTATCTGTGGGTCATTCACTCCTAAAAGACGGGTCGTTTGAAAGCAAAGTGTAAGAAGCCATTTATGTAGATCTGAAACAACAAGTCCTCGACAGAGAGCAGGCTGCTGCCCACAAACATCTTAATCTGACTTTCATTACTGTCAAATGACTGCAGTGTACCATATGTTTGGCATACCTTTACTGTAAAGCTAGAAACATCCTATAAATCTATATCTTTTTCTTTTTTTTTTTATGTTTTTAACTTTCATCTCAGTCTCTGTGACTGGACCAGCAAACCAATGGAGCAAGACTTCTATTACTGGGACATATCGACATCTACCCAACATTGCCATGGGGTGTTGTTCATCATTTTCCCAAATGATGAACAGCTTTTTAGGTATTTTATTATCCAATAGCTTGGAAAATAGTACATATACTGGCTTTCCCAGGGCAGCATGCCCCCCGGACCCCCTTAGGTTTTTGGCTTGGTCCCAATGTCTACAACGTCTAGCTCTGTTCTCCCTGTGTCTGCATAGCTTATCTCTGGTGTGCTCTGGTTTCTTTCCACACTGCCTTTCAAAGTAAATTCCAACCCTTTAAAAGTTTGTGATAGACAGGTGACCTATGGACCCTCATCTTGCCCATAGCAAAATGACCCTGCAGTGGATGATCTAACCTCTCTGAATATCTTAAACTCTCTTCAAGTGCCTCATTTGTGAAGCCACTGTTTGAATCTCTCAGAATTACATGTCGAGCCGGTAAACTCATTTCATTTCCACTGTAGTGTGTAGTATCGTAGCTGCACGTCCTTGGAAAGGGCCACCTGATAACCCTATAAACTTACAGACCCCTTGGCAGCAAACCTCAAGGGAGGCCAGGGAGAGAGAGGAGCAGTAAAACTGAGCCGTCTATATCACACTATGTGAGTGGACTTCAATTTTAAATTTGGTTGCACTTCAGTCCTGACGGTTGTTTACATGTACAGAAAATTTTAATTTTAGGCTGTAAGCTGTTTTGAAGAATGCATGAAAAATATTGTCTGAATTACCAAGGTAGCTTACACAGAATATCACATACCCAAGAGATCTGGTAGCTTTTCTCACACTGTGCCAGTCAGTGTGTGGAAACCTCCTTCCACCTAATTTTCACTTTTGGTTTTGCAATCTCAACAATACAAACTGAGGCAGGATGGCTGTCAATTAGACATAAAACTGCCATCCAGCACTCTGAACTAGCCAGCAGGATGGCTGACAAAGGTGTTTAATTCCTCCACACTTGCCCCATTGCCACCCCCAATGTAACAGATGGAGATGCAAGCAATGATGGTGTTGCTTGTCAATGTGGTTGGATCATATCTGGTCCATATCTTCTCCACTTTTTCCTTGGTGTATACTCTGTTTACCTTAATCAGTCTGACAGAGTTGGCACGGCACTGGCAAGTTAATTTCCCTAGCCTGATAAAGAATGTATCATATTTCATCATTCTCCAATGCCAAAAAGCCCAACTAATATTTGAAAAATGGAAGTAAGACTAAACATTTGAATAAATGTAGCAGAGCTGATGGACAGGCGACTGGAGGAAGAGGTCGGCACTCTCTAGAGCAAACACAGAAAAGACCTCTCATGGTCCCATAGACTGGTAGCATGCTCATGAAGTCCAAAGCTATGAAAAACTCGTCCAATTCAACAGTCTTGCTCCCCTAGATTAGCTATATCCATTTAATTTGTGTTATATTCCAATAGGCAGATTAATATTTGCATTAATTCCATTTATTTTTGCTGCTCATGTTACTTACTGAATGCTTTTGTCTCTTTACATTAATGAAGTGGAGTGGTACCTCAGTACATATTTAAATTCTCACTATGCACATATATTTTACTCTTCATCCCTTAGAGCTGTCGAGTACAACCAAACCTCTCTACTGGTAAAGGCTGAGCAGGGTCAAGGTGACATTACAGCAGTTGGGAGCCACATTCAGGGTTGAGTGAATGGTGATGGAAGTGGAACATTACTAAGGCCTCATTCTCCCTACATTTTCTCAGCCAATCAAAGGCAACCTTTTCTCTGCCTAATCCCTACGTTAACACACTCTGCTTGCTCAGATTTAACCTGGGACATCCAGTTGGAGAGTTGCCTGCTGTGCCATCACCAGTTGATTTCTCCTGATACAAATATATACACTCATAACACAAGCACAGAGTCATCCCTTAATAATCTGCCTAACATTGTCATAATGTTTATGCAATTCATAATTGTAAGTTAATGAGCCGTCATTATAAACACATTCTGTGTATAGCATATTATTCCATCCTGTCTTTTTAAGGAACAAATGATTTATAGATGCCATTTGTTTAAACTGTGAACAGATGCTTCTTATCTCTAAGGGCACAAGTACTTTGAATGACTTATATGGTTTCAAGTGGATTTAAAAAGCTAGACAGTTGAATTTGAAGTTTCTAGCACAACAGAAACATAGAAAGTCCTGTTTGTTTTGCTTCATAAATAGTAACATATCTGCTCATACAGTAGATCTGCTGAAATACTCACTCTCTCTCACAGGCAGTGTTTGACAGCTGGTAGTGTCAGACAGGAGGCCAAATTCAACAGCAACACAAATAAACAGTCATTTTACACAGCTTTGCAAAGTGTTTTTAAATTGCATCAATATTTAGGTTTGGATTTGCATGTAGCATCTGCAGCTGCCAACAGTCAGCTCTCTTCTGGTGCTATATGTGCATCTCAGCATGGCTGTTATTTGAGAATAGCACAGGTTTAAACTTGCTTCACTTTGTTACTGAATAGACAAACTGCATTAGAGCCAATCAATCCACTCAAGAGTGTTAATGATGGGTTTTTTTTAGGTCGAGGATGCCAACTTTAACCCTCATGAGCCAGTGTCACTCTTGGTAGTTAAAGTAAAGTAATGCACCACCTCATTGTGAGCCAGGAGGTGCAGCCTACTATGACTCATACTTTGATGCAATGAGTAATGGTGACGTTTGTAAGCCTCAGATGATAGGAAAGTGTGGGGTCTGTCATGTAACAGCTGGTGATCTATAATAATGGTTTATCCCTCTACATCCAAGCAAGGCATCTCATTCCTCATTCAAGCCTCTCAGCTTGCACAGTACATGGCCACACTAATTCCACTCCAACCAACATGCACACAGATGTGCACAAACCTCCCTCCTGGGGTGACTGGAATTAATGGTCAAGTCTGTGAGCATGAGAGAGAACAGGTCTGAAAGATTTACTCTCCCTCCAGCTGCCATAATTCTCTGCCTCTCTCTGCATCCTCTGGTGCTATGGTGATGAAGGCATGATGAGAGGAAGCCTCTTTTTCATCTCTCTCCCATCAGCAGAGTGTTGCCTCCAGCTTTTTCAGCTGCTATAAAGCCTGTCTGCAGGTTCCTTTGCTGGACTTGACTGCTGACTACTGATTTATTCAGAATCTGAGCTGTTGCGCCATTGAATTCTATTGACTTGGGGTATATTACAGCCAACGCAATATGACATTTATCGGGAATTCCCTGGCATAATCAGCTATAGATTAGTTAGGATTAGGATTAGCATTCTTTGACCTGACAGTTTGCTCATTATTGATGATAGTATACATAGCATTTCATCCTGGATGAAAACCTTTACTCTGAACTAAATTAAATAGTCATGTCAAGTTAAATACTTCATGTGATCTATTTAAAGCCTTTTTATTCCAGAGGTATCTTAACACTTTCATTCTCAGTTTTCATCTCAGACAGTCCGCCAGTGAGCCCAGTGCACACACTGTCTTAAAGAGACTGCAAAAGTCTCAGCTCTCTAGCTATAACAGTATAAAGTATGAAAATATAAAACCTTTGGAATCCACTGGTACTTACAACATCATGCTAGCTAGTGAAGAAAGCTAAATAATGCTCCAAATTTGGGCTACATTTAGGCAAAAACCTGATGTAGGCATTTTCCTAAGGGTCCCTTGACCTCTGACCTAAAGATATCTGAATGAAAATTGGTTCCATGGGTATCCACAAATCTCCAGTCTTTACATTTATACGTTTTTCTCATGCAGTACAAATGTGTTATTTTTCCCTATTGTATTTGAATATTCATAGTGAGATCCCTAAAAAGCCTCAGCATAACTTATATCAAGTTTGACCGTAAATCTCTTGTGGATTCATGAGCTCAATTATATTTATGTGTGAAGGCGTTAGTCCCAATAGGAGCAATTTGATTGTAGTAAGACCATTTTTCTCACTTGACATCAGTGTATAAAATGACCTGTGACCGCAAGGATAATCACAGCATTGTGCAACCAGAAACTAAACCATGAACTGATAAAAAGAAAAATAACTGAAGAAAACAGTTTTTGACAAAAAATCACATCACACATTTTTTAGGGGTGTTCTTCATGGTCTTTGAATCTCTCCAATAGTATATTGGAGAGATTTTTGACCAATTTGTATTAATTCTCAAATGGTCTAACATGGTTACATTCAGCACCAAATATGTGTAACAAATGGCAACAACTTGTGGGATAAAGGTGAGGATGGGAATGACCTTCATATACTTGTACCATAATGCCCTTGTACAGTTTTACAATTTATTTTAATGAATTATTTTTGAATTCATGTTTTTCCCCGAATTATGACAAGAACAACACACACATACACACTGTGTGGAGCTGCATCTCAAATTAATTTACCCCTGAACATCCCCTTGAGTGGTAAGAATATAGAAACAATTTGTTAAAGTACATTTAGACATGTGATTATGACACTGTTTTATTATCCAAGCTGCATGATGTATTATCAGACAAGGTGGGACTGAGACTTCAAATTCCTGTGTGTCTGATATCAGTATTTGCGGGTCAACCCAGCCTCCTTTGTTGTCCTACTCATTGACAGGGAGGTTACTTGGGATGCATTGCTGGAGTCTGACAGCTGTCTGCTCCTTGGCACCTTTCGGCATGCTGCTTTCCCAGAGGTACCCGGAGGTGCCGAGGATGTGCACTGCACATCTGTCTATCAGGGAGAAGGGAGCGACTGGTCACGTACCAGACTAGCAGCATGGACAGGAAAGTGACGTGATGGACATACTGTACATACAGGTGTATGACAGTGGAGGCGTGTGAGGCTCTGTTGGATGTTGTAATGTGCCAACTTCACAGCTCTGATTGAAGTGATTTTTCATGTTTCAGAGGTGCCCTCCACAGGATTTGCAAGATTTTTAGTGTGATGTAATAGGGTGAGAGTATTCAAGATTCAAAGCAGCATGCAAAGAACTTGAGGATTTGTTAAGGTGATGCAGCCGTGATATTTGACTAATGGGGCTAAGTGGTCTTCAGGATATCAGTGGTGCAGAGTAAAGTGCAAGATTTTAAATAAAGCCATGTAAAATACTGTATCCCATAAATCCCCTTGCTCCTGGATATATTTATTTGGTCATAAATGTGAATATACCTGTAATTGTCAGAACTTCCCATTAGTATCATATTTCATACATCTATGATCAACAAGATCTCCAACTTAAATGATAGACCGTTTGTCAGTAGCACCCATAAAAACACATCTGAGCATTTGTCAAAAGCCTGCGGTACAGCGGAGGGTTCTAAAAATAGCTCACAGGTCATTAAAAATACACGTACGGTTCACAGTTGTGAAAAAGGCTACGGTTTTGGTGAATTCATGCGATAAAACCACTGACTTAGGTTTGGGGCAAAAAACTTTATGATTAGGCATTATAAAGAACAATTTAAAAAGTAAATAAATGTACGTACATACTGGAAGGAAGTAGTTACAAGGGTGATGTGAACACCATTACGTAAATAATATTATTACGTAACTTTTGTTTTCTCACAGGACGCAACCCCTATTCTTCTGGGTGAAAGTCCACCATTTCTTCACCCCATCCACCTGTTAAACGTAATTATGAGTCATATTTTTCAATCTGTACAAACGCCCTATATTGACGTTTTTGAGGGGAGACCAGTCTGCTGTGACGGACCTTTGAATTCATGTAGCATGTGATGTCAAAAGCAACTGATTCTTTTCCAGGTTGGACATTCCCATGCTGGATTACTAAATCTAAATTGGCACCATACTTTGCCATCACCATTAGTTCCATGGCAGCCTTATTATATATGTGGTATTGATGAACATGACAATGATGTCAATAAGACAGTAAAACAGCCAGAGTGCACTGAATCATTGAAGCATTCAGGAGGTGTGAGTGAACATCGTCAAGTCGAGTACAGCCTGTCAAAGCTGTAACAACTTGTCTTGCCTGTCAGCATTTGTTGGTGTGTTGTGGAGTGTATTGAGAGAAGTATACTGTAGTTGTTGAAAGACTGGGTTTGCCAAAGCCCTCTTTAGATCATTTATATGCTGGGGGAAAGACTTGTTGTTTGTGCATTCCATCCTTAGGTGGTTGTTTTCATGGATGGGACACAACTGAGCCATTTGTTTCTCAACTGTCTGATCCCTTTACAGTACCACAGCTTTAGCAGTGGGGCCGCTGGGCGTCTCCCTCCTCCAGACTGATAAGTTTACTCAAAAAAGAGACCGTAAAATTCATAGCTTGTAAGATAAATGGCATTGATATTGAAACGATTCAGTGAGCATTTGATGGACAGTGCTTTTCAGCACAATGAGGTAACATGTGAAATTCGATATCAATCAGATTTATCCAAAAAAAGAAAATTTGCAAAGTATTTTAGCCCAGTGCCCCAGTAATATCACCCTAAACCTTTGTAAAATGTGTGTTTACTGTTATTACAGGCTAACAAATACACCACAGTGTGAAGATAGTGAAGAACAAATTATTTTTCAACAGATTATCATGAGCCATTTATTGCCCCCCACAGAGGTAAAAGACATATTCCTTGAGTTTTACTTAACTTTAAATGTAGCAAATTGCCAGTCAGCGTTACAACACCTCTCTGAGAGCTAACCTTGCTCTGAGCAGGCTCAGCTTATATACATCTTATTACTAATAGGGCCCGGGAAACTCGGGCAGTGTTTTAAAGGGGGGATTTGTGGGGCTTTCAGCAACTCATCACCCTGAGAAGCCCAATAATCCATGTTGTTTATCCAAAGAGGACTTTTGGCACAACCTCCCACGGGGTTGCAAAGCTAATGCAAGAGCTGGAGCATTATTCTGTAGGCTGATATGTTTCACTCTTTATTTTTTTCCCCCCTAGTAGTGTAAATAACCCAATTATGCTAATAGGTCTACCTTTGGAAGCATACAATGTTGGCTCAACATGGGGAGAACCTCTATTTCTGAGGCTGTCGCATACATTATCCCCCACTTTTTTTTTAACACTGCATTAATGCACATAACAAACTATTAAGTAGGCACCACATCAATTCATCTAAAAGCTTTCCCAGATTGCATATAGTGCTGAACCATAATTTAAATCTGTATTAGTTTAATTAAACACATTGTGTATATAATTGTTTTCCTTTAAGTGAGGATTGTAATGTGATGAGTGTCAGTATGTTATAGTAACTTTGGATTTATAGGCAGGAAGTACTTTCTGAGGTGTTGATTTCTCCATGTACATTAGCAGCAATAAGTATACAGTCAGCACAACATCAAATACATGTTTGAAGGCATGTTGGGTAAACACAACATGCTCTAACTGCCCTAATCATATGTCTAATTGTGTGAATGTAGAACAAAGCGACACAATAGCTGTTTTGAGTCCTTCCAACTCTACATTACCTGTGATAAACAAAAAAAGTAAGCAATGTTAATGTTATATATATATAATATATTGTTGATTGTTAATCACAAGGTCACCATGCCCTAAAGCGTACCCTGTTTTATCGTCTATTTTACTCTAAATGGAACCATAATTTACTAAATAAACATCATGATCTATTGAAGATGACTTCTAACGAGTGACTGAGGCCATAAACTCATTAGAAAAAATCTCAACTGAGGTAGTAAATCAAGCCAGAAGTTGGATGATTTACTCGTACACTTCAGATTGGACTTCTTTTTGTGAACAGTGGAGTCTCCCCTTGCTGATCATTAGAAATAATGCAGGTTTAAGGCACTTCTGTATTACCTCCACTTTTCAGACCTATAGCCTATTTTCACTTCTGTTATACAGTCTGTGGTGTTGATTAGGATTCTAAATTTAGTGATATCCATTGCAGAAACACACATAAAATAAGATTTATGCTTCTGAGCCTATTGCTTATAAGCCTATTGGATGCTACAATGCTTTGCATATCAGCACATTTCATTCCTTGGCTGTCCTTGCTTGGCGGATGAAAGTGTTGCCTGGTAATGACATTCATTTATGAATATTCAAAGGCAGTGAAAGTAGACGACAAACCAATACACACAAAACAGAAGAAAGAAATGGACACAAGCACATTTCAGTACTTTTCCTGCTTTTACATTTGAGTAAGACAGGGAGTCTTAGTTCTTCATTAGCCTGTTTTATCAGCCAGTTCCTCTATACTTGCTCAAAGCTACTAAGCGGACATTACTTTTGAGTGCAATCACTGCAATATTTAGAGTTTTGTTGAGGCCCTCGAGTGCTTACACTCTGCCAAGAAAATAAGCCAGGGGACACAGTGGCATTATATGTGCGAAGGTCAGCTTGTTAACCAAAGTAATTGGATTTTGCAACCCTCTCTGGGTGATGTGAGCCTTTAGCCCGCTGTTGCTGCACAGTCTTTCCCTGACTCCAATTTTGGTATTGATTGGTCTTTCATTTGGATTCAGAGTGAAGACAACATCAAACATCAGTCAAACGCACTCTCTGTCATAAAGCGTTCTGACATCTTGATTAATCAGCATTTATTGTTCATTTATATGAAAAATCAATTAACATCTTTGTCAGCCATACCATGGTATAGAATCTTGGATTATTTGTGGTGACAGTGCCAGTATACAACCTTAAATCACTGTCATCTTCCTCAGGTTGTTTCACACAACTTATGAGCCACGTTAGTCATTCTAATTGCAGGAATATTCATGAATATTTCTCTTTAAACTTAGTTTTAAAGGCTCAATAGTCAGACTTTTTGAGGTTTTTTGTTGGCTGAAAGGTAGACTTAATCTGTTGCAGGCAGAAAGGAAAGTGATGGAAGGGCTGGAAAGAAAATATCAATAATTCACAATGCTGAAATGTGAAAAGTTAGAACCATGGCCTGCAACAGAAAGAAAGAGAGAGAGGAAGTCGATGTTGCTCTCGGCTGTTTTGAGCAACTTTGGATAACTATTCATCAAACAACTACAATAAGCTACAGAGTGAGAAGCACAATAAAGATGTGGAGAGAAAGAAATAACGATTTGAACTTTGGGTTAAAAGTCTCAGTCAGTCAAACTGAATAGAATAAATGTCTTTTTGCTTGAATCGTAATTATTATACATGTGTAAATGACCTGGTTTGGGAAGTAAAGCTTGTTTTGTTAATATCCACTTGTTTTGTTGGTTATGTGGATGTGCTATGTTTGCTTTGTTTGTGGATCATTACCAATTTTGAATGTTATCAGCCCCTTAATTGACTATTATGAGTTGTGATCAGCCTCATACATAGGGGTCATTAGGGGCCTGCTGCACCTAATAGTAGGTCCAGAATGGCTGTTTGCAGTTTGGTTAGGTTTCACTTTCATTAGGTTTGAGCATTGAACCACATGGTTAGATTAAGGGGGACGAAAAAACAACATGGCTCAGTTAAGGAAAACAATCATGTTTTGCATTAAATGCCTTAAAAATGACTTGAACATTGGTGAAACTACATGGTTAGGTTTAGGTAAAAAAGGTGGCTGATAAGAAATGTTGATGTTGCAGGCCATATTATGTTCTGCTTATGGTTTTACGTGTATTAGACCCCTTCCAACCAATACCTTAGACATTGAAAACCATTTAATACGTCCATGACAACGTTCAAACTGGGTGGGAGCATACTGTTTCTTGTGGTTACGATGAACTGGTTGACAACTTTAAAAGGTGATGGCTGTACCTGAAATACATACAGGGAATTATGTGCATACCCCCCTTAGGCTGTCAAATCCTCAACTTCTGTTATTCTAATACTACTCACTTGACTCTTGTCTAATAACACCTTAATTTATACCCATACACACACACACTGGGAGCAATTTGGGGTCTTTGCTCAAGGTTATGCAAGGAGTTGAGAATAAAACAGCACTACAATTAATGGCTAACCTGCTCTACCAACTGAGCTACAGTCTCCAGAGGCTGGATTAACCCACCAGAGCACCACAGTGCAAAAAAAATGGGCAGTAGGCCCAGTTTGAAACTCTCTACGCACATTCTGCCAACAAATTGGTTCACCATCAATTTGCACCATATCAACATCATAAAATATTAAAGGTGTTAAAAGATTTTCACATGGATCTGGCAACAAGACAGGGCTTTAGAGTCAAAATGCAGGAACAAGCTATGTGTCCCTACACTTCAAAACTGTGCTGCATGTTACCAAACACATTTGCAAGTAACCACAAATATTTACCACACTGACAACCTGGGACCTTTGGGTGCCCTGAGGCCCCCTGAGGGTCTGGGACCTTGTTGGTAATCAGACCTTGCAGCAACCCATGCACCTAAATATTCAGCCATTTTACAATAAGCAATAATAAAGATTTAAAAGGATCCCTCAGGTTGACTTGCGTGCATGTCCTTTAAATTTAAAAGCATTTCCACAATGCCTTTAAACTCATGTCAGTTTATGGTAAATAGACCATAGCTACAAGTTACCCTAAAGAAAAAGAAAACATAATTTAGTCTCTGTTTTTCCTCACAGTTCAGGAGTTCAGGAGCACTACACAATAAAATGTGTTGTCGAGCTCTGTGATCTCATACATCTTGTACTCCGCTACTGCCTGCAGTGAACAGCAACAGTATACACAAAGCAAACTGCAGTAAATTGAGCTACAGTCACATGTAACCAATAATACCAAAAGAACTATTGATTCACCAAGACGTCACAATTTCAAAATTGCCTGTACATAGTGTGAATATTGACAGCTGATTTTTTTTCCCATTCTCTTAACTGAAAAATCTTTTCATGTTTGTCATTTCTATTTACTTTAGTTTCATGCCATAACATCAGTAAAATTAATATTATCAAAGCCTGACTCTAACCCCACTCCCAGCCTCTAAACCTCCAAGCCCCAAGGCTCTCCTTCTTTACAAATCCTGGTTAAACCCCAGGCTTCGACACAGTCGTCTGCTCTATGCATGAAAAAGGAGCAGCTGTCTGAGGCAAGCAAAGATACCAAAATGAAAGAGATTAAAAAAAATAAATAAATCACTGAAACACCAGGGTAAAAATTGGCTCAGAAGCTTTTGCAGAGGTTGCAATGCTTATTTGTAATGTGTAATGTGCCAATGAGTAGCAAAATCAGCAGTTTGGTGTTCAGATAAATTACACTTAAATTACAATAAAACTATCTGTGGGTTTTGTCCCTGTAGTGTTAGCTCTACCAAACAGCATTTGTTGAGATCGCACAAGTTGTTGTTATGAAATGAAATCATTGCTTGTTTGCAACATATTTGCACATTATATGGAAGAGTAATGCAAGTGGTACTAGCAACCAGATCATTGATAACGACAGAAAAGTGCATCTCTGATGAAAATATTATCAGTTCTAAGCACAGACTCCCATGCACAGTAGAATTATGTACATGAAAGGTCATGAAGTCTCCACACACATACACCTGTCCCTTTCAGCCAATGCAAGACGAAGCATACTTATTTGAGCTTGCTCTAAAATGTTTTCAGTTCCCAGCAATCTTCCTTTAATGAATTATCAAATCAGACAATTGAATTTGTCACCATTGCAATTGAGAAACAACTACATGAAACACATGGCACAATTCTGGAGGTGCAGGTGAAGTGAGGAACCCTTTCCTGCATTGCAGAGCCTTCAGAGGGCCAAACTGCCGTGGCCCAGGGTTCTGACTAGAGAAGATAAAGAGGCACTTTGCCAAAAGCACTCAGGCTGGTAGAAAATGCTGTGGACAGTACACAGTGTTCTACAGGTCGTAGTGAAAAAGGGGTGTTTTGGCAAGTTCCCACTCCTTGCTGCAGAGGAATGTGTAACAATTTTTTCCTTTTTTCTTGTAATGGCTTTTCGATCAGTGTTAAAGCAGATGGTAGTAAGCTGTAGTGGAATACAAGTACCCCACTCCCCCACACACATATGCACAGCACTTAATATAGTATTGAATATCCTACCATTATTTATGTGTCATACACTGAAGGATGCCCAGCTCACATGGACTTACAGGACACCACCAACATTTCATATTGATGATGAGGACATGTACATTGATGGTCATCATAAAAAAACATTATCATCATCAGTTTGTTTGCTATTTCTTCCAAACCACTTGTCTTTATACTGCTCAAACAGAACCTTAAAATAACTACTACAATTTAATTATTGATATTGCCCAAAGCTAATTGTTCAAACCCCTTTTTTTGCCTAACTTTACACGTTGGCTGTCATCCGGTTTCAAACATACTACAAGTTTCGGGGCTGTAATATGAACACCAAAAAGCAACTACAACTACGACTTTTTTTTTAAGATATTGCCACCTTTTAAAAGTATGCCGAATTACCTATTAATCATTTCTGTTTGTAATGTATCCAAGGAATTTTATACAACTATGACTGGATTACTTTGAAACTAGAGACAACTTAAAAATGTCATGATTCTCAGGCAAGTTCTGGAGTTATGACCAGCATCTTTTTCTATGATTTCTAAGCAGATTAATTGACATTTATTCGCGATAAACATCAGAGATAAAGGCATCCACAGAAAGGGTAAATTACACTGAATATAAAAATATGTGCATCACATCTGTGTGTTTTAATATGACTTGGTTAGGTTAAGAGAAGCAGTTCACACAATTGCTGAAATGTGGTGCCAAGGAATTTTAAAGTACCTTTCTTGCCTCCATGAGCTGTGTGTCACAGACACAGTTGCATTTTCAGCTCATAATGTTGTTGGTGAGCAAGCCAAATCAGCCAAACAATAACTAACCTCCAGTTATTTTTAGAACCTCAGCATGCACAATTCCCTTTCACCTCACAGTTTGAAAATCTCTCCTCTAAAATAGCTACTGTTACTACAATCATTAGTTATCTTTTAAATAAAGGCTTTAGTGAGAGATAGAGGGCCACTGTGGCTTTTCACATGCTGATCATTTCCCTTACCTTGCACATGCAAAAGTGGGATGCCTCTAAAGGACTTTTTAAGTAAGACATCAAATATTTGATTGCAGTATGCTCTAATAAAGTTAAGCTCAGACCAATACCATGGGAGGGATAAGGGAAAACTGCTTACTGTCAGGGATGAAACTGCTTTGAAGCAAAAGTTCAGTCAAATCAAAAAGAGTCAAATATGCAATCCAGTTGTATTTAACACTATATAACTTTAAATAATCATGTTTTATAGTATGTTTTTACCCTATGGGAGGTAGATAATAGTTTGCATCTCTGTATGTCTTGGAAATGTGGGAGATGAACCCTCTCCAGCTGGAGAATTCCCCCACAGTGCTTAACACACATTTGTCAGACTGTATAAAATTGCAACACGCTCACAACAAACAATCCACGCACTGTATTTTGTTTGGTTTAGTGTCATTTTGATCCGACTCCCCCGAGCGCCTTGCTGTTTAAACGCCATCTGCATGCCGCAGCTTAATTACTGTCTGCGTTCCTGTAGAGACTGTCTGCTCTAAATGCAGAGTCACGACATGCATATCACACTAATGCTGGGTTTTATGAAGGATGGAGGAGGGGAGTAATAGTAGCCCGTGTAGCATTTCATCTGTCACATATTGTCGGCCTCACACTGTGACGTTTAGAAGAATGGATGCTGAGTTAAATGCTTAGCAAATCTCAGTGCAGGCAAAGTGTTGGATCTCATAATCCCCCACCAAATAATGACTATCTCAGCATAAGGGAAACAACAGGTGTGGCCATGTTGCTCCTTGATAATAATTCCGAGAGGTGGGAGAAATGTGTTTGAGCCATTAGTGTTAAGTGTTAAACAGCTTCACAATAAGCTTTCCCCATTTATGGGCATTATCTTTCACTCACAGAGGGGATGAATGTGTCCATACCCAGTGTTGATTGTGCACAGGGAGGATTAGGTTGTCAAAGATGTTCTTAAAAAAAAAGTTTAACAGCTTATACAAAAAGCAGGGCTACAATTGGGAAAACTAACTAATGCACTGTCCATTCACTTTAGTTACCCTGCTGGGTTTTTATTTTTAACCATAATGGCTTTGTCTAAATGCCATGCTGACAATAAACCTGTGGCATGTGAACAGCCTTGTAAAAGTTTCAAAACCTACATGTTCACATGAAGTTTTGATCTTCTTTTCTTGTTTTATTGGTGCCTTGCTACCTTTTAGAGACCATTACTGCCACCAGCTGTTGATATGCATCACTGCCCTCTGCAGATATTCAGTATCTCATCAGCCCTGTGCAAGTTGAACTGACCAGTTTCTCCCTTCATA
>CAFUXE010001209.1:457444-475053 GCA_903364295.1 Serranus cabrilla | reverse complement strand
TAACTTGGCCACTACACAGAAACTGATTACAAATGTACTGTAGTCCTCCGGACCGGATGAGTCCGATTTGTCAGAGCTATGTGACAAGGTGTTCCAGAGGTGATTCATAACCCTGCTGTAATGTAATTTCACTTTAAGCAGAGGATAATAAATTAGATTAAAGGGCTTTGAATGATATCAATTCAATTATCCTAACTGGATCAAATCAGTAACTGGGAACTGGACATGATTCATTTCATAACAAGAGTGTTAAAGCTTCTTTGGGATTGTAGAAGTTAAATTATGCATATTTGGGTAGGTGTGGGTGAGAGGTTAGCATCTGTTCAGGTCATGCTTAGCATCTGCCTGGGCAACAGGAAAATATTTCTCTGTCCAAAAACCTGCTGTGCAGCTTGCCCAAACAACAGGCGTGAGGCCTGAGACAAATACCCAATTTTACCATTTTATTTGGCGGCTATATTTACATACTTACAGTATGTTCCAGCTTTGTGTCCAGCCTCAACAAACCACGAGATATCCAGGTAGTATGAATACAGTAAGTCAAGTTTAAGTGTTGGCAATGGTTTACACAGAATCTTTATGAGTTGGCATGTAAAATGGAAAGATATTTACACAACTTTTGTTCCAAGAATTTAATGTGGTATCCAAACAAGGAACCGCAATTTTGCTACCTGCCTTTACGGATATCATAACTGTTATTTTTATTTTTGAGCACCACAATAAAGTTACAACTGAGGAAGCACCCCTACCTGGTGCAATATCAATATGTCCTCATACCTATACGTAACAATTGTTGCTTTAAACACATAGTTAACATTGTGAATCAGTTTTGTTTAGGCAACAAAACTGCTTGCTTAGGGTTTGGAGAAACATAAATGGTAAAGTGTAGCAAAAGATACTTTAAAAAGTTGAGGTAACCACCTAAAGTCCAGTACTTGTATAGAAAAAAATAGTTCTGCACCTATTTAACCCAATGTATTTATGACAACAGTTTAGGGACAAGCTGTAAACTGCATTTCTTTAGAATCCACTTCTTTCTCTGCAAACCGGCCCTCCAGATTCTTCCGTACTGGCACATAGGAGCTGCCCTTCCTATAAAACATTTAGACACAGTCACTTGGTTTCTACTGGGTGTCTGAGGGGAGTTCTGGAGAAATGACTAATCGACAGCTCGTGGATGGATCAGTGCAGTGTGAATGCTCTGAAAACTCTTCGGATATGGGAGCCATTCAGCGGTGGTAATGAAGGAGTTCATCATTGTCATCTTAATGACACTCCAAAAGGGGACTCCAAACTGATAATGTTTTCGGGGGCTCTCCGAGATATAATTTAAAATTGGAAAACTACTAACATGCATACTGTCATTTTAACTGCACATTAACGGTGATATATCACGGCACTAAAATGCCTGTGAAGACTTTGAAGTTGAAACAAAAAGTGGTGATGTGACAATAATAACCAAGCATATTAATCCTGCCCCCATTAGAAAGATCAATTGATTCAAACCTCACTGGGCCGAGATGAAAAGTCCACCAAGTGCATCATTTCGCAAGATTTAGTCTACTCTGTTTTCAAAGGCCAGTCTGCCTTCAGATCATAAAATTATATATCAGTGTTTCAGTTTATTCATAAATCTGCACCACAGGTGGGTGAAATGCCTTAAGGCACTGCTGTGAGTCTAGTGTAATTTTAATAAGAGATAAAAAAAATCAACGTGTAACTGGCGATCACAGATACTAACCATATATAATTTGTACTGTATTAAAGTAACTTCAATCAATGTTAACAATACATTGTTGGAATTCAAATGCTGTTCAGTAAGCCCCAAAACATGTAGTGTTTAAACATTAAGATATTAGTGACTGTAACACACATTAATAGCTCATCTTAAAAGGAAAATTCTGCTACTATCTAACATCATGATTTTTTTTTTTTTATCACTGTCTCATCTGTGGACAAAGTTAGTGAAGGACATCACAGAGACTCAAAACATGAAAAATAAGTATGCACCTTACAGCGATTTTCAGAGGGCACTGTATCTGAATACAGCAACTAAGACTGCAGTGCCCCGTCCTGTTTACCATTACGCAGAGAGGAGGTGTTATATAAGAGATCATATTGCTCCAAAGGGTTTTGTTTACAGTGGCAGTGAAAAGAAATGCAGAGAAGTTGTGTCAATAGGTTGTGTCGAAACCTGCTGTAAAAGACTGAGGTTATGGTTGGTTGTAGGTCTAAAGATAGCAAGTGTCTGAAATCTTGTGCAGTTCTATGAATATGTGCTAGTCCTTGAAATACTGTGTTGTTAATGAAGCTGTTGATACATGTACAATGTGTATGTGTTTATTATGTGTCTAAGCTGTATGGTATGTTAGCATACTTACATGCCAAACACCAGCATGTTAGCATTGAGTACGCTACAGTAGTACGCTGACATTAGCATTTAACTTCAATGTCCAACCTCTCAAGCTACTAACACGACAGGAGACTGTTAGTCTCCATCAAGGGCAATCCTAGCAGCATCATTAGACAACACACCATGTTAATTTTTCTTCATCTCAGTGTTTATTCTGTCACTACATTTTAATCAGGTTATGTCATTGAAATCCATCATATCAGCATACATCATAACACATCTAGTGTAAATCAGCTTATTGTGTTGTTTTCAGAGTGTCCCAATGTACCAACATCACAGTTTTTTAGAATATGGTTGTTTCAAAAGGTGCCATTCTGGAGTCTGATGTTGTGAAACATGACAAATCCATTATGCATTTGGAGGAAATAGTTTCTGGGCAATCAATGTAACATAATTTGATCCAGATGCAAGATATTGTAAAGCCACCCCTAGCTACTTGTTTCACCACTGTGTAAGACAGTGAGTGAGTAGCAGCAAATGAGTGGATGGATGCCTGAGTTTTAGGGAGGTTATGAATCCGTGAATGTGTTGCGCTGCCCTGAGTGAATGAGACAGAACAATTGATGGAGTCAGGGTGGGATTGAGTGACTCAGCATGCAAAGGAGACATTAAATGAGGGAGTGGGTGAGGAAGGGAGACTGGGCGAATAAAGAGACAGAAGTTAAAATTTTGTCTGGCTGACTCACCGACTGACTTCAATGGATCACCAAATGACACAAGCCACATGTAGGGCCCTATCTCTCTATAAAAACAATAACATTAAGCATTCACATTTCTGCCTCACAGCTCCAGCATGAACAGAGCTTCATTCAGGCTCATTTACAGTCTGCTCTGGCATGTGTCTAGCTTGAGGGAGTCAGACTAATTCTGTCTGAAAATTATTCTGAGGAAACTGAAAGTATTACTGCTCCCAAATAGGGTATAGCAGGGATTTGTGGGTAACATCAGTGTCCAGCTGTCCAGGCATGGCTGCCAATATCATTTTAATGCAAATGGATCCACATAAATGACTGGGACAATAAAAGCGTATGCGGGTATAGGTGACAGAATACTGAAAGATGGCTAGCATCACCAGGAGAGATGGGTCTTTACTATTCTTGGCCAAGGGGGTAATTTATACAGAGCCATTAAATTGTATTTTGGGGGGTTTGGAGGGAAAAAAAGGCAAGGTTTTTGTATTGATTTAAAGAGGGAGAATGTAGAGAATGTTAAGGGACATTCATTTTTCTCTGATGTGCTCTATATCTCTTTAACTCTTTCCCTCCATCCCTGTTTTTCTCCCAGTTCTCTAACCCTTAATGCACTCTCATTTTACATGAGCTGCTGCTGCTGCTACAAAATGTTCCAGTGGAAACACATAACCCATTATATTTGGCATGGGAAACATTTAATTGGATATGTGATATATGTAGTGAACATGTCATGAAAATGCACTCATAGAAATTATATTCCATTAAGGGTAGTTTGCTGAAACTTCTCAAGTGAGGTAAATGTACTGGAAAAACCAATAGGCCTTGACCTTATGTCTTATCTTTTTACACACTGTTATCACATATTAGTGTGCAGTGTTAATGCAGACATAGTAAGAATTTGCCTCTAGAAGCAGAATTTTAAATAGTTTAAACCTTTAATGTTCTGGTTCCACACCATAACATAAATTCTACACATTATCAAGTGTTGTACAATATGACAGTTAACGTTTATGTCGACAATAAAAAAATAAACTAACAGACATTACAAACTCCTGCTGTGACGGGTTCACCTCTTTCCCACCCAGCTCTATTATGAGACTTCAAATATTAAACCTCCCTCCTCCACGGTCTCCTTGGAGACCAAAAAGGAAGGCAGTGTCAGCTGAACATTCATCATGATCAAAGCAAAACCTATATATCCTTACAATACCCTTTCTCTGACACACGGCTCCAAGATTCCTTCTGTTCATCTGCACCCAATCCCACACTTTGTCCTGTCTTACAGAGCACAACGTCAGAGGAGAGGCACACAAGGCAAGGATGGATGTCAAATGCAATTAACCCAAAGAGCATCCAACACTTTACTTTCTCCTTTTATCTCTCTTCACAGGGAGATTTCAACAAGGCCTCCTCATACCAGCTGTCAGCCCCCTATACCCTTCTTCGTCCTTAGTTTAGGAGAGATTTGATCACTTCTTGGTTTGGTTAAGGCAGAGACGTCACCATGGAATAGTAATGTGCCATGTTGTACGGTGAACACTTTGAAAAATGAAAGGTGGTGATCTTAAAGATGGCACATGACTTGAAATAGCTAACAGCTTCACCAAAAGGTACAACAACAAAGACTGGGGACAAAAAACAACACTCATCCCAATAATACGCAATACTAACTTTGGCTTGTTTTACACAACTTCCCTGCATGAAGTTGTGTGAAGTAGCCCATCTGCTTCAAGGTTCCACGTGTTGTGTTTTTGCATGCCTGGATATTTTACTTACTGTTGTCTTTCTATCATCTTGATCAGTCCGGCCATTCTCCTCTGACCTCTGGCATCAACAAGGCATTTTGGTCCAGAGAACTGCCGCTCACTGGATATTTTCTGTAAACTTTAGAGATGGTTGTGTGTGAAAATCCAATTATGTATTCAGTACCAGCCAGTCTGGCACCAGCAACCATGCCACGTTCATTTAAATCACCTTTCTCCCCCATTCTGATGCTCGCTTTGACCTTCAGCAGGTCATCTTGATCATGTCTACATGACTAAATGCAAGTTCCTGCCATGTGATTGGCTGATTAGATATGTGCGTCAACATGCAGTTGATCAGGTGTACCTAGTGGGTGAGTAAGATAAAAAAAAAAAAAAAAAGATAATGATCGAGGCATTCATTTGCCAAACTTTTTGGGATTTTTCCCCATAGGATCGATAAACCTAGCTGTCCATTTATTAACTACGTGAGTAATTAGTGAGAGATAGGGTAGGAGGGGACAGGGAAGGCAAAGGCCTTTAGAATAAAGAAGGCAGCTGGGAAACTAAATGAAATTTGGCTACATCTGCCAAGTTAGGTTGGGGCTAATGAGGAGCATCTGGCCGGCTGGAAAGGTGGATAGTTGCTAATTAAAGAGAATTTGTTGGAGTTCATTTTAAATTAAGTAATTCTTCTTTCATTATTTTTGTAGGAGTCTACACTTATGTTGTATTAATATATTAGACCAATATTCCAAAGAATGTGGGAGGCTGAGTAAAATGCATAATTAAAAACAGTGTCAAATTCAGAATCCAGAGTGTATAATTATAAGCACAAAAGTTGATCAGTTTTAACAAAAACTTCTTAAATGCTATGGTACATTTCTTGGGGTGGTATATTTTCTTTTTAATGCACAGTAGAAGCATGATTTGTGTAACATGACATATAGACTACGTATTAATGCTAGACCAGTAAAGCAGGTCAACATAAGGCTACACAGGTGAACTCAGCAACTGCAAACAGAAAGAAGAGACCCTTAAAGATTGATGGTTACACAGTGATGGAATGGTAGAAGAACATTATGGCCCTGGGTGTAGCCACAGTTTAGTCAATAGTAAAGGCTAGTTTACTGGCTGCTGTGTAGGTTGTTGCCTGGCTGAATTATTTAGTTTGTTGGATGTCTGGCTGGCAGACTGGATAATTAGTTGGATCACTGGTTTCAATGGCCAGCTGTTTAGAATACCAGCTACCATTATTGTTGGGGAGGTTATTGAGGTTGCTGGCAACATGGTGGTTTGGATGGTTGTTTGGTGGCTGCAAGGATGCATCACTACCAACACCATGTTTTTTGGCTATCTACAGGATTATGGGGGCTGGATGTTTGGTTGGCTGGCTATCCAGGATGATGGATATTGTCATTAAATAAATGGCTGAATAGCTGTATGGATGACTGGCTGAAGGTGTGGCTAGCTATTCAAGAGAATCTCTATTTGGCCGGCTGGTGGATTGGGAGACTTCATGTGTGATGAGATTGCTGTTTATTTTATTAATTGCATTGCTGGCTAATTATGACTGAAAAAGCAGTGGACCATGGCGGGAGCCCAGAGGAACAATACAGAAAAAGGAAAGGGCTTTTGGTGTGATACAGTTACATAAAAAAATGATTAATGTAGTTCTATTTTTTATTTAATTTTATTATTTTGATGTAATAACTCTTTCCCAGTCAGCCTTGGTGCAGTCCTGTGCTTTGTGACTTCATACTGAGTGCTGTAAGGGTTGATTGAGACTTCTGAGGCACTCTCTCCCCTTTGAGGTATTATGTATGTTCAGTCATAAGACAAAGATTTCCCTGTCGGCACAGTTCAGACACAGGGGGTACATCTTGCCTCCTAGCCAGCTTTGCTGCTGCTGCTGAATCATGCGAAGATCTCCAATAGCTTCCTGAAATATTAAGATTTGAACTATTCACAGCTTATTTAAGGTAGATTTTTGCAATGATTAAGAAAAGTACAAAGATAAATGCATAAAATACTAAAAATGGGAATTACTGAAGGGTATGACATGCAGCATGGTGCGTTGTGAGGTATTGCATTTGCCCAATGCATGAGGTACAACAGTCAGTATTGAAAGAAAAACAGATTGAATCAGAAAATTGATGTCATCTAAAACTGTAATCATAATGAATGCCGACTTCAAATGTTGGCACAGTTACATTTCCCTAGCAAAGCTCCCGTTTAAAAATGACTCAAATTTTATGTTTTACTTCAAGCCGTTAATCACTCATCTGGAAGTTAAATAGTTTGCCTCATTCATTGGTTGCTGTTTTTTTTTAAAACTACTAAAACAAAAAGGGTACAGAGGCACTGTTATTTACATGCTAAAAGTCTCTTAACTGCCCTGACTTACGTAAGACTTAACTGCTTAACAGATTATTAACTTAATTTAACTTAATTAACTGACTTTTAGTTTAGTCATTTAAGCCTGTGAGTAGTTTTAGTGAGAAGCATTTTCTATCCCTACATGTCACAGATCTGCCTGTTATTTAAAGAATGCACTCAGCATTTGAAGGAGAACACCAGCAGCCTCCTTCCACAGCACTGGCGTTACTTTGATTGTCACAGCTTCTCGCATGGTTCCAAGTGGAAGCAATGTCATTTACTAACTCAATGATCTTTCATGCTTTGTGCATAGCATTTATTTTTTGCAACAAAATGCCACAGTTGGTGCTGATATATAACAGACTAGGTATTATTTTTTTATATCAAGGGCACTGAGAATAATCTGCTTTATTGATATAGATCATTTAAATAAATATTTTTCACAAAATACAAAAAAAAAATTGTTAAACGTAGACTCGTGAATCTAAAACCTGCAATACCGAGATTTTGAATAGAACACAGGAATGCATCAAAACAAGCAAGTCCACAAGAGAAAAAAAGGATTTCTCGCTTACAGCTGAATAAACCTGTATATTTATTTTATCAGACAGCTTTGCCATTAGATGATCGTGATTTGATTGACATCTCAGCAAAGTAGAAAACAGAAAAAATATGTAAATGCAAACTGCTGATAAACATTTGTTTTTGTTCTCCCTGCCCACTCAATCTCTATATTCCCATGTTGACACTGAAGCTCCTGGTGAAACTGGGTCCGTGATTGATTGTTAGACTGTAATTTACATATTCGACAAAAAAGTAAAGATAGGTGTGATTTGAATGACTGCCGTTGGGTATTATGCTTCACTTAGCATGAGACAAAAATATATATATAAAAAACAAACTTAATAGACAATAAAAATCCAATCTAGAGTGGGTGGATACAGATTTAAAAAAAAAAGGAAATGGATTTTTAGCTTGAGATCAATGACCATTGAAAACACTCAACAAAACCTTTTAAAAGTTCTGAATGTGTGGATTGTCTTGTGGTGTTTTTTTTTTGTTTGTTTTTTTTTAACCAGCGTGACATCTTACCACAGAAATGTAATATAGGACAGATTTAGCATTGGGGTGGATGACACATTTTCCTTTTTTTGTGCTGGTGATTCATATCCATATGAATTCATTTTGCTGAGATTGTTCCTTACTACTGTGCAGCATTTGCTATCTAAATCAAATGTAATAAACCCAGAAAATATGTCTGAAAGAGTTTCTACAGTGCGACGAGTAGGCAGAAAAATTGTGTTCTCAACATAATGCATCATAGCTTATGTGTTGTCATGCATTATACACAACACCAGATAAACACAACTGCACTTGTTATTGGTGTTTTCACAATGTCATTCAATCAAAAATCATTTGATAGCCTCAACAAACACTATTATAAGCTTAACAACAGTGGTATTTGTTGCAGAGCTACTGCACTGAATTGGATTCCATAAAAACTGTGTCCACCCCCTGAAGTTTGGAGCAGGATTTGAGTGATAACCACGACAAAAGCAGACTTTTTGTAGGATGACTAGCTTACTTCAGCGATATGATATGAGATGTTACTTCAGTGATTTCACAGCAAGCTTTACAGGGTTTAGAAGCAGCTTCCTCTGCACCATGTACTCACACTCCATCCACTCTCCACACAGGGATCTCAAGTCATCTTTGCCCTCTGAGTGGAAATTGGCAGACTGTGGAATTGGTGAGAGCGGCGAAGTCCTCTTTCCTTGCTGGCTTATATTAAAAGAAAAAAGGGCACAGTGTTCATAACAAAGCTACGTCTGATGGCATTCATACAATCCAAAGACATAGACAGCAGATTCTGATGTAATATCTGCTACAAATATAGCACTGGTTAGCATGGCTCAATGTTGTAAGAAGCTTGCTTAATGGGAGCTGGGCAGGTCTCTTATCCTTGCTACCATCAGATATATTCAATATCCACATATATCATTGCCCACAGTGATGTACAGCTCAATCCATAGCTTACATTGTCAAAGTTTATATCCCCTTACATGGCTGGCTATACTGGCTTTTATCTCTGTAAAGTTAATACAGTTGTTACTACAGAGGTGGTTTCACATTCTTCTACTGAAGGGGGAGATGTCCGTGTGCTTCCCAAAAATCTGAGATTGTAATGTATGCCGAGCAAGCCAGATAAGGTACTTCACCTCTTGGAAAGGTAATCTTTAAGGCCTAAAATAAATAAAAAATCCTGTTTTATATACAAAAGCCAGAAAAGGAAACCTCCAGTGCTGAGTAGACTAAAATACACTGTAACATCATAGCAGATTTTACAGAATTTTTCACAATCACTAATGTCGTGTCAGCCAGTGCCCGTTACAAGCTAACAAGCTAAGAAAAAGTATAAAGATGCTAACTACGCTCTCCATATGGATTTGCCTGCTAGTTGTGGATTTTGGTGCACAGCAGACTCCTCATGTGTGGCTGAATCTCTCCCATGTTTCCTCAAATGAAAACAAAAAGAAATGCCAGAACTACCGCTGCAGTTTGAAATTTTTGAGTTTGGCTCTGTAGCTGGTTTGCACTGCTCCTTCACCGGTCAGCCTAGCATTGGCAGCGGTTGTGGCCAGAGCAGAGGCAATACGCAAAATTTCTCTCTGAGAGAGGAAGAGAAGAGGGGCATCCAATTATAAACAAATTATTATTAGTGTTTCTCCATGCCTTAAATATGTCTGGTGAGGGACTTTATTTAAGAATTTCTCATCAAATGTTGGATGTCTGTGGTAGCATAACCATTCCATGATTAAAAAAAGAGAAAATAATATACCATTATAGCAAGTTTCATTCATTATACAATGGTGATACATCTGAAAATAACTCTACACAACTGGAAAGAGCTCAGTTGCTGCTGTTAATTATTGATTGCGTGGGGTTGTGCTGATTCTGTTTCAATTATGCGCTCTGTCAAATTACCTGCTGTGTCCAATCTCTCAACATAATTCCAATGAAGTTGACTGGTTAAAGGCTTCATTGTTGGGTGATCTTGTGTATAGTCCCCTTCACTGAAAAGCTTCCACGTTACGTAGAAAAATAAAGTGACCTTGAACTTGCAAAATAATTACACCCTAGATAAATTCCCAGGACAAAGCAAGGACAAAGAAGAAAAATGCATAGAAACATGTACCCTGAATAAGGAAATACCAAAACATATGTAGGACCATGACATTTCCTTCAAGCTTTAAGCATGTGATAAAGGTTAACAATATACAGTACAACTGGTGACATGCCTGTGATCACACTGAACACACAATACACCCGCAGAATATTCAAGCACGCTGACCTTTTTTGACTCCCATCCTGGACTTGTTTCCAGCCTTAATGAGACCACTGGTAAGCCAGCATTCAGGAATCGCCTGGTTTGACTTGGCAGGGAATATAATACTAATTGTGTCACCATGAACTTCTGCTTCTACACTCAAACCAAAAGCTTACAGCTCGCTAAATCACACTGTGTTCTTAGCTACAGTATTTCTACATATGGTGGTATTGCTAGAATGCTAATTAGTAATTCATTTAACACAATAATGATAAACTGATTGGATTTTTCTCATGACTTAACACAGCTGGCTAATGCTTAAACTGTTCTGGCACACAAAGGTGAATAAATAACATCCCCTGATTCACCTGCCAACCATTAATAATATTCTCTATTACACTATATTATAAAGAATAATTATCAATTCAAAACTAGCCAGAACTCTTCTGTGATAGCCATGTCTCTGGAGGCAGCACCAGTTTCCAGTTGACTGGGAGTCAATGGTCTTTTCCTCCTGATGCGGTTTGTCAAGCTTTGGCTGCATGTTGAATGATGGTCATATGTATTTTGCCCGGGGATGTTTGGACTAAACTGTCGGAGCAGGAGCCCACAGTAACATTCTCTGCCCTCAATCAAGTCATGTCACTGCAGTGAAATAATTGGCTCAAGATGTGTTACTGCAGGTACATGCATATGACGAGAGAGGAAATGACATTTTTTAAATCTTAGGCTTTCTGTTCTTAAGTAGTGCCTGGAAGTTCAAATCTTTGCTGTGGTCTGAGTCCAGCCATCTGAATTAATCAAACTTGGAAGCTTTTCAGGCATTTTGCACATTTTGGGCTACAAGGGCATGGCACACTAACATGTTGTGTGATATTGAACGGAAGCAAAAGCAATTTATCCTTCATTATTGAACTAAAATATTTTGTGATGAAATTTTGGAGGGTTTTACTCTTTTTACAGAGCTGGTTAGCATTGAACTGGAGGGCTCTGGGAAAATGGGATGAACATTTACAGATTATATTTCAGGTGCTTCCCTTAGAGGGCTGAATGGCATGATTAGTAAATGTTAAATACAGATGTCTTTCATTAGATCTCTACCCAACTGAACATCTCCATGTTAGACATTTGTAGAGGAGCACTGAAGCTGTTCTGCAAGCTTGTGGTTGCCAACACTTCACTCAGACACTTTATGTTTATGTTTTCTCTTCTTTTGGTGCTTCCACTCTTTCCTCTTCTCATCTCTTACGTCAGTACCGTCTTTGGCTTCAAGATGCATGAATTCATGGCAGTGGATGAAAGGTGGCGTGCAGAAACACAGTGCAGACTGCTGTTGGTGTGTGATGATGTGTGTATAGTATTTATCATACTAGATTACTTTTCCCCTTCTACATTGTAATTGTAAATTGTTTGAGGGTAGTCAAGGTTAAAAATTTAGGTGTTTTCATAAATGAAAGAAAATTTGTATTTAATGTGTATAGAACAAATGCTTTTTTAGTTAGGTTTAAAGTTGGTTTAATACATTCTGTTATGTGAAGAAGATTAAGAATATTAGAAGGAAACTGACACTTTAATCCTCAGCGAACTTATCTTCTATGACAAGGCCATCGAATGTTTTACCCCTGGGGCCAATTTTCAGCCTACAATTTTCTTTTAGCTCACCAGATGGTTTAAGTGTTCTAATTTTTTCTTTCATTTTAATCATCTAGGGTTGTGACTCCAACGTGCTGGTTAACAGCAAAGAATATTAACAGTGTGGATCATATAGGTCTTTATGATATCAGACTTACAGCAAATCCTATTGTGGTATAGCAGTGGACATGTCATTGATAGCATGTCAGTTTTCATTGGTTACATGCATAATGGCTTTTCAAAATAAACATGTTGTTTGCAGGAAATTTACAGGTAGATTTGAGCACCAAAATTACTTGGTTATGGTTAGGAAAAAATAACAGTGTTTGGGTTAAAATAAGTACTTCCATATGTAATGACTTGCCACAATTCCATTGGTGATGTGAAGTATAACATTGAATATATGGAGGTTATTTTACAGGTAGTTTCCTCGGTCAGTATGTGGGGTTTGTTTGACCAATGCACCACCACTCCCACTCAAAATGAACCTTAGTTGCTCTGAGCATACAATAATGACATGGATGAGTACATATAAGTGTTGAAAGCCTGGTGCCTCTCATACAGATGTGGGCAGAAGGAGCCTTGTGCATTTATCTCTGATGCCACTGGGCATTGACCAAGCATCCTAATTTGATGAGTCTTGAGAGAGAACAGGCTGGCAATTTGGGTAAGAGGAAATGTAAAAGCATTATGCCAAAGGTAACCGTACCTTCTGTTTTAGGTTTCAGTCACATGAATTAGGCGAAGGTCAGGCTTCAGATACTGAGTCCTGTCACTCCTCAACAGCAGAGCAGGTACAATAACACATTGCACATAGCTGAGAGTGCCTGAGAAACTCTGGAGGACCATAAATAAACACTTACTGCCCATACTCCAAAAGTAACCATGGCAATGTTGTGGGCATAATCCAATGTGATAAGAAATGTACAGTGATATACATTTGATAATGAAACAAACACTAAAGAAGCATAATGAACTTTATCAAAAGTCCAAACAGGCAAGCTAGGCATCATTAAACCTAAAACAATCCTATAAATGCAGAATTTCCAAACATAATAATTACAGCTTGAATTCACTGGGTCGATGCCCTTTAAATAAACAAATGCAATAGCACTAAAATATCCAGTATGAAATGTATACTTTAAATAGGATGAAGATGATTCCAATGAATTAGGGTTCGCACACTCGGGGAGTTCTCCAGCCCCGTTTTGGCCTCAGGCTACAGTCACTGAAAGCAAACTAGGAAGGTCTCTTCATCTTTACAGTCCTGGAGAGTGCTGGGTCATCATTTTGGGTAAGCTAATGTGGCGGTTGGAAAATGTCAATTCATCCACCTCCAGATGTCTCCTTTGACCCTCTCCTACAGGCTGCAGCAATAACCTGATCCAACAGTACAGAGGCACTGCAGTGAGGTGGTACACATTATTTAGCCAATTACAGGAACTATAATGCATCTATCACAGGCTAAATCTTTCACTGAAAATCAGATGTTACCCTTATGCAGTGTAGCAGAGCTGATTATGAAGATATATACCACTAGATTTTCCGAGCAGTGCATCTTCAGTTAGTTTAAGGATGGGCATATCTCATGCAAAAGTAATAAACAGCCTGGGGGCATGAATTCAGTTCCATACTCTGACCATCTCCCACCCCCGTCAGTAATAACACTTGACAACTCATGCTTTAAGGATTCCTGTGTTTCCTTTATTTATTCGTATTATAAATAAAATCATCGCTGGGTCTTCCAGGGGTGAATAACTATCTGCTCTGAACTCTTCAACCTGTATGGGCCAACGTAAGCTATACAGCTTTGCATTCAAAGATTATGCTAAAAGTTTGTTCTGGTGTCAGAAGTCATGGATTCTTTCCTTGGAATAAAAGAAGAATCAGTTAATGGAGAGCGCTGGGCTTCGGGGTGCTGGAGGACTCTTTCTAGCACAGATTAAGATAGTATCCAGCTATGTTTGACTAGAATTACAGAGGTTTTAAAAAATGTTGGAACAGTACTTGTTGTTTAAGCCATAATGGCACGTGGCTCTGGGGATGGTTGTGATGGTTGATTGGTCTGCCCAATTGAAATATCTCACTAAATATTCAAGGGATTGCTGTTCAATTACATAAAAATATTCACCGCCCACAGAGGAAGAATCTTGATGTTGTAATGGTGCTCCCTTTACCTCTTCCTAGTGCCATCATGTGGTTTTGGAATTGAGTGAAATACTTTTCAGTACCATGGGTTGGATTGCCATGACATTTGGTTCAAATATAGATAGATGGGTACCTAGAGAATTGCAGTGACTTTGGTTTTAACAAAGGTCACCAGTAGATCACATTTGTCACATATCCATTGAACTTTATTCAACTGTGCTAGATGGATTGGCACAAAATTTGGCACAGGCATTCACAGTTCCCAGACAACAATCCTTGTCTCATGCATTTAATTTAATGCTTTGGTCCTTCTAATAAAATTGATTCATAACGCACATAAACAATGTCCAAAAGTGAGTACACCGAATGTAGAAAAAGGGCAAGCTTGCCATCCATACAAATATAAATGAAATCTCTGTGCCTGTTTTTCAAGTATGGCAAGTATGTATTTAGTACTCTGAGTTAATCCATATCAGAAAGTAGTGGGCAAATAGTTTCAGCATTCCAGTCCTCACACTATTGCTTCTCTTACTTGTGACAAACTTGGCAGCACAAACACAAACAGGAAGAGGCTCATATCTGTTTTTCCAGCCATGATCAAATTGTCATTGTAACTCTGTGCAGGTTTCTCTGCTTGATGCTTTTTCTTGACCCCTAGGCTGCTTAAAGTTGTTTTTTGTTTCATTTCCGATCTTGCTGGTCTTGCTGTGGGGAGTTTTTTTTAAATTTGGGTTGTTTTCAGTGAAATGTTTTTACTGAGGTGTTCCCATCATTTTGTCCTAACAGCATATTTTAAAAGGACCACTGTTTTCAGCTGAAACCAGCAGTTCTATAGGTTGCTCTGTAGGTTGTTCAGTCCACAAGAATGTCCTCATTCTCTTGCTGTCACAGTTTTGCATGAGGAGGCTGAAATTTGGCATTCAAATTTAAAATACTGCACAAGTGTGTCCAAGCTGGGATACACATCCTTCTTAATAATCACTCCACATTTTATATGTTATTGATCACTCAAGTCATTCTAGTTGATGAGGTGATATCATATAACTTTATTTTAGACATGCAAAATAAAATGACTCAGGACGTGTCTCACCCAGGATGTGGTAGAAATGATATTTACAGAAGGCAACGTTATATGTCTGTAAAATGTGGAACCTCTCATGTTTGCTTTCAATGAGGAGTCATTTTCAGATTTCCTCTATGACGTTCTCTGTAAACCCTCCCCACACCTCTGGGTATTTCTCACAGCTGGTGTGAGGTCATTGACTCTGAGATGCTGGACCAATTTTGCCCCCTACTGACACATTTAAAAGCTGCTCTTGTGCTGCATTCATTTTACATTTTAACAGCCACAACCCTGCCCAGAAATACATAATCAATACTGCTACTTCTATCAAATCCAACCAAAAGTTATATATATTTTTTGCTTGATTTACAGCTAAACTTCTTAGAATCATATATATTCAGTGTCCCTAGGGGTCATTTGGTGTTCCTTGGGTCTGAATGACTTTGAGCTGGAGGGCAGAATCCTAGAGTGTACCCTGGATATTTATCAGAACAGCTGGCCATGAGCAGAATTGAGGCCAATTACTCACCCTGGGCCTCAGACAAGTGTCAGGCAAAAATATAATATATGAGTTTTCACTTTTCAGGTACATCAGGGTATAGCACAGAATTTTATCTATAGTGTTTTGACCTTTAGCAGTTCATACACACACATAAAGTGCCATTTTTTCTGCTCCAGTGTGTCCTTGCTGTGTAACTGTGACAGTTTATTAAGGAAAGGTTCCTGGTTTGCAGCTGGTTTGGTTATCTTGAGTTCATCCGTGATGACACGCATGTAGCACTAGATCCAGCGAGAGCACAACAACAGTGATACATCATGTGCTAACAACCAGGACAGAGAAGATGGCTCTGCCACAACCTGGTCTTAACAATGATCTATCTTCTCGACTAGGTTTGACAAGAGGCATGATGGAGGAGTAAAGAGTCTATACGTGGCCCCCAGGGACAGACTGCACCTGGGAAAACCAAGGAGGGGGGTGACTGAGGTAACGTTTCCTTCACTGAGCTGTAAGAAGAATGGTTTGGGTTAGGCTCATGTAATGGCTGGGTAAATAGTTCTGTTTTATTGTAATGGGGCCCTCGGTGTCACCTAGCAAATAAAGTATAAATACTATTAAAGTAGATGTGTCTTCCAGGGTTTTACTGGGCTGCAAGAATTAAATCATTGATAAACTCTAAGTACTTCATGTTAATTAGGGCTGGGCAATATGTTTAGTTTACTACACAGATATAGGTCCTTTCCCGATAACATGATACATGACAATATAGCATGTTTTCTGGTAACTCAATAAATAAATAGTCTGCATAAACGAGCCACATATCGTGTTTACTCCTGTGTTAAATAAATGACAATAAAATAGTACTTAGTATTTCTATATTTATATGACAAACTTTTAAATATTGTTATGACTATATATTTTGTCATATTTCCCAGCTCTAATGTAAATATTTCACCTTTAATTGAAATACATCAGTAACTAGAATTAGTTACACCCTAAATGGCTCTGAATACAGGTAGGTACCTGGACATGCAATCAGTCTAAATAACGTAACAATAATATGACAAGGCTGGTCAAAAAGAGAGCTTTTTATCCAAAATCTTTCTAATAAAGTATCTACTGTTCATATTTATTTTTACTGGCAGGTAAAATGAAGCAAAGTTCACAGTGGAAATGTTATATATGGTGCAAATATACATGGATCAGTTTGTTTGTTTGTGGTGTCTCCTGGGCATATTGTGGAGGTGGGCTTCCCTGTAAAGCTCTGCTTGAGAGCAACGTGTTAATAACAAGGGTTTGACTCTGTCATGCTAAAGACAAATGTGAGTGACTATATATGCACGTTCTCTTTAAAAAAAAAAAAAGAGGAGGCATGCCGACACATGTACCTCCAGCTGCCATCTGACGGTGGCAATCTTGTTTCTTCACAAGTCAATTTCACATATTTACTTTTTAACAAATTTTGAAGTTTTTTTATGCAAAAAGAACCTTTTTGACATGTCAAACATGCACAAACATTGTAACATAGTGTGTGGAGACAGGGTTGCTGAAACCCTTAGCATACAGTTTTACAACACAGGAATCTTTAAAATTATGTTTCCACTTGAACCATTGAAATTGCACAGAACTCCTACCTGAACAAATTACCCTTCAATGTACCTTTATTTTTACTTGTGGATTATAGACCTGCTGAAATGACACATTGGTCTGAAA
>CAFUXE010001209.1:436057-448880 GCA_903364295.1 Serranus cabrilla | reverse complement strand
TCGTGTACACTGCGCGGGCTGCCTGACGGAGAGGTGGTGGCAGGACTCCAAGGCTCCGCCAACAAACAAAAAGACTACTTTGAAAGTTGTCATGACACGGAGTGGGGGGGGCACACATCTTCATGTTTTTCGAAAAATTGGAGAGTTTCTTGACCTTGGCCACAATGAAATGTCTGCCAACTGCCTCTGCATGGTAATTTGGTTTGTTTGCCATCCAAGCCTCTCGCTGGATCTGCTGAGCCCTTGTGGCGCGCTGAAGTCATGATTATAAATCCAGTGTAAACACTGAGCATCAAAACGCCATCACAAATCCAGAGGTGGTACTACGAGGCCATGTGTGATTGGAGTCTGATGTAGTACAGAGTCAGGTGATATGTCATGGCTTCAAAGCAGCTTTGTCTAATCTGTAAAGTGTTTTTTACAAGGTCAAGGATGACTGACTGAATGTCTGGGAGCACATGTGTGTGCAGGGAGAACCTTTGTACAAAAGAGACACCTACAAACGAAACACAAGTTCACACAGTTTGGCGCAAACACACCTACACACACACCGAAAAACTCCAGCATAAATAAAGGGGGCAAAAGTGTTGCGGGGTACGCTCTGCAGGCAGATGTGCTCTCTGAATGTTTTCAAAGTCGCTGTATTGCCTCGATGGCTGTTCTGCAATTTCACAGCTCAGGGTGTACAGACACGGTGAGAATAAATTAAACAGTCGATTGACCTTACTTTGTCTGCATCCAACTTTAAAATGAATTGCACTCAATGAAAAATAAATCAGAGAGCACCAAATAAACATCAAAGCAGTACCAGATTTTTATCTCAGAAGGTGCAGGAGATGGACAGGAGATGTAGAAATTGAACACCAAATGTGCAAAAAATTATTCGGGGAACGAGATTTTTTACTAATCTTAAGCATAGTCCATCATTTTCAACACAGGGTTCAAGAAATGTGCACAGGTTTCCGATTACTTTTTGTAACCTTTTAATGTAAACAACCATGTCTTCAGAATAAATCTTGACATTTCATACATTTCAGATAAGCTTATTGAGTACCAACGTTTCTTCAAAGCTGCAACACTTTCTTATTGCGACAGATATTGATCTCTGTTTTAAAAAAGCTGCAAACACAGCTTTGGTTGAAGTTAGGGTAGGGTTAGGTTAGGGTTTGTAACAGAGCGAGTCTTAAAAACACTACTTAGGGCAAAACTTCCAACGAGACCTTAACAATTGTCTGGTGCCATCCACCTCATCTTTTACATTATAGTTAAAACGTGAATTGTACAATGTCAACAGTTTTTGCCAATGACTGGCCTGTTCATAAAGTTGATGATGTTCTTATGCTGGTATGCGGCACCCTTTTTGTGCCATACATAGTGCTGCATATTCTTCCCAAAACAATTCAACCTTAGTTTTATCAGTCCATAAACATGTCCTTCCTCTGTGGTGTCCTGCCATGCATGGTCAATATTTTGCATATGGCAGACTCAGGAACAGAAATGTAGAGATGTTAATGATTCCTTCACGTCTTTAGCTCTTACTCTGGGGTTCTTTTTTACAGCACACCTTTGGAGACAACATGGTTGGGTGCCCACTCCTAGGCAGAGTAGCCACAGCACTAAATCATCTCCATTTGTGGATAATTTGTCTAACTTTGGCCTGGTGAATACTTTGTAACAGATTGTAGGTCTTTGGAGATCTCTTTTTTGCGAGGCATGGTTCACATCAGCAGATGCTTCTTGTGATAAGCAAACTCAGACAGTGTGAGTATTTTTATAGGTCAAAGTAGCTCTACACCCAAATCTAATTTTATTGATTGGACAGGTAGCAAACATGTCCAATAAATGCTTCATGGGTGTGTTCGATAAAGACATTAAATATTATAATAGTTTGTGTGGTGTTAGGTTAAGCACATTGATTATTTCTATACTTGGGAATTAGATGCAGATCAGATCACATTTTATCACAAATGTATGCAGAAAACTCGGTAATTTTAAATGGTTGAAATACTTTTTCTTGCCACTGTAGAACAAATCAATGAAGCAAGTCATTACCTATTAAATGTAGTTTGGTCCATCCCCCCCGCATCACATAAAATCTGAATAAGGGCCTATTTTTCAACTGAATGCCCTATGCTTTAAAGCACATCCACAGATGAACAGTATCATAAATAACCATCTGTTTGTACATGGACAGACATATAAAGATCTGTTTAGATAACTGAACAAGCTTTTATATTCTATATTCATATTGATCAAAGTGACTATTGGGGTTGCTTCTATTGGCAATGTGGATGTGGAAGGAAAATGAAAGTGTTCATAGGACGGTTGAAAAGCCTGACCCAGTATTGGATTCCAGTTGAATCCGATGCAATATAAACATAAATCACAATCAGCATTTGTATACAGTGTGCCGTGTGTTGCTAAAATAACAGATGTATCTGAATTGTTATTGTACTGCAGCGGTCTGCTGAGCACTCTACTGTATATCGACCTCTTGTTTTCAGTTAATAGATTCAGTAAAAACCCCGGCGGTGCTTTGAGAGGTGTTGGTGTTATATGGGGTTGAGTGGCTGTCGGTGACTGGGAGCAGTTAGTCAGTCACCCATGCAGGTGTTGCTGCTGGGACTAAGTCCTCACAGAGGACGCAGTGATTGTTCGCAGGTAACATCAGTGTCTTCTTGCCCTGCATGTCCTGACCCTTCAGTCCGAGCAGGTATAACATATATTCATTGTCATCGCTGGTATTTGAAGCCATGTTATAAGAATCCCACCAGCTGTTGTTTCTGCTGCACATATTCTTGCTTCTACAATGTAAATGCACATAGTAAACAGCACAGTTTTTCCTCTCTTTTTTTTTGAATTTGGATTGTGACACTCTACAAAGAGATAAGGTATCAAAAGAGTCGATGGCAGGGATAAAAACACCCTGTTGCTAGGAGGCTGCTTAAAGTAAAGTGTTATTTTTCAGCTATGAAGAGTAGAAACTGCCTTGCCTGTGTGTATTCTGAAAAAAAAATGGAGTGAGTGCTAAGAGGCAACATTAAAGCTATCGGTATAATATGCAGGATTTTCTGTAAAAAAGAATATGTATAGACTCAAGCAAAAAGAATCCCTCTCAGTAATCACTTTTGAGCATCTAGTTTGTAGCAGCTGTCTGTATCTGTATGTTCTCCATTTCTTCTTATTTTGCTGTGTTTGTGATGTCTCTGGGCATCAGCAAATGGGCCAACATGAGTTGTGTAACTCCCAGCCAATACCAGCATGCTGTGGGTGCAACTCATTCTCATGCTCAGGTTGTCAGATGCCCATTTGTCACGCCTCGGACGTCTCATACTGATATACAAGACATCCTTTCTCTTATACCTTATATACCACTGTTTTGTTTCTTCCCTTTGCTGTTTGTTTCCCCTGCTTCTAGTCTACTACTGTGCTGTGATGTACTAGAACAGCTGTGCTGTGAT
The DNA here is from genome assembly GCA_903364295.1 of Serranus cabrilla. Taxonomy (NCBI): domain Eukaryota; kingdom Metazoa; phylum Chordata; class Actinopteri; order Perciformes; family Serranidae; genus Serranus; species Serranus cabrilla. Next base: position 445,419 of record CAFUXE010001209.1, on the reverse strand, counting down.
TAGCTAGTACTCATTCCCTCCTTGTTAGCAAATAGCTAACTAGCCAGCTACTAAATTGGTAAAGTTTAACAACTTATGGCTTTAAACAGACACTCTTGTCACAATGTAGCCTGTTGGTGGTAGCAGTTGGTGACAAAAGCTGGCAGTAGATCAGCCAATAGCAAAGTTAAATTGCAATAGCCATGTTTCAACCAGTAGAGGGCAGTCACTGTGAATTTATGACACATGCAGACTACTTTTGCACTTTAAACATCCAGATTGGGAACTGAGTCCATCATCCATATATAATGGTTTTTGGTGGGAAAAAATTGGGTTAGATGTGCAGTTACCCACCCAGTTAGTTGTAGTTGTAGCATTCCTCACATTTAAGGTTTTTTATATATGAACTGACAAAAAGCTAGACAAAGAATTAGTGCTGTCTGTCTGTAAAATTGCCGCCTACTGCAAAACTCTGGCATTCATGTTTGCATTAAATGAGCATATCATTAGCTACAGTGTGGGTTGCTTACCTGTCAAAATATTATGCCAACTCTGCATATTATTTACATTTTAAATGTTTCTTCTCTTTTGAAATCATGCACCAATATTCATGCAAAACTATGTGCACAGAGCACAGCGGGTTGTTCTGGAGGCCTGGGTGATTAGAGCAATCACAACAAAAACAGAAATGGACTGGCTTTGCCTGTTTAGAAATTCTCATCAGTCATTGAGTAAACAGAAGGTCGGCCAGCCTTGATCAGCAACAATATCACTGGTTGCATAGAGCACAACATATCGTGTGTGGGCAGCTTAAATAACCACCCACCTTCCTCCCACACACACAAACAAGCACAAACACCCTGTAACACTGTTGATTCCTTTTTAATGATCTGATTGGTAGAACTCGCATGCTGCCCATCTAAATACAAAATCCTTTGGAGATTTGAGGCTTAGAACTTAGGTCACTATTGTGATCTTAAAACAACTTCAGATTTTAGCACATTATTCCAGTTTTAACAAACAATAGTGTTGAAATCATGCTCTACTGGTGCTGCAGAGCGAAAGGAAAGACACCTTTAAAAAGCTACTTTCATTGATCTATATTCCACAGTCAACCCAGGAGTGTTAATGCGTTTGTGTTTGAATGCCTTATATTACAGGTACTTCAGTGTACATGTGTGTTTATATTACAGCAGTCAGGATAAGATCTTCATAAGTCTAGCACAGTTAAATGGTCTTTTGTGTAGAATATTTGATAGACCACCAGTGCCCTCTGTCAGCCTCAACCAGGATATCACACATTTCATGTTTTTCTTCTGCAACTGCTTCGTTTTTTGTTTTGTTTTTTTGTCAGTGAGGGTTTTTTGTTATGTAATGAGTCTTTTGGTTTTTATGATAGTATACTAAATATATGGGACTCTGTGTAGCAATAAAGTTACCAAGAACCTCACCCACTTTAATAACTAAGCTATTTTAACGTGGAATCCACTACTCTATACAATGTACATTGTGGTTAGTGTATACTGTATGTAAAACCAGCGGAGGAATGTAACTAAATACATTTACTCAAGTACTGCACTTATGTAGCCCTTTGACGTACTTGTACTTTACTTGAGTATTTATATTTTATGTAACTTTATACTTCTCCTTCACTACATTTTAAGATAAGATAAGGTATGACTTTATTTATCCCGCAATGGGAAAATTAAGTTGTCACAGCAGCTCAAGATACAGACATATAGATATAAAACCAGAATAGAGAATATGAAAGTAAGACATATACATACATTCTTTTGTTTGCTTGTTTGTTTTCCTGAGAGTACTTTGCACTTTCCAGATATTGCCACATGGTGGTGTAGTGGTAAGCACTCTTGCCTCACAGCAAGAGGGTTGCCAGTTCGATCCCAGCCTGCGGCCCTTCTGTGTAGAGATTGCATGTTCTCCCCGTGTATGCGTGGGTTCTCTCCGGGTTCTCCGACTTCCTCCCACTGTCCAAAAACATGCAGCTCAGGTTTAATTGGTGACTCTAAAGCGTGTGAATGGTTGTCTGTCTATATGTGTCGGCCCTGTGACAGACCGGCGTCCGGTCCTTTCCAGGGTGTACCCTGCTTCTCGCCCAAAGCAGCTGGGATCGGCTGCAGCCCCCCACAACCCGGGTTAACCGATAAGCGGTTAAGGAAAATGAATGAATGAATTAAATAGGTTGTTGCATGTGGTAGTATGATGGAAAAATGGGCCATAAATATATTGCAGAGGTACACAGAATACTATAACTGGTATATGTAAATAAATATTGAAAAAAAATACACAAGGCCTAATATAGGTCTGATGTGATCAGGTGTAAAAGATGCAGATAGTGCAAAAAGTAGCCAGTACAGTGACCTGCACTCCAGGTCGTTCCCCTCTGATACCCGTCCAATGATGGCTGTATCGTAGGACAACTTCTGGAGGTGGCAGCTGTCCGTGTTGGGTCTGAGGTCTGATGTGTAGAGGGAGAAGAGGAAGGGAGAAAGCACTGTGCCCTTTGGGGCCCCCGTACTGCTGACACACTGGTGAAGCCTCACATACTGCGGTCTGTAGGTGAGGTAGTCGATGGTTCATGCAGTCAGAGGGCCATTAAGTCGTTCTCCCTCCAGCTTCCCCCTCAGCAGTGATGGCTGTATGGTGTTGAAGGCGCTGCAGGAGTCAAAGAACATGACCCTCACAGCGCTCCCTGAGTACTCCAGGTGGGAGAGGGATCTGTGCAGCAGGTGGATGACAGCGTCCTCCACACCAATCCCCGGTCTCACCAGGGGTCTGAGGTGATCCAGTATGATCCTCTCTACCGCCTTCATGAGGTGAGATGTCAAAGCTATCAGTCTGAAGTGGTTCTGCTCCTTTGGGTGCAAAGTCTTGGGGACTGGAACCACACAGGACAGGCACTCTCTCCAGACTGAGGCTTAGGTTGAAGATGTGCAGGAGCACCTCCCAGTCCCGACTGCACGTCTGCACAGTCCCTGAGCAGTCTGGAGCTAATGCCATCCAGAGTCGTAGCCTTCCTCACCTTGACTCTCTTCAGCTCCTTTCTCACCTGGGCAGATGATATGGAGAGAGGGGGGCTGGGGGGAGGCTCCTGCTGAGGACGCTGGGTGAGTGTGGAGTGGAGTATGGTTGGGAGGTGTCAGGAGGGTACGTTTGATGTTCCAGCGGAGGAGGGGGGGGCTGGTCTGGTACCTGGTGGGTGGGGGGAGGAGTGGGAACAGAATCCAATCTATTTTGGGACAAATACTGTATTTTTTGACTCCACAACATTTAGCTTTTTTAAAGTAAACCTCTTAACAGCATATGAAGTAGTTAAAATGAGCCCTACCTTGAGAAAATCTAAACACTGCTTACATAATGCATCACTACATTTTTCAATGCATTCTGATGCAGGTACTTTTGAACTTTTAATTAAGCAAGTTTTGAATGCAGGCTTTTACTTGTATTGGAGTAATTTCACAGTGTGTTATTAGTACTTTACTTAGGCAAGGGATCTGAATACTTTTCCCACTACTGTGTAAAGCAGTTTTTTCTGTAACTGTTCTCCTGTCAATTTTTCATTGGCATCACTGAAAAGACTCTGAACTGAATTCTTCTGATCCGTCAATAAATGCATTTTAGTGATGCAGTATTTTCAGTGTAGAATTTGGATTCAAGCCATCTTGCTTATAAAAAGGAGAGAAAAAACTTGTGCAAGACTATGCCAATTAAAATAAAATACGATCATTTCGAGCAGCCGAGTTTGCAGTAGAGTTGTATATATGTGAGTATATGACAAGTAACAGAGTCGCCTGGTAACTAAATATGTGGGTGTAAAACCAGTGGGCTCATTTTGAGGTGAAAGGGTCCTGAGGCAGCTTTTACGAGCTTGTTCATGTGTGTGAAACTGAAAATTGATTGTGGGAAAGAACCAAGCGCTCTGCTACAGACATGGTGATATCTTTATCTGCTGCAGACTACGCGAGACGTGTTTCAGTCCGGCTCTGTCTATGTGAAGGCAAACTGACACAACTGTCTCTGAACTTCTGAATTAAAAACATGGAGCTAACTTCACGCTGCAAAACAAAAGAGTCTAATTAATCTCAGCTCGTGTTGTTGGAATGCAAGGCAGAGAATGTCACTGCATTTCATTAGTCCCAGGGCTCTGGCATTATGCATTCTGGCTCGGTTGTATGGCTTCCACTTAATAAATGGAACAGAGCCATCATTAATGTTATTAGTTACACAATGCTATTTCAAGTCATGTTTGTATTCTAATATTATTAAATACAGTAATAGGAAGTGTGAATGGTATTTTCAGCTTGATCCCACTGAAAGACTGTATTAATTAGTTCTGTCATTGTCAATATCCTCAAGTAACGTATGGCTCCTCCATTTCTGTATATAAATGCACAGATGGCCTTTTGGAGAAAAGCAAGTGATAACTAACCTCTTAAAAAAAGAACAGCTTTTTCAATACACAGAAGCAGATATGTTCTAGAAATTAGATTTAACTATGGCTAATAAAAGTTCTTTAAAAATGAAAAGATTGACTAGCATAAGTATTTCTGCACGGATGTTAAGTTATCGTGAACTCATTGTGAACTCGTGCTGCTGTTAGAGAGAATTTAAAAGTGTAAAAGCTGTTTTTTACTCGTGCTATCAGTGGTGTGTGTGGGTGGGTGGGTATGAGAAAGAGAGAGAGGGAGCATAATTAGTGAGCTTTTGCTTTGCCTTAAAGTAAAAAAATAAATAAATTCTGAACTATTTCAAATGGTTAAACAGTGTCATAATTGGTTCATATTGTCTTTGGTTTAAAGGGAGTATTTGTAAAATGTTCAATTTGTTCGTATTTCTCCTGAGATGGATATCACAACATTTTATTTTTACTTAATAGGTTCATAGTTACGTATAAAAACCATGTTTTTCAAAGGAGAAATGGGACTCCACTTTTCCACAGATGCTTAACCTCCATCTTGAAGCTTCTAACATCATGGCAGACAATCCACAACAGTCGTAAGGGAGGGATGACATCAAAAGATGACATAAGATGAGATAGGATTTTTAGATGATATGTTTTTGAAATGATGTGAAACGTGTGGGAAATATTAAAATACATCAGCAATAACTTTGCAATGTTAAAACTGCATGCATGGCTTTAACAGTAATCAGCTGATGTTGTTCCCTTTTTACCACAGGAGGGCGCTGCAGTAAAAGACAGCAGTCTTACAGAGGTGCAGCAGTAGTTAAGAATCACACAGAACTGGAAAAATAAACACAAAAACATGGAGATGACAGCGATGGAAACACTAATGGGATGATTCTCACTGTCCAGGTAAAAAATAAAATCCTGTTTGCAATGCTAACTAGTTTCCCCTCGTTCAGCCAGCAGGCCTGCTGTTAACACTGACGCTGACTGACACTGCACCTCGACACTGCATTTAGTAGTAGTTCTGCTTCAAATAGTGCTACTTCTATCTTCTTTCTACAGTTTAACTTCTATAACCATGACTTCTAGTGTCACTTCTGGTCAGATATAGCTAATCCCTGCTAATGTAGCAGGAGAGGTGACAGCCACACAGTCCATCAAATGAATATGTACATTTTTGGAGTATAGTGATTACCGAAAAATATGGCGTTTGAATTACTTTCACTTTTGACCACCTTGATACTCTTTAGATGGGTAATGTAATCAGCAAGGTCAGTGTAGCAACAGGAAAACTATCTAAACTAACTAGCTGCAGTAAGAAACCACTACAAAGGCAAATATTTTATTTTTCTTAATTACCTTTGATATTTTCAAATTTAATAACACATTTTTTCAATTTCTTATATAACTTTTGCTATCTCGTTTATTTAGTTTTATTTGATATTTTTTCATCTACATATTTTTATTTTATTTATTATTTAGTTTTTGTTATTTATTCATAATTAAGTCTCTCTTGGCTCAATATTAATGTCACTGTCACTATTTTTCCATCTCTCTGCTGACTGTAAATCTGGCCCTCTGTCATTTTTCCGGTGTAAGTTTCACCAGAGATATTCTCCTCTAAACGTATTAAATCATTTCATTTAAATGTCAGTTTGAGGCTCAAAGTTTTAAAAATATCTAATTTTTGAAGATCAGATTAGAGTACAAAAATGAATAGAAATCTGTGAAGCAGTAGTTTGTTTTGTCTTCATAACACCCCACTAAACATCTGACTGCTCATCAGCTACAACAGTCAAAAAAATGACTTACAGATTAAATAAACACTCTAATAATGTTATGTATAATGAAGAACTATTAGTTGTAAAAGTGTGTTTTTACCTCGTCGTATTGGTTCTTCTTAATGGTATGTTTGCTCCTTTACTCACAACGTGAACCTTTGTAGGAACTCACTGTGCTGTCAGCATCCTTGCTTTCAACCTTGAAAATTAAACAACCTCTTGGTTGCTCTGAGATCCACTAACCTATCCACCAAAATAAGTGTCTAAATACATTTGAGGAGTGAAATAGGCCAAGTAGCTACAGAAACCTCCAGTGCGTATCTGACCGGGCTGATTCAAATCTTGAGTGGTTGTTTCCAGACATAAATCTCATAGTGAAAACTGAGCTCATGGGATGTAGTCTGTCTGGGTGACACTTCTTCTTCAATAAACAGACTAAAGCCTTTGTTTTTATTTTATGATTTCCACTGTCCCTATTCAGTGCTCATCCTGCTGTTATCTAACAACTGTGACAATCAAACCCAAATTAAAACTGACCCTAAGGACCCTAGGAAACTCTCCATTGAAGCCAGGACAGTAGATCCACTTGGTATTTATTCATTTTGGTCGGCCAACCAAATCTGGAGCATCCTGACCCAGTGCTTGAAACTCTCTCCATCACTTACACTACATTATTCACACACATCCATATTTAAACTGCTGATGTCACTGACTAGCAGAACTCACAGCGTCATTTACGTCTAAGATTACTATAAGTCATTCAAATTTACTGGCATTTGCCCATCTGTGGGCATGGTTGTGACATTAGTTACTGTTTCCTTTTTGCTTGGCATCAGTACCCAAATGAAATCACACTTAAATGTACTGCAGCATTAATGTACAACAGCCAGCATGACGATCCTGTGCTCACAAACATGTGCCAAGCAGCAACCGGGCCTGAAAAGTGATACTAATGCAGAAGTGGCTTAAACCTGCATTCTTTCTAATGATCAGCTGGGGGGGACTCTGCAAGCAAATAGAAGTTGGATTGTATAGAAGTCTATGAGAAAAATACCCTACTTCTATCCTGATTTAGTACCTCAGTTAACATTTCCCACTTGAGTTTATGGTCTCTAACAGTAGTTAGAGTAGTAGTAGTTCCTGTTCATTTTGTAAAATATGGTCCCATTTATAGTCAAATAGATAGTAAAGCAATTGGGAGGGGAGATGGATGGGTCAAACAAATGGAGGATTTTCAACCAGGAGAATGCGTTGTGTCACCTAGTACATGATGAAACTACATTCAAGTTAACATAATTTTCAAGACGAGGTTTAGGCTCTTTTCAGATCTTGTTGAATCTAGCCAAATGCCTCAGAAATCAGGTGTAACAGTTACTTTTATTCAGATACTACTGTTTTACTGTATATATTTTTTTAGTTTATAAAAAAAAATAAAGGTTCACTTTTCCAAAATGCTCATGCCTTTAACTTTGAAAGATATATATAGAGAGAGATCAGAACCCAGGACCATACCTTTGGCAGACACATTGTTAAATATTGAAATGCAGTATCAGGCAGACTCTCATTATGACAATGACAACAACAGCAAGTCTGCAGTCTTGACATGACTACATGACCTGACTTTTAATTTATTCGAGTGTTTGTTCTGGGGCGTTGGTAGGAGACTGTTTCTGGAGATGATTTAACTGTTTTATTTGTATTTTGTACTGTTTTAATGTATACATATTTTCAGTGCAATCTGTAGAATGTAGATTTTTCTTAGTATTAAATTATTATTTGTACCTGCTCAGGGGCTATGGGAAAAAATAAATGTATATTAGTGCATTCTATAAAAATAAATATTTCCTTAAAAAATTCTAAGCAATATAGTAATGCAGCAATATAAATTATCTGCAGGATAAAAATAAAATAAAAAGCTTATGGTCAGTGTAGAGGCTACTGTGTGTCCTTCGGTACACTATTATCCCTATAGAAATACTTCTACAGTATGACAGTCACGCTCTCGTCGCCACAGGAATAAAAGCTGGCTGCAGCCTCAGAAATAAGAGGCCCCTTGTAACCTAATCGATTGCCGAGCAGAGAGGCAGTCTGGGTCCACACTCTGTGATCGGTTTCTCTGTGTCAGACCAACTTCCCAGAATAGCAACTCGGGCGGGTTGTCTGCCGGAGGAGATGGAGGAGGAAGTCAGTGGTGGATTGAACAACTGTTGCTTTTGCTGCTGCTGCTGCTGCTGCTGCGGAACCAAACTACCTTTCAGTCCGCGCTGCATGGCGCATGTCGGGCTAGAATGAAGTCTATTCCAAACCGAGACATTGAGTCGGGGATCAATGTGCAAGTTCATGGGATTATATAAACTCCTGCGTGTTTAAGGTAAATCAAAAAAGAGATGAGCGAGAGGAACATTAGCACATGAATCGGTTTCCTGTGTTAACTGTCGCTGCTTTTAATGTTCAGTATCATTCGACTATGATCAGTAGCTGCTGGAGGCGCATGTCTGCGGCAAAGGCAGACAAGGAGCGTCTGTCTGCTGAATGGAAAGCCAGACGGGCTGTGTTGTAGACTGCGGTGATCGGATAACCTGTTGAATTGCAGCTGTCAGTCAGCTCCGGAGCCACGCAGGCGACACAAAATCACTTAACACTAGAAACACAGCGCGGTGCCACAATAACAACAAAACTAGCTTCACGATTTTGCAGCTGATTATTTCCAGTGTGATCTGTCTGCAAAATACAGTTCTCCCACATTCTTGCTGCTGACACAAATGCAACCTAAAGTCATGTTACTAGGAAGTGGTGTGAAAATAAATCGAGAAAGGTTTTAATTTCTGCAGTTTCTGTCATGTTATTGGCTGTCATTTCCCTTAAAGGTAGGGTGGACATGCAGCAGTTTATGTGCCACTACATCTTATTCCCATTCTCCTCAGTAGCGCGAGGCTCTACCTCGATTCACATCTCCACAGTAGCTTTTGAGCACAGCCTACCCACGGATTCCCAGTGTCTCGGTTGTTGAACATAGCTTGGCTGCTCCCTGCCTGCTATGGCTAATTCCTTAGGAACCGGTGGATCCAGTTTGATCCATCCCTCTCTTTCTTTCCTTTCACCAACTTGTTGAGTCTTCCCCCTCTCTCGGTGTTCCTACTGTAAAAAAAAAAGTGCGCTGTGAACAGCTCAGC
>CAFUXE010001209.1:412405-436018 GCA_903364295.1 Serranus cabrilla | reverse complement strand
GGTGTCGCTTTTAAAGTGGGAAAGTCGACGGGACGCGCGCAGAGGAGCATTGACGCACCAACAGTCACCTGTAGGACACGGTAGATGCGCTCCTCTCTGCTTTTCTGCTCACTATCACATGTTCCTTTCATTGGACTGTTATTGAGACATGCTCTCCTGAAAAAAAGCTTTTTCTTTTATGTGTGAGAGTTCACTGGACCTAATAGTCAATTTTGACTTTTTTTGTTTCACTGAAGGGAGGTGGAGACAGCTCAGCACCCCCCTCCCTCCGTCCTTGACTGAAATTACCAAATAATTTTGCACAGGGGAGACGCTTGAAGGTAATTGTATGAATCCATCTTCTTTTCTGTATATTGTCTGTTCTTGTTTTGCTTTCGGGTTTCACTTTTTATTAGCATGAAGAAATAACGAGATTCTAAAACTTTCAGGGACTGTAAAGTGTAAAGTTTCCTTAATTCAGCTACAGAGCGAGACCAAATTCAGAGCTCAGACCACTTAGGATATTGTAGCTGGCTTTGAGTCAGAATACTTTCATTTTTGTAAGATATTAAACTTCTATCACAACATAGTTAATTCCAGTGAAGCTGACTAAGGATGTGCATTCTGCACTCGGCCTTTAAGCCAAAAAGTTTCTGCAATGACATCTGTGAGTTTTTTTTCTTCAAATGAAAGGGCTAAGCTGTTTGTTCTTCAAGGAAGTGCAATGCTATTCCAGATGTATTAATCATTATACACTTGCTTTATATGTGTTGACTTGAACAAATGTTATACACAACGATGCCAATGAGTTGAGTGATAAAGATGGAGCCAAACTTTAATTTAGGGAATCAACGTGCGTCTTCCTAAAAGCAGCATGTTGATACCATGCGTTATCGACATGTTCATGAATGTTTAGGACACATATAAAGTTTAAAGTTAATCTTTACACATTTGAATGCCTTGTGTTTCATTTTTAATTTAATTTTGTTAATTGTTTGGTCACTCTAAGGCGCTGGCACAGTTTTTGCTCTAAAGTTTACTTGTAACCTGAATTCAGTAATTTAATTTCCCCCCATTTTTCTTTAATCTGAAGCCATACAGTCATCACTCTGTCCCTGTAGTGAATGTGTACGTTTATCTTGTTGTTTGCTTGTTTAACAAGAAGACTACTGCCTACATAATCAATGGCATCATTTCAGACTCGATAAAATCTTCAATTTTGGAAAATGCTGAAAATATTTACACCTTGCAAGCTTTCATTTAACTTCGACAAGAACATTTTAACAGAGAACATGAAACTAAAAACTAGCTGTTAACACATTGAAAAATATTCATAGGGTCGCTTGCTAAATATATGTGACCACTTCTCGAATAAGAAGCCTGCACAGAGCAGAGTCTCTGTTGTAATGCACCTCTGTGCTCTGCAGTCCATGCATGTGAAGCTGCTCAGCAGCCTTGAATTTGGGTATTAATGTGATTTTGAACTAATTACTAGTCTACCGGTTGGTTTTGTATGTATTAATACTTCATCAAGGTTAACTGTGAAGGTGAACATCATTGTTGCATGCTCGCATAATGACAGAGTTCCGGCTGCACAGCTTTTGAAAAGCACATTTGGTTTTGAAAATTAAGAATCAAGACAAGTAATACGGGCATTTTGCAAAACAAAGAACATTGTGTTACAGTTAACGTAGCAGTAATCTTTATTTTTATTCCCTGCAGCACTCCCAACGCACTTGAAATGGAGGCTCCAGATGGCTACTGTGCTAGTAAGTCCTCATATCGCTAATATTCAATGTACTCATACTTTACACCCAAGGTCAGGGTGCAGTATATGGAATGTGTCCTTGTCTCTGCTGTGTTGCACCGATTGCAGTGATAATGAAGACAACTATTGCATAAGTCATAACGTTATTGACTTATTTTGGCTTCCACGTCCCTGCATACTTTTTGATAAAATGCTGATACAAAAAAAACAGCAACATTAGTGCATTGACAACACCATAAACATATCAAAGGGATTTTCCCCTAGTGCAGCCTTTTTCCTGTTCACCCCTTAAAGCTAGAGAAAACCAACATCCTGTTGAATGCAGCAGATACTGGATACGCACTTTGTGGTGCTCCATTGCCCTTTGCTGGTTTCCTTTGGGCAGGTCGCTTGAAAATATCTCAAACTCGTCCCTGCCCCCCCCACCTTTGTATTTTGCTTTGGTATGAAGATGTAAAAACAGGTAGCATGTTGTTTATGACATCAGCGGGGATTTTAGGTCTCCATCGGGGGTTTGTGCTTATAGGAACACTTGACAGGCGGGGTAAGGGTGGTGTAGAAGAAGAAATCCATGTCCGTCCGTGGGTCGCTTCTGAAATGATACATTTGGAACAAAGTAGGCTGTTCCGTTTGCATGAAACTGCGGAGGACACACGTCTTTGTGGAATTCAAAAGTTTGCATCCTCATTACCCCCCATGTGTTTCACTGTAATCTCAATATATTAGCAATGCACTGCTGACTAGGAGGGAATTTTTAAGTCATACATTGTACCTGTTGTGACACACTTTGCACACACACCACTACTGTATATGCTCCCACACACACACACACACACACACTACTACTACTACACTCTACTACTATATACAAACATATTCCTCTACTCACCATCACACTGTACAAACACAAATACACTCTTTTTTCATTGTGCACTGTATTTTATTCACCCACCACACTATATGTAAGAAAGACAAACCGTTTCTGTGGTATGTGTCAAAAAGAATGCGTAAAAAAAGGGGTGCACCTAAAGTCTATTTTAAGTTCAAGTTGACCCTTGGGAGTATATATGTTATGTTCGACTGGGCAATTCATTTATGGTGATCGTGACAGTTCACTGAGGGCTGGAAACTGATGACTTATGCCATTTAAGTTCATTTAAGCAAGGTTGAAACTTCCTCCTCATTCATGTTATCATTCAGTAACAAAGTCACATCTCTGTGACAGAAGACTGATATTTTCATCTCTGATGTGCAGTTTTTCAAAAGACTTGGAGTTTATTTTTAACTATGGTTGAAGTTTTGCCTTATTATACATGTGCTGATAAAACAGAAGGTCAGAGGTCTTTATGTAGGTGTGCGATAGTGTCCTAGCTATTTGTGCATGTTGTTATGTACACGGTCGCCCATAAAGCTGGAATAAAACATTTTTTACCTCTTTCAATGAAATGGAAACAGACAATGCGACTTATCCTTGACAGTGTTTATCTTCTAAAAACTGTATTAATCAATCTCTTTCTAACATATCACAATGAAAATGAAACGACAATTAACAGAGGATTGTGTCTGAAAAAAAAAGATTCCAACTTTTACGGGTGACCATGAAAAATATATCCAGCAGTCCAACTTGCAGTGTCACGTAAAGCATGAATTATAAAACAAGTATTTGGGGAATTACTTTTATTGTCTGACTCAGAATAATAGTATGAGACATGCAACCCATCAGTGTATATAAGTGTATGTAATAGATGATATTTGATGTTTCAATTCCTGATTCCTGAGTTCACATAGAATCTGCACATAAAGAAGAATGGAGGGTGATATTTCTGAAAACCAGAGCAGCCTTGCTATTGCACCGACACAATGTGGTGTCCTTAATGCACAGTGGTTGGATTTGAATGCTCCCTGCAGCCCAAACGTTGATAGCAGTACCACTGAGCTGCACAATCTTTGTTATCAAGGTCGTCCAATAATCGGAAATTGAGAATTTAAAACGGCTATCAGTTTTATCAACCGACCTTCCTTTTTCTACAAACTCACGTGATTATGCATAACCACATCATTGACACAGTCATTCTGTGTCTCATAGGTTATCATATTCACATACAACGCACTAATTTTTCCCTATCGCACAGACTATCATAATTCATGACATTTATCAGATGGATCATCCAACTCCCTCACATGCACTCTCTTTCATGTACACACTTTCATGATGTTCAGTCATGTTCTTGTTTTATTTCTCACTTCTCACAGAGATGAGATAGACAATCTCACATAAAGCGCAACGATAATCATGTTTCTACATGAAAATATTAAGATTGGGTAGTACAGGTTCATCAATGCCTCATGCAGTTCCAAAGTCATATTGCATTAGCAGTATTCTTAAAATTCGTCATAACATTAAGAAGTTGTGTACAACGTTATCACATATCAAAAATATTTTTTTCTATTACCTGTATTTCTGTTTACCCGATTAGATTGTTTAGGTGTGACTTGCAGAGTGTTTGAGGTATCGGCCGTAGCTAGATTGCATTTATATAAGAACAAATCTCGTTCTGAAATGAAACTACTCACAACAAGGTCTGTGGATGATTGATTGAGTAACTGATGCATGATTTCTGGTAAGAGATTTGATGTCCAGTTTTTCAAATGTATTTTTGGCGCAAGCTACATTTTATTCCTATCAGAGATAATGCAGATATCTCTACGGCTGATATCTTCACAAGTCAACAACTCACACCTAATTATTCCAGATGGATCAAAAGCACAAATTTTGGAGTGAACTGCCCCTTTAATATCTGACTCACAATCCCATTTTCATCATTTAAGCTAATGCTAGTTTCACCAGCAAAGCATGTTTCATGTTCTTATACCCTGAAGGTCCCAATTTAGAGTTTTATGTTGATAACCTAAAAGATTATTTAATATGTTTAAAAGGTTAACGGGACATTCCAGCTTCTCTGTATTAAGCCCTGCTCATTCATGCACTCAGTTTTTCTTTTTAAACAGAAATAACACACCACCCACTCCAGTTTGATGCCTAGTTTCTTGCTCTAGTTAAATGTCATTAAATGTCATTAACTAGAACGGGCAGGTGCATACATTTCATGTTTCTTGTACAAAACCAGTGACAGAAACGATAAGGCAAATTCATATTTTTCTCTCACTCGATAGAAACTGCCTTGAAATTGCCGCATGTACAGTATTCATTTTCTAATCTGGTTTATTTAACAAATTCCGTTTCCTCATACTGTAGGCGGTGAAGTGTTTCTTTTAATCTTTTAAACCATCTTTGACTAAACATGAATAGTGTACTTTAGTGGTGCATGTAATGAAATACATTCACTCAAGTTCTTTAATTAGGTAAAAGTTTGAAGTACTTGTACTTTGCTTAAGTATTTAAGTGTTTTTATACAACTTTTTTTCATGACCTTACTCTCCGGGGTTAAAACCATGTATCTCCAATTTTGATTTAATTTGAATTTGAAACTCAAGTGGTTTTCTTTAGTGGAGTCTTAACTTCAAACATCTACAGCAGTAAAATGCACCATACACATCAATGCATTAAAATCAATATTAATAGTAAAATAATGACTGGGAATGTTTTACTGCACAGTGTAACTTTTTAAACTTTAAAAAGTCAATTTAACTGATAATATTTTTTAAACTTTTTTTTAGAGTAAAACTGTTTTTAAATGCCCACCTTTTAACTGAAGTGGAATATTTTCTCGGCGTGATTTTAAGGCAGCAGCAAAGAGAGTATTTCAAATAAAGAGCATCCAAAAGTATCGATTTTAGTTAACATTGATTTGTTTCATCCTATAGATTTGCTGGATGTTATTTCAGTCATTGATGTCAGCAGTTGTTAACATTGTTAAGACGTGAAGATGTGTGATTGTGAAGACTGCGGGGTGTAGCAGGTTGGATGGTGTATGTGTGAGATAATGATGTGTGCGTGAAAGTAAGCATGTTTTACTGTATGACCTGAATGCAAATGAGTCACATCAGATTATTATAGAATTTTTTTCCGGAAAAAAAGAATCAGAACAAAGTTTTTCAGTTGCTGTATTTTACGATAAACTCTTTATTGTTTTGATTGCAGATCATTTACGGTTATCAGTTATCTGCAGATGTGGACTGTGTCAGGTCTCTCTCTGCTCTGGGTCAACCACAAATACACAGATATAAATGACCACAAATGGAACGTACCAGCACTCTGTGGGTTGGAAATTAATGAAACACTTCTGAAATGAAGTCTGTACACTGAGGTCTACAGATACTGTATTCATTTATTTATGACCTTAATTAATCTTGTGTGATTGAATGTGCTCATTAGTCTGTCTGTATAGTTTCTGCTTGCTGGGTCAGTAATGTATGTGTGTATTTGTGTGTGTGTGTGTGTCTGTGTGTTGTGAATCATTGTGTTAAGGAAGGTTCAGGGTTTGACAGGAAAAACCAGCTCCCATGCAGTGTATCCAGTCAGTGTCTCTGGAAAATAATCTTATTCAGTTCCTCACTCAGGTAGACATAGGTGCCAATCAAGACATTTTCTCTATATTTTGTTAATTTGTGCCATGAAAGCAGGCTAATGGAGTTGACCTGTGTTTAATTTTGCTTTATTGCCATCAGATACCTAGATACCATACCTGTACCAGATACCATTTATACGTCCTTTTGCTCTCTTTTGAATAACTTGTTTGACCTGAAATTGAATTGACCCGTGTTAGATTCCTAAGAGGGTGACTGTACCTTTGAAGCTATGCATTCATTTGGCCCCACTGATGAAGTCAGCAATTACTACACCTACAAGTTTTCGTGTGTACACATTTGTTCCTTTCTTTTTGCCACTGTATTAATTTATCACAATTTTGTGTGTTACTCAAAATACCTTTTTCCCCCGCCAAGTCTCGACTGTTTGATATCCTGATCTTACTGTTCATACAGGATTGACTCAGCAAACGCGGGGCACCAACGCAAACCTTCAAATCCGTGCAAGCTTAAATGTGTGGTTTCGAGCATTTTCCTTGTTCATGTTTATAATGAATACGCCATTTTTTCCAAACATTAAAGATTTTAGGTCCCCATGTGAAGAGGCATGGAAATACAGCTGTATATTTGACTATGCATGCAACAAACAGACAGAAGTGTGACTTCTTCTTTGATTGCCAGTGATTGCCGATAAAAACAGGTCACTTGGCCTTTGGTGACAAAATGCTTTATTTGACTCAATTCCTTAATAATTAACCTCATTAGTTGACTATTAATTGGAACATTTGATAGTATTGAGTAGTTGATGGCCATACCTTTTCTCAATTTTTTCTCAAATCTCAGAAATGTTTGGGTTGATTCGATTTTTTACACAGATTTGATTCTAAATTTAATCATTTTTTACCACTCGAAAAATTGAATATAAATGATAAAGCTCCCTCCAATATAACACATTAAGACACTTGATTTAATTAAACAACAACTGAGAAATATCCATGCTGTAGTAACCAAAACTTTTTCTTTTAGTTTGTTTTTTTTATTCAATGGCGATGACTTATTTTCAGAAAAATGCTGAGACATCCCTTATTGTTAATATGCATCTTCTGCTGAATGCTCTAGGTCTGTAGGTTTTGGTTGTAAAAAATCAAGAGGCTGTCATTATCCTAGAGGTCAAACAGGTCATTTTATACAGTGACATGTTTCAAAAATGGCCTCACTACAAGGAAATGGCTCATATGGGGTTCTACATCATCACACATTCATATAATCAGGCTCAGAGTCTCAGCTTTCTGGTCATGCCCTGTTGATGCAATTGTAGAAATAGTCAAATACAGTAGGGAAAAATAACACATTTATTTATAATGAGAGAATCTGCTTGTTTTTTTACCCATAGAACCTATTTTCATTGAGATATCATGATATGAGAGGGTCCCTTTGAAAGGGCCATGCCAGTTTTTCCCTGAAAGTAAGCCTAATTTTGGATCATCTTTTGTCCCCCTTCTTAAGGCATGGTTGTTACCTATGGATGTCATAGGTCTTCTAGTTTCATAATATTTCATTTCTCTTCAGTTTAGCGTTAAACGTGAGCCCAGTACAGTTTCTGAAAGACAGAAAGTCCACCAGTCCTGTCAGTGGGCCGTCAGATCATTAAGGGGTTAAAAAAATACACCACAATGACAGAATTATGTCTATTTGAGTGAATGGCTATCAGATTTGCCAGTTTACCATGACCTTTTCATTATTTCAAAAAAAAAAAAAAAGTGTTATCTTGTTATTTTAGCATTTGAAACCAGGCAGCCCAAAGCTATTAGTTAAGGCCTGAGACAACCAAGCCACGGCGCTGCTAGGCAGCTGTCAGCATCTGCTACAGTAATGGAAAATCCTTCATGACAAATCTGGGCCACTCCTGTCTCCAGGACAGCATTGCCAAGGGAGAGCGAGCGTCGGTCACCTGAGATTTCCTCCAACCCCAACCTGTGCAACCTGAGCCCAGGCCCAGGGATTGTGTCATGGACAACGTCTCCCAGTATGGGCCACTCAGTGGGGCTGCCACTACAATGGAACAATACCATAGAGGAGGTTGTCAGACTAAGAGGAGCTGTCACAGCAAGAGGAGATCTGACACAGATTTCTTTTTCATGTATGAGGGATCATTGCAGACATGTTCAGCACCAACAAATTGTAACAAGGTCTTCCTTGTAGCGGTTTCAGATGGAGCACGTAGTATGTTTCTTTGATTTGAACTGCAGCTTCCGTCAGCTACAGCTATTGCTTGATCATTTTTAAAGGCGTGGGGCAGTCTGGCGTCAATGTGATGTATACTTTGCAGTTTTTCACAGTGGTCAGTATGCTTAAGGAAAAACTTTAATTGTGCTGCTGGTGAATTGTGGCTCACTTTGGTTCCTGAGGGATCTGACACCTGGGTCAGCAGGGGTGTTTGCCTGTTGCCACTGCATTGTTCTAGTGACCCTGACAGGGCCGCGGTGTAAGGGGATAAGGGATTGGTTTGCTCTCCCTCAAACCACACAGGACACAGGACACAGGGCTATCCATAGCCTGGGTTCTGTACAGACTGCTGAGAGGATGCAATCTGATCCACATTTGCTGGACATTAGGATCCCATAGGTACATAAAGACAGTTTAGTTTGTTGCCTTGTGCATTCTGTATGGTGACCTCCATAGTGACCAGTCAGGTTAGGCTTTGAAGGACATCTGAAAGAAGGATGAAATTAATCATTTTTACCTTACATTAGGCTGTTTGCTTTGGGAGAAATGCACTTTTTATCTGGTTAAAAGTAAATCGATCATCTTTCTTTTCTGAATTTAGGTGTATTCTGTATCATCATAGTCTGCAAGGCACTCATCCTCTAAAAAATATCCTCACAGCATTGTCATAGATTGTACAAGTACAGTGTTGTATAGCACAATGAAGATGGCTGTGTTTCTGCTTGTCTCCCAGGTAACGGCCAATGCTCTCCCGGTAAGGAGAACTCGAGAATGTTGGAGGATACATCAACACCTAATGGACAGACAGATCCTCAGGGTCCTAATTCCCCCAGTGGTGAGTGCTCAGCCAATAGAGCCACGTTTCTGCAGTCTGCCAAGAACAACCTCAATATGCACACACAATCTTTCCTCTGTTCTAATTCATTGGATCAATTCATTCTGATCATTGTATTTTACTTTGTTTTATCAAACTGAACACTTTCACAATAGAATTCTGAACTGGTGCTAGGCTTTTAATATGATTAGATAAAGGATATGTTAAATTTGACCTTATTGTGCCTGAGAATTAAAGGAGCAGGTTTAGATTTTTTTTACAGTAGGGTTATATGAGGCACTTTTCCACAGTCAGTAGATTGTGGTTGGCACAGACACAGTGTGTATAAGTGGGCAGGAGGACAGGCACAGAAGCTAAGCATGTACTGCTGTGTACAGGGGTAGCTGCAAAACCAATTTCAACCAGCCAAAAGAACAATATGAGTTTAAGTATATGCTGTATTTAGAATATTTTCACAGCTTTTTCACAAGTTTACGGGTCACCAGACTTCATGGAGAAAACATTACTTTGACCTTGCAGAAAACAGTAGATGCTTTTCCACAGCTGCCTTAATCGTTTCATTTGTTTGTGTGATTGTGTGACTTTGGTGTTTTAAAGGGTTAGTTTGGATTCTCCAAAGTCACTTATCAAGCCATTGGTAGACCAGCAACTCCTGGGCTCTGCAAGGTAAAATTACTGTTTTTGTTAATGGAGTCTGGGGGCTTTAAAGTGACAATGGATAAGTACCTCATACAACCCCACTGCAAACATCCAATCTTTTCCTCAAACATGACAAGTGTGAGCTTATCATAAAATAACTTCTCCTGATGGTTAAGTCAGTCTTTGCAAGGTGTCTAGCGACCTTTGGTATGCATGCATGGATGTATCTGAATCAGGTGCAAGATGCCAAGCATAAAATCTCTATACTAATACCATTCTCAAAAAAAAGCAAAAAACTAGTCCCGTCTCAAATAAAGAAATTGAAAACTTCCAAGAAAAGCATCCAATAAGATACCAATCGACACTTGCTACAGTGAATAGCAGTAGTTTTCACAGTAAGAGCTTTTGTACAAAAATGGAAAACTGCGACTTGTTGTAGCATATCACACTTGTTGTGCTATATTACACTTACCCACAAGTGTTGCTTGGTTCTTTTCAATCTATTGACCTGATGTCTCAGATTAGCTATAGCGATGTCACTGTGAAGCAGCAAAGTAAGAAAAGGGGAAACTAAGTGAGACGAGGCAGCTGAGGGAGAAAAAGGAAGCTTGTTTCCCACAAGTTTAGAGATACAGGGAGGCGAGCTTGGTTTTCACAGGGAGATACTCTTCACCGATAAGAGGTGTTGTCACTCTGGAAGTTGCCTAACATGATTTGCCATTTGAGGTTTTGTTACAAAAGAAAGGCGGCATCATATAATCTGTTGAAAAAAAAAGCACGAATGGCTGTCAGACTTCAGTGCCAAACTCTTAAACATAAGTTGTTCAGTTATTGTGTGGGCTTTGTGCACAGTCTGGTCATAAAAGAGTAGAATTACACCCTTGGTGCCAGGTGACAGCAACATGATGTGTGGCTTTCAGTCAACCTCTGAATTAGTTGTGATCTTTCCGCTTTATTTCCTATGGATTATAGCAAACACGGATCATTAGCAGATTTACTGCACTGTAGCCAGACGAGGGTTGAAATATGCCAAAACTCTATGATTTTCATCACTACTTTTGTCGTAGCAACCATTTCAAGTGTATCCTCATCTGACCACTCTATGCATTCCACTCTGCCACACTGGAGAGACAGATGTAAAGATGCGAGGAGCTGAATAGCAAGGACGTTCACGTCTGCTCTGTGTTGCCAGGATACAGCTGTCGAAGGCAAGGCTCGATCGCAATGTGGGTCTTGGGATAAGTGTTTTTTGTACAAGCGGTGGCATTGGATTCATATTGTATCGGTTCAAAGAATGCAGGTGCTTTGTGGAGATTTCTGTCTACCAAAAATGAAATGTTGCCTGAATGTCTAAGTTTCTTTTACTAGCCTCTGAGAGTTAAGTGGATGCAGTTCCAAAGCCTGAGGGGACAGTTGACGGATGCAGTGAGATGGGAGGCTTTAGTAAAACAACCACATGTGCTCACACAGTGATTATTGCCCCAGTAAATCCCAGAACAGGATCATCAGGATCAGTAAGTTTTGGTTGGAGGATGTCCAAAGGTTTTTTTTTCACACTGTGCCCAAAGCCCCTTTCACATCCATTTGAACCCGTAAACAAGACAAAGAGTTGATTTTCTATGTGGGGCTCATTACCTGGTGTGATTCTTGGAAATCTTTTATCAAAGCTGTAGTGGGAACAAAGTCAACTCTACAATAGATGAAAAATGCAAGCCAAGTTTTACTATGTGGCCTAGAAAGTTTGTCTCAGAGGGCTTTATAAAATAGCATATTTCAAACAATAGAAGCAGCGTAATCCCTGTGTGTAGCATGCAGATGGTTTGATATTGTTGCATACTACAGATGTTCAAAGACTCGACTGCAAATATTCCTTTTGTTAAATGTTAAATCTAATATAGCATTTAGTTGTTGAATGTCTGGAAATGGGGCACTTTCCAAGACGAGGCAATTTCCTTTCCACCAGAAGACAATATGAAGTTGCTTTGTGGCACTTAAAGAGTCCTGTGTTAGACAAAAGATACAAGTCTGCTCAGACATTGTCTCATCTATCCTAAACTGTCATCTCATGTGCTTTGTACAGAATAAAATAATTCATTTACCTTTCCCAGCAAGACTTCTTCCAGAAACAGTAATTTGGTTAAATAAAAAACTGATTTTCAGGTTGACTGATGTGTTAACAGTACGTATAATCCAAGTTATAATTGAGATAAGACTTTGGATGGATGAAACTAGGTGTAGCTGTGTCTGTTTTGAATTGCTGCATGGTTATTTTTGTGTACAACTATTACTAATTGCTGGTGACTGATAAGTAGAGACTGCAGGTGGTGAATAGTTTCCCGCCAGAGCCACCCACATCCACACACCCACACACTCACTCACACACACATAATTATACAATCATTTGCCCTTGTCATCCAGCCGGTCTCCCATTGCTAGTCAGGTGTTCTGAGCTGCAGGGCCTCTGACACTCCCCTTCTCCTCAGGGACAGCCAGGAACCAGACCAGCCTGTTTGTCTTTCTTTCTCTCTCTTTCTTCAATGTTTCAGTCCATCCTAATGCTGTCTACGAGTTGAGTTGCTAAGTTACAACGATGCCCGAACACATGCCCATTTAATGATATATTATTCCTCTCAAGCCGCCCTGTGTCCATTGCAGATCAACTCATTATACTTCCAGAGAATCCCAGTCCATCCTGAGACCAGCTCAGTTCATCTCAGGCTTTTTCAGTTTAACTACCTGAACTCCATTGAGGCTTCTGACCCTAACCTCAACTCTAACCCCCCCAATGCAAAAAA
This sequence comes from Serranus cabrilla, assembly GCA_903364295.1. NCBI lineage: Eukaryota > Metazoa > Chordata > Actinopteri > Perciformes > Serranidae > Serranus > Serranus cabrilla. Next base: position 423,288 of record CAFUXE010001209.1, on the reverse strand, counting down.
CACAAGCCCTTTTTGTGAAATCTGTTCACTCTTGATCAAACCATGCAACCTAGAACCAACCTAGGCCACAAAGTTGCTGTAGTAGATGTACTTTCATGACACTCTCATAAATCCTGCATTATCTCAATGTGACACTGTAAGCCGTGCATTTACAGATTTCCATTGTTTTTTTTGTCTTACAGAACTGACAATTAAGCAGGAAGAAGAAACAGCGGAGGAGGTTGATAACAGAAGCCCGACACTTGAAGAAATAGGCCAAACCAGGGAGGAAGGAGCAGCATTGGAGGAATCCATGAGTGGCAGCCCAAGCAATGCACAGGACGGATTATCTGAGCCAAACGTGACAGCTGATGCAGGAAGTCGACAACCAAATGGTACCGATCAGAATATTACTTGTAATGCTTTTAGGAAGCTGTCTGCTGCAGTGACAATCCACACAGGATATGTCTTTTTCTGATTATTTAAATCAGGGCGGTGCTGACTTTTCCCCATCTTCAGAGTGAGTCAGAAATCATTTGTATTCCTCGACAGTGGGTGTGGAGTGCTTTCTGTTTTTTTTCTTTGTTTCTTGCTGAAGGACAATAGCTGTGACTTGGAATTATTATCAGGGAAAAAATATCTTTGGAATCCCCCGCAACCTGTTCCAACTGACGCCATGACTGCTCTGGTTGTCACAGCATTAGGATCATATTTCTCTTTTCCAGCTGGCTGCAGATCAAAAGATATGTAATTAGTACAGCAGGCAGTAGTGTTAAGTCCATGTGAAGGCCAGATCTGTGTACTTAAACATACCATGCCACAATATATAAAGTCAAAGACTGATGGACACACTCCCATTTATTACCCTGAAATGTTGCATTTACTGTGGGAAATTGACACGGATAAAAGCACCTATTTTCCTATGAAAATGTTTTATACTTATTTTATGAAGGGGACCTATTATTCTCATTTTCAGGCGCATACTTGTGTTTTGAGTTTCTACTAGAAAATGTTTACTAGTGTTTGAAAATGTTATGATAAAATGTTTTGTTAATATATATATATATATATACCAACCATGGTTGCTGCACCAGTCTGAGGAGGTCTGTTCCCCAAAACAATCCCAGTTTGCTCTGATTGGTCGGCATTTCTGCGTCTTCCACATCTATACTCTTGGTATTCCGTATCATCAGTTATTGCGGCCATGACAAATCACATTCCAGCAGTAATCTGAAATATAGGTGAGCAATGCTACAGTGGTACTGTCTGCTCCGAACAATGAAAAAAGGATTCATAACCTACAGAAGAAAATGTTAGAGCAAAAATATGACCCCAAAAAAGGGAGGGATTAAAGTCACATCAACAGCTATGTTTACAGGTTTCCCTGACATTAGCATGTAGCTACATATAGCATTGTGGACGTAATGTAAACACTCCTGTAACATGTCTGGAGCAGAAATCCATCAAATCCAAGTGTACTGGAGTGAAAAGTAGACAAAACTTTACATACATTTAGAGCATTATTTGACAATGAAACATCTGGAATTTTAACTTACTGTATGTAAGACAGAAAATAAGTAAAAGTATAACAGATCCCCTTTAAGTTCCATGTCTTTACAAAGATATTCTCAGCAGTGGTGCACAATCCAATTTATTCTAACTAAACCGTTCAACACAGGGCTGCTCACTTTAGTTTTTTTTCATCGAATTAATTTGTTATTAGTGCTTAGTGCTCACATGGAGAAACGTCTGCTGCCAGTTCCAAGAACAGAAGAAGTTCATGAGTTCGGTTAGATACAAAGAATGTGTTGTACGTCGTTGATGCTTTCTAAAAACAATCTGAGTGTGGTATTGACTTCCTGTGCCTGCCTCTATCAGGCGACAGGCCGTTCCAGTGCAACCAGTGTGGCGTCTCATTCACCCAGAAGGGAAACCTGCTGCGACACATCAAGCTGCACACAGGCGAAAAACCCTTCAAATGCCCCTTCTGCAGCTACGCCTGCCGGCGGCGTGATGCCCTCAGTGGGCATTTGCGCACTCATGCTGGTAAGACTTCACCTCACCCTCTTTTTGCTCATCCACTTTTGTTGCCCAAAGAGACTTCATTTCTTTCAAAAGAAGGGCATCATTTCAGACAAAAATCTGGAAAAAGAAAAGCAGCCCATAATGCTTTTAATCTGAGAAAGCCTATCATTATTTTATTATAAAAAGTTTCTGTTCAGGTTGTTTTACATGTCCTTCAGTCACTTCAGACTGTCTCTGACATAATGTAAAAACCTTGAAAAATTCTTCCTTTAGAAAGCAGTGATCTCAGGGCTAAACTTTACTATCCAAAGCATGTTTATATACACATACAGGAGGAATGTAAATGGCCTGAGCCTAATTCAACATAACACTAGTCTTTGTGAAAAGTGTATTTATGCCATTACACAGACAACAGGCTTTGTAACAACCTCTCTAATGTTCTCCAGAGACATTTTTTCTTCTAAAGTTGTGAGTCTCTGAGGGTCTAATGTAAGATCTAGCAGAACTACCACAGCAGTCACACATGCTGGTTGTCTAGTATTGTTGCTGGATCGACACAGTGGTGTGTTGTTTTTTTATGTGCATGTTATAGACAGCGCTGTGAGTGCTTTGTGGTTAGGTACCAAGGACATGCTGTTCCTTGGTTGCTTGACTCGCTCAGGAGGAAACTATCTCTGTTGAGAAACGCATGAGGAGTGCTGGCTGTCTCTCTCAACTGTAACCCACTTTCCTACCAGAGAGGATGTGCTCTCCCCTCTTTTGCACCTTTGAAATCAAGGTCAGACAATACCGTCATTTCTGCCTGTGGTGCCCCCTGTGTAGATAGAGGTGTGTTTGGTGTGTTCACGAACACTTTCCTTGCGTCTGTATCTCTGTTCCAATTGTTACTCAGATGCTCCTTTTATGCATTTTGTTTTATATCTATCGCTCCACATCTGTCCTCTGTCATCAACCATGACCATTTTTCCTATTTTCACTTCCTTTATTGTTCAGCTGTCACATCCTTTAACGCCCTTGACTAGTAAATAAGTTACACCTGCTTTCCTGTGGTCATTCAGTGGGGATTGTGAGGAATTTGATGTTGCCAAGCTGTCATGACGTTTCATACGTACAGGGCCTCTGGGTGGTACTCCTGGCAGTTCTGGCCTGGTGCCCTGCCATGAAGAACAGGTGTAGCCAAAAGAGGGAAATACAGCATTGAAAGAGAGGTCAGGTGAGGGAAAATGTGAGACAAGAGTGAGAGTGAGAAAAGAGGAAGTGTGGTAGAACAAAAGTGTGTCAGGTTTGGCTGCTATCCTTGAGGCCTTGTTAAATGTTGGGAAATGACATTTTCCATTGAGGCTTTCTGTCGTTGATCGGTGGAAGGATAATGCAGTGAGCGCTTGAGAGGCGAATGATTTAAATTTAAATTGTAAGTTCCCTTTTATTAGCCAAATGCAATCAGTCAAGTGAGTCTGAGTGCATGGTGTAGACCATTTGCATGAATAAGAATAGCGTTTGAAAGGTGGATTCTTCAGGTCCATCCAACATCTGCGCAAGGTCGCATGTGGGTGGTTATATAAATATGAAAAAGTAATGAAGTCCATGTTGTGTGTGTGTGTGAAAGAGTTTAGAAGTTTCACTACCCAGAATGAATATTCCTGCAGTGACCCTGCAGGTACACCTACCCACACTTTAATAATATTGAAACCTTTCGTCATTAGCCATCATTTGTTGTATCTGTTCATACTCAGAAATAAATTACAATGAACTCTTCAAGTAGTTTCGAGTTCTGCTAACACAATGTCATTCGTAGACCACAAGAGTACTGAATGACAGATACAGCAGAAAACCTATTATCATTCTAAATGATTCACTTAAAAGAAAAGTGCCTGCTGATGCAAGATCGGCCATGACTGGCCCTGTCATTCTGTAACAAGTGGGTTTTATTTTCCTCACACAAATCATCAAGAAGTAGTTCAGGGAAGATACAGAACATTTACAGCTAAAGGAAATTCATTTCTACTCGCAGAACATATTAAGTGCTAAAGTTAACCTCATCTGTGGGAGAAAACGTACTTAGGTTCACGTGTGAACTATCACCTACCTCTAAGTGTGTGTATATGTGTGTGTGCGTCGAAGCGTCCGTGCCTCAGACTGAAACATGTTTGGTTTTTCTGTTCTCACAGTGACAAGAGCACTGGATCACCGGCACATCTTCTTCTAGTAATAGCTGTCACCATTATCTCAGTGAATGTCTTACTACATCGCATTGCTAATGATGGTGTCTGGGTCACATCGGTATGTGTATGTGGCCTCCAGTTCACTCAGGCGCTTTGTGAGTCATTACATTAGTGTTGAGAATACTCCACCACAGGGCAGAGACTTATATCCTCAGCAGTGTCTGCGTGCGTAGGATTTTCTCTTTAATGCACTATTTTGCTATGAAAGTTTTACACATTTACCTCAGTGTAGTTCCATCGTACAAATGTGGTTACACTGGTGACCTTAACAACTGTCGTTCTGTATTCAGGCTGCCCTTTTAACTGATATGACGTTATTATTATTTAGAAATGCCTTTATTCATTATAATCCATTAATGCATTGATCCATTTATTTGTCCTATTTGAGATACATACCTACGGACTGGTGAGACTAACAACATATTTCTTCCTCAAATTATGTAATTGATGTCATCTAAATGAAAAAAGGAAAATTATAGTTGTTTTGCATGTTGTCTGAAATTAAAAAATGTAATAATTTCATTAATACAAAATGCATCTTTTATCTAAAGTGCCACCCTCATTAGTGCTTAGAATTTTTGGTACAATTCCTGGAGTCTTGTATCATTTAGTTTTCAGTCATCTCAAGTAAACATGAACTCAATAAATAATTCCATCTATTCAAACTGCATACTCCCCCAGGACACCCATACAGTGGTATATTTTAACAAGCATTAATTTAAACATAAACAAAAAACAATGATATGAAGTCATTAGTTGTTAGAGACTGGAATAAGCTGGAATATATACACACACACACATACACACACACACACACACACTTCCAGCTTCTAACATTTGAATATTTTCTGGTTTCTTTACTTTTGCGACAGTAATCAAAATAAGATTTGAGGTTACCATTCTGTGACATTTTGAGGACCAAAAAAATAGTCAATAATCAAGAAAAAGATCAACTGATTAATTGACAATTAATATAATTTTGTTGCAGCACTATTTGTAAGGAACAAATTGTTTTCCAAGTCATGAAAAGGTTGAAAAGTAGAACAAAGCACATATGACAAAGCCCTTTTTCTCTGGGGCCTGCGGTTACCCTGTTGTTAGGATGAGGGCTGCAGCACGCTGTATGGAAGGAAGGGTAGATACTGGCTACTGGCTTGACCGAGATAGATAGGATATGTCTTCATCTTTCCACTTGCCTCGGAAGGAAGAACTTGAAAAAAATAGAAATGGCACAATGAATCACACTCCACCTCCATAGCAGTTTTTAACATTGGAGTTAGTTTCCTACCACCACCATGGGATGCATGATCAGCTCTGCTATTCACTCAGCAGTGGGAGTTCGCTTTATGTTTCAGAGACCAAAGCGTTTTGAAATGCAGACTTCATGCTGCAACTATCTCTTTCTCGCCCACAACCAGTTTTTCTGTCTGGCAACAGTTGTGTGGAATCCTCACACTCGTAGTGGAACATCCATGATCTCAGAGGCTTGCTTTTGGTTTGTTTGTACTACTGACACAGTATTTAATACTACGCAGTGCCTGAGCACTGCGGCAGCTTGCATTATCTCACTGGATGCTACCCACTCTCTCTGTCTGCAGCAATGAATGAAATTAATACACTCTCCCTCAAATGTCTTCACTTTTAGTTGGCAAACCACACAAGTGTAACTACTGTGGGCGGAGCTACAAACAGCGAACTTCCCTAGAGGAACACAAAGAGCGCTGCCATAGTTACCTGCAGGGGATCGGCTTGGATCCGAACGCCAACACTGGCCCTTACACAGGTAACACGGTTTTTCTCAAACTGAAACCATGGAAATAAACGTGGTGATGGAAACAGAAAGACAGTTCAAGAGAAAAAAAGAAAAGGAAAGGTGTAACCCACAGGAGAAAACCAGTAATAAAATATACATTGTTAAGTTTACTTCAGAATTTTGTTGGATTTAATCCTATTAGGCCACTATGGAAAGAATCTCTTTAAATAAGTTTTCTTTTCTTTTCTCAGCTTTTATTTAGAAGTTTATAAATTTGTGCAACTTTTTAAATTATTATTAATTTCTTAATTAATTAATTAATTAATTTAATTGACAACCTCTAAAGATTAAATTAATGACATCTTATTGTGTGTACCTTTGTATTGCATGCCATGTGTGTTCTTTGTATTATGTTTGCTAATGCTGTTTGTTATTGAGCTGTTTATTTGTGTTGACCTGCCAAGGCAGTACAGATGAAAATTATCTTCAAACTTCAACGTTTTAAATTTTTTTAATACTGTATACAGCCCTTTTTAATCAAATAAAACAAAAAAAAATAAAAACACAAACCACATTTCCTATAATATTATGGTGTTTTTCACATGTAGGGTTTATCGAGGATATGGTTATATACAGTGAAGTGTGGGGAAAAAAAGAAAAATGAAAGTGAAAAGCAAAATTCTGATTTCCTTTTTGTCATCACATCCCAAGAAAATGTATATTTTCAAATTAGCAGTGTTACTTTTCAGTGCTTCAGTGTTTCTCTAATTCAACACCCAAATGTATTCTTCACCCTTCCCTTCTCAACCTTTCAAGGTGAGCTCCCTAAAGAGCAGAGGCCCGTGGCAGAGCCCAACATCATGGCTACTTTTGAACGGCCGCCCGTTATTGAAAGGCTGCACAGCAACGTGGGCAAGAGGAAGAGCACCACACCTCAGAAATTTGTGGGTGGGTATTTAAAATCAGTCGATGGCTTTGTCTTCTTCAGTCATTGTGGAGTGTCCTTGAGGACGAGCCTCATGCACAGTATTATTTCATATTATTATTATTATTATAATTATTGTACATTCCAAGCCCTCCATGTGCTTTCTATAAGTCCTTTGAATTTCTTGTGTCATGCTCCATACTGATGAAATGAAAGAAATGTATTATGTCGTAGCATACACTGAGTAAGTTACACCTTGAGTGCATTCGATGAATTGTAATACACTTTGCTACTAATTTTGGACGTTCGTTATAAAATATTTTTTTCTTTTCCTTTTCACTTTTCCGTCATACGATATTATATAATATCACACAATAGCCATGCCCTACTTAGGAGCACAGATTTTTTTTTCAGAATTTGGTTTTATTTGCCGCACTATTAGAAAAAAAGATTGAGCACGCTACAGCGAGCGGTTGACTGAGAGACAAGGAAATGTTTTTCACTCTGTGGTTAGGTACACCTGTAACTTTGCCATTGCTCTTATCGAGAGAAAACAACTCACCGCATCCCTGTTCTGGAGGGGTTAAACAGTGCAGTAGTAGATGGATGGGGCTTTCCACTCCTTTAAACTCGTACACACAGAATATCAAGTGCAAAATATGAAAAACAAGCCAGAAATATCAGCAAGATACAAGTTTGGCTGAGTACAGAGGAAATTTTGTGAAGTCAAGACACGGTCATGTCCGTGCATATAATGTTTTTCAATTGTTTTTAGCTAAAAGCTGGGCTCCACTTAAGCTATTGCATGTATATTCATCATGTTTTTTGTCTTACCTTTTGAAATTGGCATACTCTTGTCAAATCAGTTAATTCCACACAGTCATAATGCTACTTTTTTCATGCAGGTGAAAAGATGGTACGCTACACCTACCCTGAACTAGGCTATGAGATGGGCCTTAAGTATGAGAAGCAGGCTGAAATGATGTCGGCCCACATGATGGATCAGGCCATCAGCAATGCCATCACGTACCTGGGATCGGACACACTTCGACCCATGCTTCACCATCCAGGCCCCCCCCTCTCTATGGCTGAAGTGGTGCCCATGGTCAACCCCCTCTACCACCATGTCCTGCCAATGGGCCAACGAACAGATCGTCCAGAAAACTGTGACACACAGCCACCTCAGCCACCTCAGCCTCATGACTTCCCAAACCATCCCACCACAAACGGCCCCAGTGCTGTATTAAGGCAGGGCAAGCTACGCCATCCAGGGCATGAAGAATCCCCCAGCAACAGTGGAGTCGATTCTGCTGACTCAGCTCGCAGCAGCCCTCATGAGAGGCAGGGCTACCATGGGAGCAACCCCACTCCTGGCCTCAGGTCTCGAGCCAGTCCGGCTGTGGTCTATTCAGGTGAGCGCGGGAGAGAAGCATCACCAAGAGGTGGGGCGGCGATGGGGGCCGGGATGATGCGAGGGGCCCCCGAGAGGCCTGTGAGTCAGGAAGGGGTGCGGGTGTTTGGACGAGAGGGTCAGGAGTTGCGGGCGTTCCAGTGCGAGCATTGTAGGGTGCTTTTCCTGGACCATGTCATGTACACCATCCACATGGGTTGCCACGGATATAGAGATCCACTGGAGTGCAACATCTGTGGTCACCGCAGCAAAGACCGCTATGAGTTCTCCTCTCACATAGTCCGTGGTGAACACACCTTCCAGTAAGAGGATTAGTATGAATTAAGGGAAAGACAAAGAAGGGAAAGGAGCAATAGCCTGATATCCGTCCTGACCCCCGGGCCTCTCAGACTGCACAGGTGAACAGCACTGTAGACAAGTGTAGCACAATCATAGCATTGACTTCTTTTTAAGCTACTTATTGTGAAATTGAACAGTTGAACAATCATATGAAGGTGGGCCAAAGACACATTTTCTACATATTTAATTAACATAGAAGAAGGAAGGTAAGTTTTTTTTTCTCTCATAATGTTCATGAATTGTATAACAGAGCAGCTGTCAGACGACTTTGACTAGTTTTTCACTTTTTTGTAAATGTCCCCTGTTGTGCTTGTCTTGTCATAATGCTTTTGTTCCAGTAAAATGTTTTCATTCTTGTACAAATGCACTTCAACCAGATAGAATGTACTCAATTAACATTGGTGACACATAAAGGCTTTAGTGTAGTTTCTCGTTCAATTATAATACCACCATTCATGAGTTATTTCATGGATATAATGGCAGTATGGTAGTGAAATGGCCCACGTACTGTGGCTTAGCACACAGGATCCATGCAGTTTTCTTTTACTTTCTTTTTGATATTGCCTGGGTGCATAATTATTTCTCATTTGAACAATGGTGGAATATAATGTTCTGATTGATCGGTGCTGTGTGTTCTAGCTGCAAGCAACTTGGTCACTCTGCTGATGTACGAATTACTACCAAGAATGTAGTTAGTCAAAAAAAATCATTAGAAATTACTTCACAATTTACTATTGACTGCCCAGCAAATGATACAACAAATACTATTTTTTAAGACTTTTTTCCAGCAGTCTTTCAAAGATAATACCTAGGAACAATTTAAAGCTTCAAATGCAATCTGTAAAGAGAAGTACTAATACAAGTGGAGAAAAATAGATGTATGGATGTATATCTCAATTTTTACAAATGTACATTAATGCTTTAATGATTTGTGTTGATATCAATACCTAATTGGAGAATTGTGTAAAATTTGTTATGGTGTAAAGCTAACCCCAACTCTCTAACAAGGCTACATAGCTAGCTGATAGCAGAAAAACTACCTCTATGCTAGCACTGTTACCTCTAACAGTGCTCGCTACCTAACTATGGTTTACTTCCTTTCACAAGTCATACATTTTTGGACTATCGATTGCTTAATATTTGCTGACTTTCTTTTTGTTTTTACATCCTGTGGCTGGCTTGTATTTTCCTTTCATTTTGAAACAAGTCAAAAAAGTTATGAGTTTATGTTACAAATCTGAATTTTAGGGGAAAAAATGACAAAAGAAATGCTGTGCCTTATTAGTTTTCACATATGTATTTATATTTTATCTCATAAAATGCAATTGTTGCTTGTATTGGGACCCTTTTGTCTTCAAAGTAAACAGGCACCTTTTAGTTTGCACTTAAAAGGTAGAACTATTGATCATGAAGCTAAATCACAATGAAAGGAAAGCAACATGTCGCCTAATGGTGTTTGTCAGCTCTGTGGCCCTAAAAATTCAGCCACGCTTTTCACATCTGCCAAACTAATATGTTCTTCGGACAAAATGTATTTGTGTCCTCGGTTGCTCCTTTAGAAAATATTAGATCCTGGTGGTGACTGGTGGGTGGTGTTGCTTGCAGCTGCACACAGTCAGATTCCTTTACTAGTATCGTAGTTTGTTTGAAAGTTGCAGACCTGCACATTGACAGAGGGTGGTTACTTATTTTCATTTTAAAGATTTGAGATGAAGCTTTATGGCAATGGATACCAAAGGGATAAATACGGCTAAGGATACTGCATGGGTTGCTCTTCTCTGATGTACCTCACTTTATACTTTAGGCTTGTCTTTTTGATCTAATTCACTTTGTGCTTTATGCTGGATGGCTGTGTGTATAGTGTTGTGCTTCTGTGTCGGTGCTTGGGTATGAGGTCAGGTATGGTCTGCACTATTGGTGCTGTTTTTCTTGCTTATATGTCTGGTTCAATGCTATCTTTCATCCTATTTGTATGTCAAGACAAATACAGGGAAACATCACAAACTCACAAAAAGCTGTTTTTAAGGTGTGCAAATGCTTTGAATGAACTGCATCATTGGAATTTAGGAAAAAGATGGAATTCTTGATGTGTTTGTGAGCATTTGTCATGTGGATTTCTGGCTATAATGTCACTACAGTCATGTATGACCTTCTGCAGAGTGCTCTCTGAAGGCACTTCCCAAAACTGTAGCATTTCTCTGTAAACCTGCTCTGACATAAAAAAAAAAA
>CAFUXE010001209.1:398030-412371 GCA_903364295.1 Serranus cabrilla | reverse complement strand
AAAAAGCTCATGTATGCAACATATAAATGGCAAGTAAGAGATTAGCAACTTTCCTAATGCAGATCTCTGATCCATCACCTACTGTGTGTTGAAGGATAACAGATTTCAATCAGTAATGCTAGCTAGCTGCAGCTCTTTCATAGCTACGGTCTCTCCATGTGAAAGGATACAGATAAGACTGCTTTGTACTGTTGGCCCTGCACTTTATGTACATGCTCTGATACAGATGGCATTGTTTTTTTGTTTTGTTTTTGTTCTTTTTACATTAAAGTGTAGGTTAGTCAGCTTAGTCTTTTCCCTGAAAGAACAATCTTTGAGATATTTTTTTTTTCTGTCTGATGACATTTGTTTGTTCTTTATTGTAACAGTAGTCACAAGAAAGTTGGCATTACTAGTTTCACCCTGGTCAGCATCATGAACAGTTGATTATTCTCTAAGGATAAACTCAGTGATTTCCTCTATGTTCAGTATCTACTTGTGATCAAAAGGCAGCTTTTTCTCTGTTTACATGTTGCTTCTCTTATGCGCAACTGGTGCCCAGCTAGCATAAAAACCTCCTGTCTGTAAAGTTTTGGCACTGCAAATTGTTTACACCTCGCAGCTGTGATATTGACTCTATACATTCCTCTACTTTAACATTCCTGTATATATTTATTATCTGAAGCCTTATCTGTTAAGACAGGGTTACTCCTAAAACAACATATCTTTTATTAATCCTGTGATCAAATGTAAAATAATGCTACCCTGATTTTTTTTTTGCCTTTTATCCCCTTCAGAAGGAATACAAATAAACAGACCAGAATTAAATCCACTTGAACTGGGCATTAGATATGAAAGGATGTTCAAATGAAATGTTAGTTGCTCAGTTTTCATTTGTTCTCCCAGGTTTTATTTGGTAAGACTTTGGGGCTCAGAAGTTGTTGTTTTTCTTGCTCTCATAGTAATGATGTTATAAGGTCAGCCTTACACATTCTTTAAATGAAGCAGCCATATGAACCAAAAAAAAAATAATTAAAGTAAGAAAAAGAAAGGTCTTCTGTCAGCCCTCCTTGTGAGTGAGGAGTTTACTTGAAAATTTAAATCATTGCTATTGTTCCTGGGATGTTTTTGTAAATTTTGAAAATATGTGTGCTAAATGTCTATTTTTCTGCTGAAATGTTCATGCAAAAAGTTTTGTGAACTTTTGTGTGTTTTTTTAAAGTCTAAAATTGTTTACAAAAATGTAAAAGGCAGGGTTCAGGTGAATTGTATTTTATAAGAAATAATATATGAGAGGTGTATATATTTTGGCACTGAATATTGAAATTATCCAGAAACGTGTGCCGATTGATCTTCTCTGATATTGATAACAACTTTTATGATGTGAGGGCTCTCAGGTATTTGCATAGGTTGTGTATTTTTATGTCCTAAAAATATGTGATTTATTTATCAAAAAGATGCACAGTAATGACTTAAATCAGTCCAACACTGAGTGTGGTGAAGGAAGTTAGATGATTGATCAGCCCTGTTTTCAACATCAATGACATAACATGAAGACACACTGCTGTGAAGAAGACGATGTATACTTTTAAGGCATGGGTTTCTCTCTATTAAAGACGTGATTTACTGCCTTGTCTGTTTTGTGAATTTTGAAACAGGAAGTAGTTTTCTTTAAAAGAGGCAAAATGTATGTGTAATTAAAACAATTTATCATGAGAAAGAAAATACAGTGCCTGGATATTGTGAAAGACATGCAGGGTCATAAAACTGAAAAAGATTTTTGGAGAACTGACTTGGCCGCTTATATGTGCTGCAACTTTTCTGTAACTGTTTAAATGTGAATTCTTTTTGTCACTGTGGCTTTGATTATTATCACCAAGAAGAAAAGCAGATCCCGTAGAATTTAAATGGTTTTGAAGCCAAAATATATAGACAAGGATTAAATACAAACCAACAACATCAATTATGTGAATATTTGTCTGAAATTCCATCCCACTCTATTTTATTTGAATGAAAGGCTTTTTTTTTTCTTCAGAAAATGCTCTCTCATTCTGAGCAATATTTCTCACAACAGTTGGTGTCTGTGCTCTGCAGCTTAATGGCAGACTTACCACCAACTGCTCTGTAAAATATCAAAAAATGCCAGAGTGAAGTCTATTTTAAATTCCCCATTTAAACCTTAATAGGCCAATTTCCTGGTTATTAATCATGGAAAGAAAAAGATAATTACAATGAGACAATTAAGCCCTGATTCTGAAGCACTGGGGTTACACTAACAGTTGAGGAGGCCAGATGATGTGCAGATAGAAATCAGGCATGTGGTCCACTGCTGGACTGTAAGTCTTGTCTATGACCTAAGCCATCCAACAGTGACTGTGACTGTGTTTAGACCTGGGGGTATCACCTAACGCTAGCTAGCTAACTTGGTTAGCAAGGTGCTAATGGACAGTTAAATGAAGAGTGTTTAGAGTATCTTTTATTACAACCCAATGCTGAACATTTTAGGCGACCAAAATGTTATAATTAACTTTCATGAACTGAAAACTTACTGAAAAGGTCAACGTTTCTAAGATGAAAACACACTGTACTGTGGAAGGGACTTGTCAATCACAAGGTACCCATGCCTTAAAGCATGACCTACGTTTTCTTCTGTTATACTCTAAATGGGAATTTACGAAACAAATCTAATGCTTTGTTGAGGAAGACTTGAAACCATAAATCTATCATGATAATGTTTTTTGAGATAATAAATTATGTGAGAAGTAGGGTTTTTTTTTAACTGATTTCTATTCAATATGACTTATTATTGCAGGCAGTGTAGTCGCCCCCTGCTGGCCATCAGAAAGAATGTATGTTTAAGTAATTACTAAATTGGCTTCTCTTTTTAGACCCAAAAGTCTCTTCAAAACTTGGAGCAACCATTAAATGTTACGCTCTTTATTTCCTTGAACTACAAAAAAAAACTTAACAATACATAAATAAAACAAAATGTCCACAATTGGCAGCATCAGCTCTAGACGTAAGTCTAAGCAAGTTGTAAAACACGCTGTTCTGTCAAGAATGCTTCCATATCTGCATACAGAATTATTTTGAGACCATACTGTACAGCCTTAATGCCTTGCTTTAGTTTGCGATGTAATGACGGGTGTTTGTTGCTCTCCAGTCTTTGTCTATGAGCAGGTGGGCGCTGGAGCCTGTTGAAGCCTCTAAATGTCAGAGCAGTCTTCCTCACCCCCTTACTTCTTTAATCTGTGTATTGCACACACACACAAACTCACACACACACATAGCAAACACACAAAATCAAAGCTGCCTGAAGGCGGTAGCAAAACTGAGAAGTGTAAAGCCTGAACAGACCCCAAACTGTATCTTTTCATCTTCAGATTCTTCTATTTACCTGCATGTCAGTTGATTGTTTGTTCCCATCTCGATCATATCTCTGTTTGACTCATACTTTCATCACAGGGGTGATACACCTGCGTTCACTCTGTGGCGCTTGTCTGACGGAAAGTCTTTTTCTCAGACATTGCACCTATTAAGGGACAAAAATCATTTGAGAACTGAAGAAAGGAAAATGCTGCAATAATTTTTTTAAGCCTCCTAATTATGCTTTTTTTCAGGAATCACAAAGAAGTTTCTGACAAAAGTTTTCAAAAGTCATCACATAGAAAAAGACCAAAGTGGACTTTCAATTAGTGTGTCTCATTTGAAACCAAGAGTCACTTTTGGTCAAGTGTCAAATATATTTATTTTAGCCTAAACCTAATCAAGTTACATAACCAACATACTTATTTCCACACAAACCATGATCTTTTACTTCATCTCCCCAAGTATTTTATTTGTTGGCCGAAGCCTAACCAAACTATGATCATCTCGTTTGAACCAAGTGTTTAAAACTGATACTGAAAATATATTTCCCTTGAAATGCAATTGAGAATGCAGTCTCACCGTAAGGGAAATATTTTTTTAGGAGACAGTGTTGGGAGGCCAGACGTTGCTCTTTGGGGGATAGTCCACCATTATAGTAATGCATGTTCTTATTCAAGCTAAGGGCCATTAAGACCCTTTATGCCAACTGCAGCTTTGGATCCATGTGAGGATGTGAGGTGCTGTAATTTTTACACCCATCATGCTAAAGAATGGTGAGAGACAATCTGTGCTAAGGAAGAAATAATTGTTGTATGAAATGAAAGCACTTTGTACTTAACATGACAAAGCTTTTAGAAATAACTTAGGCTGTCAGCCAGGTAATGCACATTTAAAGTGTAATGTGTGAAGTCAAAGGTGAGCTGTTATTTCATACAATAATAATTTTTTGACTATGTATAGTGATTGGGATCTGACACTTAAGTGTTTAATCAATGTCGTGTTTGAAGATAATGGTATATGAAACTGCTGGAACTGCACCACAGGCCATGACGGGATGCACATGGTCAGTATGAAAGGTTCAAAGACTTCCCAAGTCTCCACATTCTCATTCTCTGCATCCTATTGGATATGAGGCTCTGAAAATTCCAGCAGTGTATTTTTTTGAAAGTTGGATGCACTGATAATATGATAATAGCATATAAACTCACTCACATGTCTAATATTTTGTCAAACAGGTCAGAACATGACAGCTTTTGGATGCTTGAGAATCACTCTGTGATGCAGATATAACGTCTGTGGTCAAAGATGGGTTTTTTTCTTCTCAGTGGCCTGAGACAGCTTTGTGGCCTTTGTTGCGAGACTTCCTCTGCCCATGACACTTCTGCATATCTTTTTCAGTGATAAGAGGTATAAAAAGCATTGGAAACTACTGCATCCACAGCTATCTGCACAGACACACTTTACACACTCAGATTAGAACCAAAAAACACCTTATATAGGCACAGAGAGTAAAACATGTAGATGAAAACATTCTGTTCTTCTTATTGTGATTCTTATTAATATACCGAGCGGATTTCACCATATAACGTACAGCTCTTCAGGTAAGAAATGACCCCATGGATTTTCACTGTAATTTTAAGCACAATAGAATCAATATCTAAGCTACAAGTGGTGCAGCCTGTCCTCTGGGTTTCAGGTTACAGTGCAGGGAGCAGTTCCAGATCTTTTTCAGCCAAGACTGAATCCACTGCAGGGTTGTGCAATCACCCGGTGACAAGTCCTATTCCTGTTTTTCCTGCCAGGTAGTGGTGGATGTTTGGACTGGCCCTTAAAGCCTCACAAACACACCAGACAAGACATGCACACACATACACACACACACACAACGCATGACAACAACCCACGCTCACACACACCCAGTTTGTTTCTGTTACACACCCATATTTTAGAAGTTAGTGAGGCTAGCTGAAGCACTGCAGACATGCCATAGCTTTTCGTGTTTGTGCTGCTTGTGTTTGATGTAATGTGAGAACCTGGGAAATTATTAATGCAATCAGTTACTGACTGGTGTAATGGCAGTGTTGAAACATTGGAGGTGAGAAAGTGGAAGAGCACTGAGCTTGAGAATCTGTGGGGAATTCTGAAAAGTGGCATGGGTGGTTTTCTTACTACTACTATGTTTGCCCACTTGACTGGTGCAAGGTGCGCAGTGGTAGCGTTGGTGTAGTGTTAGCAATGCAATGAAACGGCCTCACAATCTTTGCATTTTCATGTAATAAACAAATGAGCTCCTGCAAAGTTGCTTGGCAAATTCTACCTTTATTTGCATGGTGGCTGGAAATGAAGCTGCAAAGTTAGATTTTTGAGGCCAAGCTCCTGTCACCCTGTGCACAGACACCAAAATGTTGGTAAAGGAAGACTTGCAAAGGCCTCTGGGTAATTTTGGGTTGGGTTTGCGGTCAGGACGCTTTAAAGAGCGAGGTCGCAATATTCAATGTGGGGAGGAAGTAGGACTGTGGGGGAACTTCCACTTCCCTTCCTTTTGCTTAGCCGCGTTATGCAGCCATGTCTAGTGGGGAGGAACTGTGGCGTGAACAACATGTACAAAGAGATAGATAAAGCATTGAGAGGCATTTAGGAGCAAAACAACAATGTACCTCCGCATCTGACACAAGAAAAGGCAGTTGGGAGGTCAGAATGAGAGCTAAACTGATAAAGAGAGAGCACAGGCAGCAAGGGAAAGTAACCAAGAAAAGAGCTCAGCACATGCTTCTTGGTAAGTCAGGCTGAGAGGGTGGGAAAGACAGAAACAATAATAGAGAAACTGAGAGAGACAGACAAAGAGTGAGAGAAAGGGATGAATGCATCTGACACAGGAAGATAGAGAACGTGACAGAAAAAGAGAAAGTGGGGTTTGTAGAGCAGTGCACACCTGCTGATCAGCTTGAACTGTGAAAAAAAAATATACTGGGAAACGAGATACAGTTTGAGGGCTGCCGTGAAGCAAACAGCCACAGGTTCATTGTAGGAACCTGGCATTGGGATGTGGGGATATAGGCACTGGTGGTTTGACATAAATGGATACACAGCTGCAATGAGCTGAACTGAAAACAGGAAATAAATGTGATCACAAAACCATTTTTTTTCCTTTTCAAAAAGACAAATAAAGAGAAGGAAGTGTCATAAATTCTGTACTATAAGCAGCCTAATCTGAATGTCAGGCGCAGACTGAGAAGCATATCTGATCAGTTTCATTTCCAAAATTAGACATGCTCGGACTGTATATTTTGTTTTTCTGCATTATTTTCAGTGTGACTGAGACAGCACTGCCATTCCTCCACAGTTTTTCGGGGGTGGGACCTAAAAGGGGTCGACAGAAGGAGTCATGTTCAAAATGATCACAAGTGATTTAAAGGGCAACCGCATATACTGTAAACCAAAGTGCAAAAGTAAATGTCAGCCCTTTATGTTGATCCATTTGCATCACATTCACTGCTGAATGTGGGCCAGGGACACACAAAGTGTTGGCCCCTCCCTGTATTTTTCTGCACTTTATCATCAGTCAACATCACATCAAACTATGCACGCTTTACCGCCATAACACCTCCGTAGTCTTTATAGTACATTACCTTTTGTGATGACAGAACAATAACACTCAAACTGAAATGCATTTTTGAATTATGGCACCTTTTTGTTCGACTTTGTAGTCAGCATGTGTTTTACGGTCTGTAAGTCATCAACACGGGGGTTCACACTCATAGCCCTTTCTGTACGAGTGTTGTCAGTTGTCCGTGACAGTCTTGCTATAATTCTCAGAAGAGGTGAGGACAAAACTGTTACTCAAAACTGAAGTGTTGTCATCCTGCGATTATGATGTAAATGATTTCTCAAAAGGCAGGACCATAAAAAAAAAATAGATATCCGTGTCAAACTGTTCTGTTTCACTTTTCATACTATCACATGAAAAAGTGATACTATAATGAACATTTGACTCACGTGATTGTGAGCAGTAGTCACAGCTTATTAACACCCATATTGATTTTGTTGTTAGGCTTCTAAAGGCCGAAATTATGATGTAAGCAAAGGAGGAAGTCAGGTGACATAGTATAAAGAGCGAGAAAGTTCTCCAAAGGACCCAGGAGATAGGTGTTGAAATCCTCTGTGAAAGCAAAAATCAGTATTGTCATTTTAGGTTATTTGGTTAATTCACTTTTGTACTCTGTGTCATATTCAACGACATGTTCCGTGAACTATGCAACTATGTACACAAGTAGTTACATGTAGAAAAACTGCAGTTCTTCAATGTGCCACTTGAGGCTGGCTCCAAAAGCGAGCCAATCCCCATAGACCCCTATGTTAAAATGCCCAACTTTACAGTAAAAATAACCATGTTTACAGCCCAGAACAGAAAACTGTTTTGGTCCCTATAACTAATTTCCCTCTCAATGACAACTGTACAGGGGTTATTTTTTATTCAACTCACCCATTTAAATTACATTAAGGCTTACGGTTTTGCACAATTAAGGGCATGATCTCTTTGAGTGACAGGCCGCTGCCACCAAGTGTGGCTAGCTGCTGCATTAAGCTTACCTCAGCCCACCCACGAGCCACTTCCTTGCCAATTTTTGGATTAACCAGGACTTAGTAGAAGTAAGGCATTGCCAAGATGGCAAAGGCCGGAGCCACCCACATTGGGGTTGATTTTGGCTCTATGTGTGTGTGGCGTATGTGTGCTGTCAGGGAGACTAGGTCCATATTTCATATAGTCTAGACTTTAAAACTGCAGTGTCCATGTGATCAAAAAGTTCAAGACAATGCTCATATTTCCTTAAGATATCATTTGAACTGTGCATACATTTTCTTAAGTCATGATACAAATTGTTATATGTTGCTGTATTAACAGTATATACAGTATTAACTCAAGGTAAAATTGGTTCTTAGAGGAGAGTTGAAGAAGTTTGCAAAATAACAGCATCAATCAAATAACTCACCAGCTAGAGCAGTTCTGTTTGATTTTTCATTATTTATTTAATGGAGAAACTCTTTGATAGACTCTGCCAATCCGTATTATACAGATTCAGCTTATTCAGCTTGTAACTCAGAGACAGAAAGTCAACAATACAGCAGTTGGTGCAAGTACTTTTGGCGCGCTTCTCACCTTTTGTTTTTCAAATGTCAGCAGGTTTCTTGTGGTTGCAGTCTCTGGGGTCAAGACAGCAGTGGAGCCGAGGCAGATGGAAAGACTGACACACTTCTTACAGGCGCTGGGGCCTGGCTGGCTGGGCCTTCAGCAACAATGTCCATGATGTTTGAGTGATTAGAACAGCCCAGCAGACCCACTTTAAAATGTAATGATGCAGAGGTATGTTTCTGTTTACCAAAACTCTCTGATTACTTCATTAGTTGTGTTTCTGTGGCATTATTAATTGCAATATACTTTATTCTTCCGTTCAATCGGGAACACAGAGAGTTGTAAATGAACACGTTTCTACATCTTTTCATTGTTATTTTATCAATCACATCCACCATTATACTGTCATCCTTCAGCGAGGTGAGCCAGCGTCAGTGCACCTTCAACACTAATACATGGCTCCTGATATCACCATTTTCTCAGACGAAAATAACTTGCCCACAGGTGACATGACTGCAGTGCTGAGAGAAACTGAACTGCAACAGAACAAAAGGCACAGTAATTTATCTTATATGTATGTATACTGTTCTCTGTTTCTAAGTTAAACTTTCTTTTTAATTATAGTAATCATTGTGACTGAACATTTTACAGGCATCTTGTCAAGTTAGTAACATTAACTGTGTTTTAGCTCTATACTGGCTTCATTAAAAAAGAACAGCTTTATGGATGCAGAGATGGGAGTCATGGAATATGAAGTATGTCCTTAGTTCTGTGTTTTTTACTGCGTATTTTCTCAAAATATGCTGTAAAAACACACGTGAAACTGATATATGATCGTCATATCTTGCTGGTAAAACTAGTTTAAAAATAAGTCCAATGCTCATTTCTCACTTCATTTGATTTCAATTACAGAGGGTTGTGGAGTGTTTATGTAAACTCAGCACAAAGTGTGACCTGCATGCCGCACTGAGTTGTTCTCAAATACATGAAAAAAAGCATTCGACACAGAGCAAATGAACTGAAATGTGGACGAAGTTTACATCCAGGTACTTTGACCTTCTCGTCTTTATTTCTCTTTAGTAGGGGCTTTTGGATTGTTACATTTCATGCTGAATGATTTTACAAAAAGATAAGATGCTGTAAAGCCTGTTTATTTATGGAACCATTTCACATGAGCAGCCATGTATTCATCCACTGTACAGTGAACCGTGCACATGATCTCCTCACGGCCTTACTTTCTGTGGAAACAGGAAAAGGAAGTCCTATTCGTTTTTTTTGTTAGTTTTTCACGAAACTTCTTACTTAAGTTAGAAGGAGACATTGTCTTTGTTAATTATTCATTTATGTATTTATATCTTTGCATTCTATGCATGTATTTTTTTCACACCAGATCACTATATGTAATAGAAAGAATTTGCTTCTGTAAAGATTGTGTGGAGATTTGAATTTCTTATCTCACTTACAGTTCATTTGTTTTGCTCTCTATATCACTCCACCCACTGATAGAAGAACAGACACGCACGCAAACTTTCCAAACCAGCTTTTTTTCTCTTTTGTTCCCCCTTTTTTGCAGTCACTGTGCCACTGGAGGTCCACTCGTCTTCAACTTCAGACCCTTTGTAATACTGCCATCCAGTGGTGACTTGTTGCAATCAAATATGAGGAAGAGCCTGCAGTGTAACTGGTTTATGAATACAAAGATTGAACTTTTTCTCCTAATTTCAATTGAGATATATTAGCCTGGCCAGTTTTGTTTTAGCTCTTATAATAATGAAGCTCTTGCAGATATTCTGGTAGAATTAGTAAATTCTCCCCATGCATTTTCTGAATTGGCCACTTCCATTCAATTCTTTTCTATTCTGTAATTTAATTTCATGTAATTATTTATAAGGACAACACACAATTCTAAATAGTGACAGCAACAGCAACAAATTAAACAAGAAAAGTAGTGTCAACTTTTCAGTACATGACCATGCAAGCAAGCAACACAAAGCAACATATTTTTTGTTTTGCAAACATGCAGATTAGAATGAAGCCTTAAGACATAAATACAATATCACAGTTATTATGACAAGTTTGAAAGATGTAGTTACAAGTTAGTAAAATTAGAATAGCCAACCATGTAATATACATCTGTCTGTTTGGAGTCCATAGCAGCCACACAGAGACAGCCCTCCCACCTCTCCAGCAGTGACGCTGGCACTTCCACCTCCGTCCTGTAGATGGCAGCAGTGTAAAGTAAACCTCCTCCTCTCTCCGCTGATCACCTCCCATCCCCATCAACTTAATGGTGCAGTAGCAGAGCCCATTCCAAGCAGCCATTAATAACTTGACAAAAGTCCTCTCTCTGCCTCGTCCTCATGTCTCACTTGACATGGTTGGCCTCATTTGAACTTTTGACCCGCCTGTAATTTGCAATGTAAGCCATCCAATTTACAACACCTTCACAACGGCGCATGCTAACGATTATTCATCACTGCAGTGCAGGCTTCAAAGAAAGAGAGAGAGGGGAGTGTGTTTTGTGTGCATGATGCTGAAGATTATGTTAACACCACAGAAAGACATAACTGACAATGAGAATGCATATGTGCACCTTTCAGCACAGGCAAACACACACAAGCAATCTGGACTTTTGTTCTCAATTTCAAACTTTATAATCTTCAAAAAGAAAAACATGGACCATACAGTCACACACCACTGCGTAAAGAGCACTGACTGCATCTGAGCCACTGAGACATTAGTGCTGCAGGCATTGATATGACTGATAATAATGTGTAAAGCCTGGTGTCACTTCAGTGAATCAACAAACATATGAACTCTTGCCCTGCAGTTTTCTTCTCACAAAAAAAAAGAAACATGATTCATCACTCTCACCCTAAAACTGATCTGGTGGTTTTGGGGTTTTGAGCAATTCCATCACATCCCACAGCAGAATTAGCCCGCTCCACTCAGTGGACAGCAAGCATTCGTCAGCAAACTCTGCAGTGAGATGCAACTCGATGGCAGTCAACGTTTCCCCTAATGGGAAACAATTACACACTCAGTGGCTTCTTCAGTGACTTCTGATGAGACTCATTCACTGAGGAAATGGCCACGTAATCATGTGTGTGTAATGCGCTAACGCTGCTTATTGCTCACTGAGTCAGGCTCGTGCAGAGCCAGTCAGAGTTTCAGTTGACTCTTTAGCCACCATATGAGTTTGATAAGAAAAAACGTGAGGGGGAAATAGCTGCAAGCGTGCAACACGCACTCACGCTATTGTCGTGGACTTGTCACTTTAAATGTGTCCACACAAACAAGTCTCCCACAAAGCCAAATCCTTCCTGTTGCTTCCTCTTTCTCAGGAGAATGACTATGTGAACAGATTACAGTGAGAAAAAAAGGCACTTTTTGTGATTCATACCCAGCTGGACTACTGCACTGATGTACCGCACTGATGAAAACACTCAAACACCCAAATTACTCTTCCAAGGAGACATTCAGGTTGTTGTTTTTAGCTTTTAGTGAATGATTCTGTCACAAAAAGTGGCTCAGATGTCTTAAAACTGGGATTTACACTGATAGAAGCTATTGCTCTAAAGTGTGTGTCAATCCTTCAGTAATCCTTTAGTCATTTGAATTAATGAAGATTCTGAGGTGTTAATATTTTGGTATATCATTGCTGTCAGGGCAAAGTCTAATCTCTCAATTTAGAGTTCTTTTCACACACACACACACACACACATACGCACACATATGCATATATATATATGAACACGAGACACCAGACTTCTACAAAAGACATTATATTCTAATATTCTAATCTGCCGATAGAGAAATAGTGCATAAGATAATAGTGAAAGTGGAACGATCATTTTGAGCCCAGCAGAGTGTTTGTTAATCTTTAAAAAAAAATCAAAAGTATCAGAAGCTGATACTGACATGTGTGATGACGATTTCACAGCTGAACCTATTCAACAAGTTTCATGCCATGTAATCCTGAAGGCAATTATTCACATTGTTGTGGCAGCTGATAACAAAGTATCTATCATTAGCGCCAACAATTACTTTTGAGATAATACATTTACATTTACAACTAACGCTACTCATCTCCATGCTACCATCTCCACTGATTCATCAACGGTGAACTAATCTGCTGATGAGAATCGTAAAGCTTCCGGCTTCCTGATCCACCCATGAGAATTCAAACTGGTTTGTTGTATAAATATTCTCATTTAAGCTCTGTTACGCAACATTTCCTGGTTTGCATGATGATTACTGATCTTGCACATGTCATATTAGTTATGCACACAAAGCTGATGCAAATAGTAAGCAACAGTGTCACTTTTCTTTTGATTCAAGCCAAAGGCAAGTTCCAAAGCGGTGGTCCAGAGTGTTTGTTGGTAAGCTGGTAAATTCTTGTGGTTTTAATGAACCGCCCATTAGCCAGCATTTGCTATTTTGATAATGATGTTGCTCATTAAGGACAAGTGTATAGGATAAATACATATGATCAGCAAGGTTAAGCAAAACCAGTCCATCAATTCAATGAAAGGGAGCATGGAAAAGGTTGTTTTTTAGTGCTTGTGGACATTTATTTTGGTATCTGGAGTGCAGGCACATGCAGAGGGGGCAGCTCAGGGTACTTGATCACCTGCTTTTTTGATCTTATTTTATTTTATTTTTATTGTGAAGGACTGTCAGTGACTCAGAACATCTAACACAGGGGTGCCCAATCCTGGTCCTTGAGAGCCCCTATCCTGCATGTTTTAGCTGTCTCCCTCTTCCAACACACCTGCTTCTAATGATCATGATCGTTATCAGGCAGAGTTTGATGATTAGCTGATCATTAGAATCAGGTGTGTTGGAAGAGGGAGACATCTAAAACATGCAGGATATGGGGCTCTCTAGGACCAGGATTGGGCACCCTTCTAACAGTTATTAATAATTTAGTTCAAAATAAAATTACACGTATGTCACATGATACCTGCGG
The DNA here is from genome assembly GCA_903364295.1 of Serranus cabrilla. NCBI lineage: Eukaryota > Metazoa > Chordata > Actinopteri > Perciformes > Serranidae > Serranus > Serranus cabrilla. Next base: position 398,920 of record CAFUXE010001209.1, on the reverse strand, counting down.
CAGGTGAAAGGTCATCATGTGACGTGACCTCCGTTTCGCTAACGTGCAGCTGTTACCCAGGACGCAGAAGACACACCGAAGCGACGAATTAATGGTGAGTTTATCACGATTTATATTTATAGTTTTCCGCGGCGTCATTACTTAACATAATATATGTCCCGGCTGCTGGCTGTTCTGCTGAAAAGTTCGGGCTCACGGTGACGCTCACCTTATTTAACTCTTCGCTGTGCAGTGCTTGGTGTCATTATGTGCTGTGCTCGGTTTGTCTGAACACTACAGCTGTTGTGTCGCTGCTGATGTTACAGTGAGCAGGACAGAGTCTGGAGAAATCTGAATCATTTCTTGTTGTTCTGTCAGCTGTTGATTTGTATGAGCTGAATGAGTCTGTGCAGTTGTGCTGGCAGCTCTGAGGACTTTAGTGAAGTTGTGCTGTGTGATGAGTCATTCGCTGTAATAAGACTGTGAAACTTTTTGATGTGGACAGAACTTGCATGTGTTCAGTGTTTTCAGTATGGGTGCTGATCTGTACTCAGAGATTTGTAGTACTGTAGATATTTCTGTATGTGAAGTAAGTCATATGTCTCCGACATGTGCATTGATGATAAACACTTTGAATGTTTTCTAATTGATGTGTTTTTGTGTTTTCTGCACTGTTGTCATACTTAAATAATATATTTTATTGCTTTTATTTGAGAAATCTGTCTTGAGAAGTACCTCTGCAAAGGTGTGCCATTATTTTTCCAATCAGAGCAGGCTTTTCCGGACGGGGCTTAAAGTGACAGGTGCTAAAAGGAGCATTCAAAACAGGGTGACTATGGCTATATTCCAACAGGCAGTATGGGAATAATTATGTTTTTTTATAATAAAAGTATCAAAACATAGAAATACAA
>CAFUXE010001209.1:361669-375995 GCA_903364295.1 Serranus cabrilla | reverse complement strand
TATTTTTTTTTTTTTTAGGATACTTAAGTCTTGGCAAATATTCTATTTTCCTCCACACCTACATTAAACTGCCAGCTTTGGTTACTTTTCAGGTCAAGATTTAACATGAAAAACATTATCAATTTAAAGTGATTAGATTTTTATATATATATTTAAACCTCATCAGAGCAAATTAAGTAGTTAAAATGTGCCCTTCCCTGACAAAAAATGCTGCTTCCATAAATGCATCAATAATATTAAATCAATGATATAAGGAATATATAAAACAATCTGAGTGGGGCCATTCTGCATACCGTGTACTTTTACTTGAAGTACATTTTGTTGCTGATACTGTTGTACATTTACTTAAGTTGTGAATGCAGGACTTTTAATTGTAGTGGAGTACTTTTGCAGTGTGGTATTAGTACTAGTACTTAAGTAAAGGATTTTAATACTCTTCTGAATATTTCAAATTTTCTTTATTTTTTAACTGTTTGATGCTGAAAGAATATCCTATATATTGTAACTAGCAATCAATGCAGGTGCAGCCAGACTTCTCTCAGTGGGCTGACAACACTATTAATTGCTCATCTTGCTTTATCTGGTGCCTTTAGCTAATCACAATTCAGTTTGATAGCAATGAGAAGTGACCATGAGGCTGTTTATAGTCACGGGAGGCCTTGAGCCCATCTCTTGTGTTTCTCCTCTTTCTTTTTTTTCTTTTTAGCCGTGATTAATATTGATTACTTGCAGAAACCAATAAAGCTGAGTCCCTTTGTGACTCTGGATGCAGGTTAGGGCCACTTGTTTTCTTTAGGATTCCCTTTTAATTAAGTGTAAACCACTTCATTTGGTCCGCTGCTAAGTGTAGTTTAAATGTCACTGTAGTTTCCTCAATTAAGTCTTTATCTAATTAAATTTGGTTTGACAAATGCAACAGTGGATTGTGTTTCTGAAAGAACACACCACATTTTTCAGACCTGCTATCATTTCATAAAGTGAGCTCACAAGATGGCTTTGGATGATATCCAGCTGCCCTCCTTTTGAGTGTATTGACTTTCATCAGCGAGATAGAGATGTGTCAGTTGTTTTTGGGGCAGGCTGCTGCAGCGACATGCCCACTGATATTGTGCTCAGCGCTGTCTCTTCCCCTTCATACATATGGAGCAGGGACGACGCTGCTGGCCAGAACTGGCACAGGCCACAGAGGGCAGCTTCACATGTGTGTGTGTGTACATTGGATCTACATGTGTGTCCATTTTGTGTTAGTGTGTGTATTTTGAAGGATATGTGTGCTTGTGGTTAGTGGAGTTGAGAAGAAGTATCCTCAGGGTAGCTGGATCCCTGTTGCTGTGTGAGAGCAGCATGAGTGCTTTCAAAGGAACCGTGAAAGCAACTTGACCAGACAAACACTGGAGCTATTTGTGGTTGTGCCAGAAATTCCTACTCGGCACACCTCCCAGGCCTTCTTTAATTAAAATAATTTTAAAACGTGTGTGAAATCCAGTAGGGATGCTATTTGAATCTATAAGGAGACAAAAAATTCCCGCCTATTAGCAGAGTGCTAAAAATATTAAAGGGGACATTTAAAAAACTGTTAATTTTCCCCAAAGGATTACACTGATTGAATATCCTTAGAACTTTTTAACTGAAGCTAAATACCTTTATCTGATTTCATATGGTGTAATTGTGCTCATTTTGGATGGTTTGTAGAGCTTATTGCATGATTTTGTAACGCGTGAGGCAGCAGAGCCGACAAATTGGGTAGGCACAAAGACGCTCTGCCGGATGTGTCCTTCTGATTATGTCAGTGAATGTTTGCTCGCGTCTCTGAACTGAACTTGCTCATACAGTACATTAATCTGTTTGTGCATGTACAGATGTGTTTGTGCAGACAGATGCAAACTGAAGCCTCTGGTAATCTGTGCTGAAGAAGGCTTTATGCTTCTACATCTGTTTGGAGCATGATACAGTGTTTGTTTGCAGATGTATTGTACTGTGTGTATGTGTTTGCTGATAATTTAGCTAATGTAATGAATTCTGCATGCCAGGTGAATGCGCTCTCTTTGCATGCCCTGCAACTGAACTCACCTAATATAACCCGGGCCTAGTTCACAGAGGGACAGATGTGGGGGAGAAAGAAATGACATTTCCTTCCGTTTTATGCCATTTTATTTAGTTTTCCCTTGTGCACATGCACACACACACACACACACATGCAGGGGCACACTGGAAGGTGGAAGCAAAACGTTTAACTTTGAAAGTTGGGCTCCTAATTAGCAGAATTAGTGGTAGATCAAAGAGGACAATTAGGGGGGTGTTTGTGGTAGTGAGGGCTCATTAGCATCACAACACATGGACATGGCCATGAAAAAGAGAGCGGCAGAAGGAGTCTCATTACGGAGCACCGCTGTGCTTACGCCGGGCCACATGCAGGCAGATTGGCCGTCAGGAGAGAGAACAACCAGCTCCAACACACACACGCTGACAAGGATATGCATACACACAGAAAAGTAGGCATGGATGCACCAGCACCTATGGTTATGGGTACAGATACATGAAATAATTCCCTAATGCACACATACACACACATGTTCAAATGTATAGCTCGCAATGTTTGCTGGCACAAAGGAAAACAAAAGCTAGTCCCTGCCTGCTCTCATCCAATTTCAGCTTAATTAAGAGGGGAATTAACTTTGATCTGCCGCAGTGTGGTAAGAGCTTGGTAGCCCAGCCTGTAGAAAAGCCCAAGCCCATAAGTATTCTTCAACCTCACCCTCAAAGTCAGACCCCGATTGTTTTCCATTCATTCCACGCTGTTTGAAGTCAATACAGATAAGAGCAGGAAAGATTCTATTAGGACTACCTGAGCCTTCCTCGTTAGCTAGATCTAACAAACTCCTGGCAGCGAGCCACTGTGTGTGGCTCTCCACACTAATGGCATAAGCAGAACAGAAGATCAAAGGTTTTGGGGTGGCCCTTTATTTTAGCGGTCACAATCACTGGTTCTCAGTCCTTGGTCCAGGGGCATGGGTTAATGATGTACTGAAGCACATGCTTAGAAAGAGGGCACATTATATATATCTTCTCTCTTTGTGGTATTTATATATTAAGGAAATGCATACAGGGATGCAAGGAATTGCTCTGCTGACAGCACAGGTGGCCTCAATGTCATATAAACTAAGATACACAAAGATGCAATAGTTCAATAAGAATGTATCGCCATGTTTTCCCATTTTATCCTTATTGGACTGGATATGTTAGTTTGCTAGCTTGCCATATGACTTCACCAGCTGACGGGATCCATGATACTATGTATGAAGACAAACTGGATTTTAGTCTGCCGCTAAGGATATGTGACAATATAAAGCAAAGGTGCAAACAAACAATTGCTTTCTAAAAACCATGAGTGATGCAAGGCAAGGGTGGCCTACTTGCTAATTGTAACCAGCTAGCTGTAAGATAAGCTAAGGTTAGCCAGCTAGCTGTAACTTAAGATAAGCTATGGTTAGCCAGTTAACCAACTACTTAACTGACCTAATGTTAGCCAGATAGTTGTAACTCAAGCTATGCTTAGGTTAGCCATCTAGCTGTAACCGAAGCTATACTATGGTTAACTAGCTAGCTACAACCTAATATAAGCTAAGGTAAACCAGTTAACCAGCTATATAGCTGTAGCATGGCTCTGGCATTGGTTGCTTCATAATGTTAGCCAATTAAGTAATTATGCAAACGAAAAAGTAGTTAGAAACATGGATCAGTATGAAGATACATGATATTAGCATGATGCCATTCAGTTGTGTTCAGTCTTGTGTGTCATGTCATTGTTCTGGCCGCTGCCCAGTATGCTCGCTCTCTGCTATCAAGTGCGTGTGAGCAACAGGATGCTGACTGCAGTTCACTTAATGCCCCCTCGTTGGCACTTAACAAGGATTTGCTGAAAGTTTCTCATAGTACCTTTAAATTCTAATTCAATGTGACGTGAGCCCAGCTGGGCTTTCACCCCCAAATGCTTTTTCTGAGCAATCATAAAAATGTTAAACAAGATCTCTGCAGAGACATCCGCTGAGTTTTCTGCTGAGTGACTTCACTTATTTCTTATGCACATATTTCAGATTTTTTTTTTAAACAGGGGCTACTGTTTTGAAAAAGGAGCAAAGCCAATCACAGCTCTGGCAGTCAGTCATTTTCAACTTTGTTTGTTCAGCATAATTTAACATAGCTCATTGCTCTTTTTCAGCAATGCACTTGCACTCATGCAGAAAACTCTGCTTCATGAAGTTTCCAGAACACAGACTGATTCATAAACATGTGAGCAACTTGGTGAATTCCGGTCTTAAACTAAATTCACATATTTGTTGTGTGATTTGCATATTAAAGAGCGGTTCAGCAACATGCCCAGACAGCGTGGTTAAATAAGCACATGTCAACCACACATGGATGATGTGTTATAAATACAAAACAAGCACGACATGTCAAATATTTGCTCATATTGCCTGACTAGTTCAGCTCTCTATACATTCTCTTTTAGCTGTTTAACTCAGTAGTCGCTCCCTGGCAACACAGACCACCAACTTCTCCTTCCATTGCTCAACTCAATGGACCTCATCATATCACATGCCCAGAAGAACACCAGCAGAGAGAGGCAGTAATAGTTCCTCTCTCCTTCTCCCTCGCTGCTCTCCTTTCCTGTTGTGGTGTTGAAAAGCTTCCTCTTCCTGCCATCATCTCCCTCCGTTTTCCTCCATCTCAGGGGAGCGCTGGTTCCGTCTATCAGCACAGCCCTCCAGGCCACATAAGGGTGGGGACAGCGGGATTGAGGAGTGCAGGGGGGGGGTTCGCTCTGACTGACAGTACTGATAATCACTGTAATAGGTGCAGGGTGAGGAAAGTGGGAGGTAAGCAGCTGTTTCCTAAATGCCACCACCAGCACCCTCCTCTCAGGTACATACTGTAAGTGAGGCACAGGAAGAATGGAGGGAGTCAAACCATAGGAAGGAGAGAGGAAGCGTAACAGGGGGGGATGCTTACAGAGGCCTGGCAAGATGTAAAGTCAGACAAGACAAATCTCATTCATCATACTCTAGTCTGACTGTCAAATATCTGCTCTGAAGGAACATACTGTAACTAAACTCCAGTCTGGTGACTAACTTATTCATTCCTTCACCTGGGGGTCTCAGGAGCATGCAAACCTCTCCTAAAGTTATGCACATTTGGATATTTTTTTTCTTTGTTGAGCAAGGTTGAGCTCATTTGGCTTAATATAGGTTTTGTCTATCAAGGTGTACGACTTGCCACAGCTTCACCTTTACAGGCCTGTTTTATTTTGGGATGTATGAATAGAGAATAGAATACTATGAAAATATGAATAGAGCCAGAAATCTGTATAAAATCAAAATTTAAAAGAAACAACACTTTTTAAACAGTAAGCAAGACTTACTCTACATCTGGGAACAATCGATGACTTTTAGAAATGTTTTATGTCTCTTAATTGTAAATATAGCCAGTTAGATGGAGTCCCGCATTCTAAAGTTCACATACAAAAGGCTGTTTAATATCATTGGAATCTGCATAATTCAGATTATTGATTAATTAATTGTTTTGATTTATGAGATCAGTGTGGGCTGTATATTTTTAGAGAAAAGTTTATGTGTTGTACATTCAGGACAAACAGGACACATATCACAGCATGTGTATTCTCCATCATTATACATTTATTTCTGTATATGTGCGTGTTTGGGGTGGGCTGTTTGTTTGGTCTCCAGTGTTGCTGCTTGCTGCTTTCTGGACAAGCACTCATCCAAACAACGTCACCCTTGACACTGCACTTCCTTGGGAACAAAAGGAAAGTTACATCGCTGACACTTGAAGTGTAGTGAAGTGAAATTGCTCCAGTGTAACATCTACAGTCTCTCTTTCTTTATCTGTTCAAATGGACCAGTGAACGACAGCGAACGAGCTCTACCCAGCACATTGTTCTGATGCGTGACAGTTAATAGGACTCCCTTTTGAACCACTACAGTGTGTACATAATGCAAGAATAATAAATATATCTCGAAGAGTTTGCACTTGACACTGCACTTACTCAGGTCTATAGCAATACACCTGCCAAGTGTGAAGTGGATTAGACGGTAGACAAGAAAATCCAAGGACAGACAGACAGAGAGGAAGAGACTTCTTCATATTTATTTATGACATATTATATTGTCTGCCTCACTTTACTGTAAACATGTTGATTTTTTTATTTAGGACTTTTGGCAGAATTCACTCTTTGGCGGTTGGTAGGTCGTGGTGGATGTGTTGAACAAACCTCAGACCTTCACCCAGGCGAACAGGATTCATGTTGCATGTGAAAACAAAAGCAAACAATGTGATTCAAACATCATATCACACCATAACTATGCCACTTCCAGTGTTTACGTACATTTATTTACTGTGTAAACTGTCTTTTATAACACCCAGCCTTTGCCCGAAATCTAAAGCAGTGATTTTGTAGACTAGATTAGTTATTACTATTGCTCCCCTCTGAACAGTGAATGGCGAAACATTCATATGGGTGATTCTGACAAACGCTCATATGGGTCGTTATGGCAACCTACTCTGTCATTTAGTTTGGAGGTCTTGTTGTTGACCTTTACCAATCTAGACATAAATAATTTTGATATTTGACCGGTCACAACCCTGATTATCATCTACTTTGTAGTAAAATATTTTCTTCTCTTGATCAAGCTGTATTATGTTCATATGAAGACATTTCCAACAAATTTCCTCAAAATGTTGTTGAAGGAGGTTGAAGCAATCCACAGCAGGATTCCATTCACTTCTCCAGACAGTATCCAATGCAGGTGCATGCAGGTCTGCTTCTTCTCACACAAAATGACATTTGAGGACCTACGTGAAAACTGTCAGCCTGCTTTATACTGTAATTCCTACTAAGTGCGCTGTGTAGAAAAAAAGTGTGAAAAGAATTGTTCCATAGTTTAGACAGCACACTGTCTGATGACTGTCTGACACTTTGGGGACAGAAAGAAAGTTGCTAATGACATTTCTTTAAAAAAAATCCTCTCCCTTTCATGGGCTTAATGCCTTTATTTTTCTCTTTATTCTACCTTTATCATTATTATTTTTCTGTCATTCTTTTCTTCTGTGTCCCTCTGTTTTTGTGGTTTCTCATTTTCTCTTTAATATCTGCTCATTACACTGAATAAATAGTATTTCTGTGCGGCACACGTTGAATATGGTGGTTATCTTTAAAAACACAGCTGTGAAGGTGCAGATATGCACACAGCAACTAGAATTTGTGCTGGGCCTTTGAACTACAAGCACAGCTAATCATATTTAGTCCGCTCCACTGCCAGGCCCTGATCACTGTTTATACAATACAAAAGTGCTGTTAAGTCCCTTAGTGTTTTTCTCACTGTTTGGATGTCTCTGTTTTCTCCAGCAAATGGAGGGACATCAAATTGACTGACTTCCAATTCAGTTCTGTGTTAACTGAACATGTATCAGTCAGCCTCGAAATTTACGGTCATTTTAGATGTTTTTTTATTTCCAAATTTGATTTGAAATCATGTTTTGTGTGATTGTTTTGGTGTTTCGGCCGCGATACATGCTCCACCTCCAGTACATGATGAAAACATTACTTAGTTATTTCAATATCGTTTTATCTCGCCACATAAACGGCACTCCTCCCCGTCAGTGTGTCCATGATGCTGGACATGAATCACGGACTCTAAACAGGACTAATATACTGTATTATAATGCCAGCATGTGGAGGAGTGGGGACAGATTAAAAGTGAGGAAATATTGAGGGGGAATAAATGTAACAGAAGAACTCACAGATGCTGCAAACTGCCAGTAGCTGTCAGCTGATTGAGTTGTTTGTCTGAGCATTTCTCAGTAACGTCTCAACCAACCAGTTCCACCTGTGAAACAGGCTGTAAAGCACCTGCAGTCATGCGAAAACCTCATGATTCCACTTTAGCATGTTTTAAGTCATGGCCATGTGACTGGAAATAATTTTCCACTTACTTTCTTTGTCCCTCTTTCCTATACTCCTATAAAAAGTACTCTTGAGATAAGAATAGGTTCCTTTTCTTTTACAATTTGTAGCATTTATCAACCGTAATCTGAAAAAAAGCATCTATTCGTTTGATCATTGCACAGTTTGGTTATTGTTTTCTGTAACAGCATAAAGACTCTTAATAAAAAACTCAACTTGCATAAATATTTTGGGGGACAGTGAGATTCTGCATTCCCATACTGGGAACCACAAGTCAGGTTATCTTGGCCTCGGCAGTTTAGATTTTTTTTCACTCACAGCAGAGGAAATGGACCCAAAAGCAGTTCAAAGTCTTTACTTGCCAAAGTAAGGATAAACACACGGGTGACGATTCTGATAACAAGGCAAAAGTAACACGATAACAAGGCTAATTTGAAGTCCAAACAATCCAAAATACAAGGTCCGAGTGACACAAGGGACCAGGCTGGAACATGAGCTGGCCACAAAGCAGGAGAGTGAACACTTTCATTTTTTTTTTTACCCAAATGGAAAACCTTAAAGCATAAAAACTGTTAGGCCAAAATGCATTCATGAGACTTTATTTGAAGGGTAATAAATCATTTAGTTTATGAGGAAATGTGCTTGTTATGCATGTTGCTAAAACACAACCCTAACTACATGAGTTCAAAGATGACTCAGATAATAGTTTGGGCGCTTTTCTATAATAAGTCATATTCGAATAGCAATAACTAGGGACATGCTTTGTGCTGGAACTTTGCAAATCACCACATATTCTACATCCTGTCAAACACAGCTGTGTAAAAACCCAGACCAGACGCCTAACATTAGACAGTTTTTGTTTGTAGCGTTACTGGTGTCCCTAAACCTCTCCAAAACTATGGAATGCATATTAGATGATAAGAAAAACAAACATTTACACATGCAGGAAAAACCAACATTTACACATGGTGGTTTTTTAGAGGTTAAACATGCTATAAGGTGCTTTCTTTACCTGCTCAAACAAAGTCAAACTGCAAACATGGCTAATGTTTGTGACTTCATTCAAATTTCAGCAGACCAGACTGAGACTGACTTCCCATCAGTAATCCACAGTGCCTGTCAGCCTTGAATATCATGCTGCAGTATCTAGATGAATGTGTTAAGATTAGAGGACTTACAGAGATGTGTGAACTAAATTTGGTGTAAAAGACACTGAGAGACAGTAAGAGAGAGAGAGGGGAGCATCTGTATTTATTTGTGCACAGCGTGTCCAAAATAGCTTTTGGATACTTTGCACTGTCCTGTGAAAATCAAAGCTTTGCGAATCCCCTGGTTCCTCTCCTTGCCTGCCCTGTTTTATTAATATTTCCTCCCAGTATTGCCCACTTTCATTCTTACTTCAAACTTGTTATCCCTGTCTTTTTGAATTTAATTTGCATCCATTTAGAAATAGATGAGATGCCAGCTCTCACTATCTCTTTTTTGTTTCTAAGTGATGGGCAACTCTCAGCCCCCGTTTCTCTTCTTTATCCAGTAGTGATTAGTCTAGCCAAATAGCTGGAATTAGCAATGTAAAAATCTGCTTATCCACTGCCAGCTGGAGCAGATGCTCAAATTAAGCATCAGTGCCAGATTTTCCGACTGGCATGAAGCTAAGCTGGAAGGCCGATGCCGAGGAGGGAAAGAGGAGAAAACAAGAAAACAGGTTGAAAAGCGGGAGAGGGGAAATGTGCTTGTGAGAGAGACAGAAACAAAGAGAAAGATAGAATAAGAGAGAGAGGGGGGGTAGGGAAGAGTGAGCATGGGAATAAGAAATGGCAAATTCTTTAGTTTCAGCCAATTAGGCTGAGAAGCCACTGGTAATTAACTCTCGAGGGACCCACTGAACAGTCATGCACCTCGTTTACATAATGAGGATGAGAGGAGAGGCTCTTTTTCTCATCTTTCTCTTTCTCCCTGCTTCTCTCTCGTTCTCCGTCTTTGGCCTGTTGAACTAAAGCAGAGCAGCACTTCCTTCTCTTCCTTATGACCAATGTCAAACAGCTCCCACGGAACAGGCACACCGCGGCATGTATTCAGAGGGATTTGACTTGAGGAAATGACAGGAAATTTGTTTTTAACATCAGATTGTTTGCTAAATGGACATCAGACCCTGAGGATTTATTTTCTCCTCGCACTTTGCCACATGTATTCGACACTGGATTTGTTTTCTCCTCCTCTCAGATTTCCAAACTCTCTTAAAGCAGAGGAGTTTGATCATGTAAATTTATGATAATCCCTCTGACTGTCTCCTTCTGGCCTTTGCCCCACTCCAATACCTTTCATTTCCTCCCTCCCCAGATATGGAAAGTGATGGACTCGGACTTAAGTCCAGAAGCCTTTTGCTTCCCTGAAAAGATTCGGAATATGAAAGCAAACTGCCAAGTGTTGAAGGGCATACTTCGAGTTCTCCATAGCTACAGGTTAAAGGGGCATTTTCCCCCTGAAACGCACTGAATGCACTGAATTCTTCCAGCCACATGTCTCTTTATGCTCTCTTCAGGCTTCAACTGGCCAAAAATTGTATTTTCTACTTGGCTAAGATTAAAGGCATTTTTTACTAGGTCTCCGACTTCATTACATATTTAGTTTGCAATTCTTTGTTAGAAAATGCTAAAAAATCTGTGCACGAACTCATCAACCTGAAAACCTGGTTTTCCCAGCAGTAACTGCTGCTAAGTGTTGAGTGTACAGAGAGCTGTAATTAACACGACCCGGCTTCAGTGTCCTCTGGTGACATGAGGGTGGAGAAGTGCTTCAAAATTCTCAAAAAGTGTAAATCAGAACAGAAACATGCATATGCACACAGACGAGGAAGGGTTACATGAGGAGGTTCAACCACACACGGACATTAACTACAAAGACAACCCTGAGCTGCAAGACGAGAAAAGTTTGTAATGGTTTCTCAAGAGTTCTGGTCTCCATGAAGTCTTTTAAAACAATTTACTTCCTTTTTTATTTTTTCCACCACACGAGGTTGAATGTAGCTCAGGGGTAGCGTGAATGTAACGTAACAGGAAGAAATTCATATCTTCAGGTTGTGTGTTTTCCCCTTTGCTGCCTTATTTTTCCTCTTCCTTTGATGGCGGAGCTGGGATAAAAGCGTTAAGTTCACTTCCTCTTTTATTAAAGGAGGCTTAATTTAATTAGCTTTCACTGCGTGAGCCTGCTATCAGGCCCTTCTGTTCCCATACCCAAGGTTTCTGATGCTCTGAGGAAGAGAAGGGAAGAAAAAAGGGAAAGTGTCGGATGGTCTCCAAGGAGGAAGTGTCCTTTTAATCAGACTTCTGCTAAGATCCCATTACCATCTCCTAAGAGAGAGGGAGGGCAACACATAGACAGATGGACAGACATACAGTGAAGGAAGAAAATATATTCAAGAATATGCAACATTCAGAACCGCAAGATCAGAGGGAAGCTTGGATGGTGTAGTGTTGACAGAAAGGGCCTCAAATATACAAAAATAATAACACTGCATCTCTTTTATTCTTAAAATTCTTGTCAGTACTCTAAGATCTATGGATGATTTTATTAGTGTTTGATTTCCCTTTATGACAGTGCTATATATGATGAAGGGATTTCTGTTTTAACGCACGTATTTCCCTGTTGATCCAAGCAGAATATTAAACAATAAAGTACTAAGCTCTGCAGATAGATTTACATCCCTGTTGATCTTTAAGAAAATCCTCATATAAAGTACTAAAAGGGAAGGAAATGTAAAGATGCAGACTTTTTATTATGTTGTATTGTTGCTCTTTTGAGTAGGACTGACTAAAGTATTGACTTTGACCATTATATAGAAGGTGCACTCCCTTACTGTATATATGCAAAAAGATGGATAGGCTCTGTGATGATGTATACAATAAAAATGTAATAAAGGGACATCAATCTGAAACAGTAGAAGCACAGAGACAATAGTACACAATAAGAAAAACTATATTACAATAGTAACCGATTTTATCCTCTGATATAGAGAGGTCTGAACCAAACATTTGAAATAAAACAAGCTGTTTATGGTGTAGCTTCCGTCCATGTTTGTCTCTAAGTTTGCAGTCTATGTAAAGGCATTAGCCCCTCCATCAGTGTAGCCCTTCAAGTACCATCACATTTAAACCCACAGCATAAGCAATGTCAGCTGAAAAAAAACTGTCAAAGTCAAATCAAGATTTTTTTTTTCTTTTTATGGGGAAGGACCTGTCGGGATATGTCGCATATGAATATTAATGCCTATCAAGGGTCCACAGTGTGGTGAAGGGAGTGGGCTCTGGGCAGCCTGATTCTGTCAGCACATGGACGGCTATTAGAATGTATGGCCTCATGATTGTCACTCTTCGCCCTTAAACTGGGCCAAAGTCATGACTTTACATCATCAGGTCTACACAGAGATACTTGGCCTTCTTAGCATGATACTGTTGCTACAGTGCTGCAGCAGGAGACTAATTCAGGTCAGCCGATTGCAGGTGTGAGGCTTGAATAACAAGATGCATATTGAAATCTTCAGAAAAAAATTTCATACATGGATTGTTGATATATTCAAATAAATGGTGGGAATCTGAATTAAAAGCATATCATTTACAAACAGGTGTACTGCACATTACTGTATTCATTCACCCATGAACAGCAAGTAATTTAATTTCGTTCTCTTCCTGTTATTTTAGGATTTTCTAAAACATTACTTGTTGCAAGTGGAGCACCTTTAATCTGTGCAACAGAAAACACACCATTGTGTGGATGCTTAGGGACATAAAATCCATGTAAAATCAGTTTAAATCTACCTGCTACAACGACTACCATGTTTCACTTTGCTCAAGTGAGAAAAGGAGAACACATTCTTTTTAAATATTTGTTGTAGTTCCATTGAAGAAATGTTTTTGCAGATGTCAGAGGAGACCAAAGCTGTGTGGCTTTCAGATGTAACTTTGCTGTGCTAATCACATTTCATTTAGATCATCAGAGCCAAAGTCATAAAGTTTAAATTTGGATCATGTTTGAATGCTGTCATTCGTACTGTCAGTTATATTTACAAGAAAATGCTAATGACTTTATGTTAGCAAACCAGTTTGTCTTGAAAGGAGTTGTTTGTGACTTCAGGTGTGAGAAGTTTCAACATTTTGAAGCTGGTGGATACTGTCCCAGAAAATGGCAGTTATAAAAAAGTTACATATTTATTGAATAATGTTATCTGTTGCTTGTTTTTGAGAAAGCATGGCTGTTATACCTGGTGTTAGTGGGGTTTCACTCTCTTTTTGTCCCACTACACAGTACTTCAGTCTTTTACTCTGTCTGATTTCTTTCTTTCTTGGTTCCCAAATGACATTTTAAAAAGGAAATTATGAGAGAAATATGCACACCTTGTAACTATATGCGAATGCTGGAGCATCCTGCTCACTTTTCATGTTCTCCAAGAGTTATTGATCGTTAATGAGTATGAATGTCTCCTCCAAGCGATGTCATTAAAGGACACTGAATCCTTGTTGTGTTAATTAAAACTCAATGGAAGGAGGATTACAAAAAAGAGGCGCAAAAAATAATCTTTGGCCCAAAGCCTCATTATAGAATAGTGTTAGGAAAATATTGTTTTCAAGTTAATTAGACATTTTATATGCTTAGCCAAGAGAATAGTGTTAAAATCGTGTTGTATCTAGATATCTAATAAAGTTAAGACTGCCGAGAAAGCCATTAATGTGGAATAAGTTTTAAGTAAGGATCCACATAGTGTGCAGTTTCATTACAAATTATTTGCCCTATTTACAAGTGCCATAGTGCTACTGTTTGACATTACTAGAGTATTGAAATGGAGGGGCATACACTATATCTAAAGCCCAGAGTTTCACACTTCACTGGGTGACCAGAAAAGGATGCCATCTATCTCTCTATTTATATTAATCATTTTCTGCTGTGGTTAAAGATCACAATAGATATAATGTATTGAAATCACAACATAAAATGAACCTGTATGCAGATGACATCTTACTGTACCTACAAGATCAAACTGTCCTCACCCAAAAATAGCTCAATAAGGTAATCCGTGAAAGCAGGTTATTGTGACCCATTATTATTTATTGTTAGGCAGTAACCTTGGGTGGCCAGTTATTATAGTGGGAACAAAGAAGGAACATAACGCAGTATAAAAAAAGAAAAATTCTATCGAGGAAAAAGGGTCAAGGTTGTTGGATGGGTATAAAAACCCACAGGACTTGAATCTAGGGGACCACTTTTCATGTCTTGTGCAGTGAAAAGTCAACACTGGACGATTTTCACTTAACTGTTGGTGATGTTATGTGGTTGAATGATGTTGTTACTCTA
>CAFUXE010001209.1:331012-354672 GCA_903364295.1 Serranus cabrilla | reverse complement strand
TGTGTGTGTGTGTGTGTGTGTGTGCGTTGCACTGGCACAGGATCAAGTCACTTGCACCATTGAGAATCTGAATCCACCTCATTACCTGCAAGCAGCAGAACATGAACACAATGAAAGCAAAAAACAGATTTTCCTGATCATTGGCTTCTGCAGAAAGCAGCTATTTTGTGTGCTAAACCAAAGCTGATAAACTGTGGGAATGTTTAACAAATGTGCTAATTTGGAAAGCTAATTTGAAAACGGTTTGATTGACATACCTTATAATTACTTTGCTTGGAAATGATTCTGGATCTGGATATTTCACTTTTATTTGAATTGGATTCTGCTCAGACAGTGCGAGAAGTTAAATTAACTTTTACTATGCTTGCTTTTTTATTGCATAATGCAGATTAGAGTACAAGCACAGAGTGTACACAAGTTAACACATGCTGATGCACACACATACAAAAATATAGCAGCACCCTGTTTCTCATACCCTTGTTTATTGTGCCTGTCCGTAACTTGCACTTGCTGGAACCGGCAGCAGCTGCCAGCTGACATAAAGCTGCAGTAAGAAGTCTCTTCATTGTGCCTTTATGACCACTGTAAAGATATGCTCAGCTTTGCCTCATCCTATCTTACTCCACCGCCTGCGGCAGTGTCGAACAAGCTGGCTGTGCCTGTGACTGACAAAGTCCAAACAGTTGGCATCCAAAAGTTTTTTCTGCCAGCTGCAGTGCTCAAAAACAACAGACACAAGAACAAGAAGAAAGACGGAGAATACCCAGACTGTAAAGCACAAAAACAACGCAGTGAAAATATACCATTTAAGAAAAAGAGCTACCTGGACAGCTGATAAAAACCTTGACCTCATTCAGTGCTATAGAATAACAACAAAAAAAGCCTATTCTACATGGGATGAGCTGTTACAGGGACAGCAGGCTTGGCAAGTGACTCACGAGGACACACAGAGAATGAACCATCATTTAATCTGTCTGCGAGTGATACCAGAGGCCAACCTCCCCATCATGCAGAATGATCGCCTTTACAGATTGCTATGCCAACACGTCTGGCAGTTTCATACCTAACAGCCAGTCACACAAAATAATAGGCTGCGTTGGCCAACAGTTATGATGCCATTTCCTCAATTGCAGGCACACTCGACTGAGTGTCTTGAGTTGTTTGTCACCTAGCTTGGGATGCAGCAGACCTCCTTGAGCACCCTGTGAGCCCCTCCTGGATAAAACTCATTATCCCAGTCTGCAGCTCTTCAGGAAACTCATTATCCCATCCATCACCAGTGGACTCTCAGACAACAGGATGAATATGCCCTCTCATCGTTTAATTAGATAGCGTTGCCTAGAGTTTGTAGGAGAGCACAACAGCACCCACACTGCTGTATAGGCTGTAATTATCTATCTAATATGACATCTTTAGTTTGACATCGGGTACTTCTGTTGGTTATCATCAACTCCCCATTTGGAGTATGCACACTCATACCTTTTGACAGTAATGTTGCAAGTCCGTCTGGTAGTTAGGAGCTAGATGGTTTTGGCTCAGTCCTCCTTGCCCCTGTCTCAGTCTATTAATCATGCCTTGGCTGGACGATGAGTGGATGGAAATGAGGCCTTAACCGAAGTCAAGAATCGTGCATCTAATCATCCAGCAGGCAACTTTTGTAGATAGTATAAGTTAGACATCTCAGCTCAAGGAACAGAAAAAGTGGAGAGGTTGTTTTTCCCAAGAAATCTCTATCTGACTGTGTTAGAGACCAGAAAACACATAAAGTGAGGCCTCAACCTGACCTTCGCCAGAGCATTGCTAAGGTTTAACGCTGGCAATGTGAGATGCTAGGTTGCATTATGACCCATAATGAACTCTGACTACAAGTCGTTGGGTAGATGGATGGCTTCTGGTTTCTCAGTCCCCCATCACCTCCCACCACTTCACTTTCTCCCTCTTCTGTTCTGTATTCCCGCCCTCACCCCCACCATTCATCGTTCCTCTGCCAAACGGATGTCTAATGACAATGGAGGGCCCTTGGACGAGTTGGAGAATAGATTATTGACTGGGACCAGAGATTTACGCTGGAGCCACGGGGCCAGGCGGCCCCAGCAGAGATAAATGGGACATGTAATTGAGTTTGGTCACTCAGTTGTGTTGGAGAGGCTAAGGCCGGTGTTGTACCCGTGGTGGTGCCGAGTGGATGGTGGTACTTGCTGGGGCTTGAGAGACGTGGAGGTTTATGAGCCATACAAAGTGGCAGTGGAGGGTCAGACAGAGGGCAGTTGGACACTTGAGTTGTATAGACGTCAGGACAATGTGAGAAAAGATGGAAAGGGGAGGATAAAATGTAGCTTACAGAACTTAAGAGATGGTATTAAGAACAGAGGATTCATTCAGGACAGTGACAGGACTGGAATTCTGAAATGTGATAAAATGCCCCACAGTGACTTTAAATATATGAAAAGAATGTTTATGTGCATTCCAGAAACCACTGAACAGTATACAATTTGGTTACTTCTGACTTCATACAATACCAGGGAATTCAAGCAATGCCCGCAATAGAGAAACGAGTCTTTTCAAAAACTGATAATGAAATACAGATGCTGTTGACAGGAGATTTTCATCAATGTTACTGAGAGACTGATGAGTTATGAATATGAGGTTGATGTCAGTCACTCCAACTTGATTTTGTACATGAAAACAACCTAAGGAGAAACTGGCATATATCTGGTAGAGATCAGTGTAGTTACCCATCATATCCTTCTAAAACCCTTATCTTGTATTACATTATTATTTTGTACTGGGTAAAGGAAAAGTCTGAGAAAGTGGTTTTGTAACCAACATGTGAGTGCATTTGCAATGTTTGTATACAAATAATAGGTCTATATAATGGGTATATTACAAAAAACATGGTTCTTAAGATATCTTACGAAATATGACCTTTCTATGTAACATTATCAAATATTTGGTTAACATTGTGAAACAGAACTACTTGGTGAGGTTAAGGCAACAAAACTACTATGTAAGTAAATTAATTAGGGTTAATTGCTACAGCCCCTGGAGGTCACCACCTATACAAAAAACATCAATATGGATTGTATTAAACTGTGCCTATGGATTATATATGACTTACAGTACCTTATTTATTATAGGTATGAGTACAAACAGTAAATGAGAACAGCCTGGATTAGCACTTGGTTTACAGCTGCAAAGGAAGACCGTTGCATTTATTTAGTTTGGTTAATCCTTTGATTATTCCCTGTGCATCATCTGTAATAGAGTTATGTTTGTCTGCAACACTTTGAAAAAAAAATAGCATCAGCAATGCTAAAAAAATATGACTAAATCAGTTGGATAGAGACCTCCCCTCTTATCTGTGTCATCTTCTGTAACACTGCCAGACCATTGAAGACACACTTTGCTTTTACCCTGGTGTGGGGCTTAGTCAGGACTTGGAGCGATGTAAGAGACGCACTGTTACCACAGTAACCAGTGGTCTGGCTGCAATTTATATGTACGTGTGTGTGTGTCTGTGTGCTGGTGGTGGTTGTGGTAGGGGTAGAGACTTGGTTGGATGAAGGGTGGAGGTTGATGCTCGTAGCATAACAATAAGCTCAGTCACCTCGCTCTCCATCACTCCTCTCACATAAACACATGCATGCACTTATGCATAGACACACACAAACCAACTTAAGGACCACAAGGATTAAACCTCCGTCACAACATGCATATAGACTGTCTTGTATTAAGGGTTTTAACATTAACATTTTAGTTTATTATATGCACTTTTTAACATGCATGAATATCTGCACTACTATATCATATCACGTCTGCATCAGCAGCGGGGGAATCCTGCTCAGCCGTCAAAATTTTGTTTTTACCTCTGATTGGCTGACTATTTGTAGAGTATCATAAGCTTATCATATGAAATTGGACATGATGTAATGTGTCTCCTTTGGCACCGTTTGCTGTGTCACCTGGCATATGTGTGTGCTAGCATGTGTGTCCTACGGATATGAGTGAAAGGATTATCTGCTGGCCTACTGAGACCATATGAGCACCCCCTCCACCCTACATACTACTCCTAAATTAAAAGCAACACTGTTAAAGTAATGGCATACGATGCTTTAAAAAAGATACAGATTGTTCTGTTTTTGTTTTACAGACGCTCATTTGTCACTGCAGTGTAACTATCCTGCAAAACAGCTTACAGTATTGTGATAATGAATAAAGCCTATTGATATTCAATAGAACCCGCATTAATGATGTAGGCTGCTTACGCAAATTGTTGCATTAAGCATGATGAGTAATAATAACCTGGCTCCAAACAAAACTGTTTTCTCAGGCCAGGAGATGAATATTGCATTCATTTTCTTCTTGGTCTCAGCTTTCCCAGAGGACTGTGTTCATACACTAGGCTGGATGGAGGCCAGGTTTAGACGTGTGAATACAAGTCACAAGTGTTATTACTCACCTAGATCCTCAATGGCCACTCTGTGTGCTTGGACAGTTGGCCTGCAGAATGCCAAAGCCTCTGTTGAGGCTTTACAGAAGCGTCTTAAAATCCCCAGTGGCTATGCTGGGAGACAAACACTGTGGATGGCTTTTTTTGTGTGGTTACCTGAACCAATAAGGCAATAAAAGAGTGAGGAACCAGAACAATTGAGGGGAATACAACATAGTGCACACAAACACACACAGCCTGAAGAAAGAGGATGACAACATTTAGCCTCAATCACAAACACACGGCAGATATTAATCAGCAGTGGTGGTGTAAATTATACAGTGAGAGGACCATGAACACCAGCCAGTCTGTTTCAATTTCTATACTCCAGCTTTTGTAGTGTATAAAAACTCAACGTGGGCAAGTATTATTTGTCCATCATATACTGACTATAAACTACAGTGTTCACACTAGAGCTTTTGTGCACATACATTATATGACTGGATGCATTGTACATAATGCACAGTTTACCTCACAACTGTGTGTCTGCTGTCTGAGTATGAATATCAAAACGACAGTGCGGATAAGACCGCCTACCTGTAAATCTAAATGTAAACAACAAGTTTTGCTCACTTCACAGAAGAAAAATGTGAATGTTTGCTGAAAACAATCTTGTTTTGCAGCTTTAAAACAGCTGTTGGCGTTTACACAGCTGTTAGATGTTTCCTAGCGAGCATAATTAGGAAGTCTTACTTGCTTAGTTAAAGTGTTGTCATACATGGGTGGAATACAACAAATTACATTTACTTTGCCTACTGTAACAAAGTAGTTTCATTGAGTACTTTAATTATAATGTTCCAATATAAAATAAAATGTCCCATTAACAAGGCATGATAGACTGTGTTAAAGATTATCAGTGCTCTGTGCAGGAACTGTGTTCTTAAAGAATGAACGATTCTTTTTTAAATTATTTTACTTCAAACCTTCAGTGATTCAACAAGCAGTAAATGATCACTTTTTGAAGTTAAACACCTATTTACACATACTGACATCAAAGACTCTGAGCTATTTTACCTCTATTTTGGTCTCCACCATCTCCGTAGAAAGAATTTTGGGACCTTAGCACGTTACCTACGATGGGTTTATCAGAGCTTTTTTTGCTCTGATGTAAACTGAAGGATGCTGCTCCTTGAAACAAGGTGGACGACAATAGTGAAATTGAATCAGAACAGTAAAATTGTAAGCAATAAAAGCAAAAACAATGAGCAGAAAAGTGCTAAAATGCTCCGTAGAGCTCAGAGGAACTGCAACGCAGGGGTCATTACTCAGTGGGTTTATAAATATGAGTAACAGTTACCTATTTAATCTATTGTCAATAAATAAAGACTAGACTACGTTTATGTAGTTTTTTTGCTGATGTTTTTCTTTTTGTTTACAGTGCTTTTACAAGGTAAAATGTTTTTGTACTTTGCTCTTGGCATTAGTCAGTAGTAGAAGTTTTTCATCTGTTTGTTTGTTCACCACTGGGCCTTTAATCGCAAGCTGCTGGTTGTGCATTAGTGAGACAGATCACTCTGCCTTTTGCAACAAAGGGTCTTTCAAGTGTGTGTGTGCATGCGTGCGTGCGTGCGTGCGTGCGTGCGTGCGTGCGTATGCATACCCCACAATGTACTGTATATATAAGGCAGGAACTGTTTTGTGTCTGCATGAACATGGCCTTTGTGCTGCATCCCTTTCTTGTGCATGGCTGGATCACATGGTTATGTACGTATATCCATGTCAGTGTTGGTGTTTTAGCCTTTTTCCACTTCACCTTTCTTGTCAGCTCAACTCCAACAGATACTCTGCGATACTTTGTTTACTTTTCATCTGGTTTGACTTCTTAAGACTGGTCAGCCTTGTGACCCCCCTGAGTGGATGTAGTGCTTTAAAATCCAATCCATTTTATGCTTGGATAGAGGGCCAATAAGCTGTCGACTGAATGGAGTGAATACTGTACAGCTGAAACTTGTTCATTTAGATGTAATGTAATCAGTGTGTACATAAAGTGAGTCCAGAGAAAGTAATGATTGGACATATTTTAAATTAAACACCGCAGTAAAATTGACACTGGCTTGGCCTTTCTTGTGCTGCACTGACAGATGGAGTGAGTGGATAAGATATTGAATGAGGTATTAAAATCAACATATCACCCATTTTTATGCTACAATGCTATACCTTTCTAGTATCTGTATACCGTGCAACACTGCCATACTGCCTGCTCATGCATCCAATAAGAGCCTAAGGCCTGATTTATTCATTCATCACAATTCTCACACTTCTCATGCACTAGCCTTTCATTCCCCTCTGCAGCCAATTTGCAATGTCCTTTCAACTTGTTAATTTTGATACCTCTTAACATAGCTGATACTGGATTTGAGTGGGAAAGGATAGGAGATGTGGTAATGGAGTTGCTCCTTGAAATTAACCTGCGTCCTACATGCATACAAAAAGCACCAGCCCTGAAAAAAACAGTACAAGAAGTCGCTGAGATTGCAAGTTGTAACCCCATTTTACAGAGGGCGTTTGTTTAATAATATTGACCAGTTTCAGACTCGGCTGACTTTTAATGAACTGCGCACCAGCACTATTGAAATTCAAGTCAATACCGGGAAATATGTAATTAAACAGGATGAGGTTTTTATTTGTGAATTGAGTTGGGCTGTGCATGGAGATTTAGGAGGAGAGTGAGTGAGCCAATAAGTGCAGACAGAGACATGGCTTAGCTAGATGGATAGCCTTGCAGGGGTTTTCTTACATTGACTTAATGCTTTGGATGAATACTGCTGCAGACAGGACTGCTACTCCTAAGGCGTCTAGAGTGTTATGGTTATTTATTTATATATTTTTTTTTACATTTAGTTTATTTAAGGCAAATTTTTTTCATGCACTGGTCAATTTTGAGATTTGGGCTATTTTGCTTCCATAACTTTTTTTTTCACACAAGTGGAAAGAACATCTAAAGTACACATTTAGCTGTTTTATTTAATACTTTGCCTAGTTGGTTCGGTAGAGTTCTTCTAAATTCCCCAAATGTTTGCATTAGATTAACATATGAAAACTTGTAATACAAAATAATTGATGGCTCACTGGTAGAGTGCATACCACTGAGACTGACTGGCGTATGGTCCTTTTGCTACATCTCTTCCCCTCTGTGTCCCCCCATTGTCTCTGTCTAATAAAGGTAAAAAAAATCCCAGATTATAATAATAATAATGGTAATAATAACTGTCTAGAGCTGTGGCAGTTTCATTGTGAAATCTATAAGCAAACACCTTTTTACCTGGTTATTTACCTGTACTGTCTCGCAAACATATAGAATGCATATGTATCTTTATTTTCTAAAAAGTATATATTCTGAGCATGGCTGTAACTCTAAGAGTTAATGCCTCATTTCCATATTTAAACATTTCATTTCTGAAAACTCAATTTTTACCCTATTCACCTATAATGTCTCCCCTAAAATGTATTTTATTGTTGGATTTTTTTCTTGGGAGTCAATAGAGGTGCTGACTATAGTTTAGTGCTCAAATAATAATCTCAAATGGTTTCAGCTGGCTGGTTTATGTGCAGTCTATAAACTTTCATCTCACATTCTCAGTCTCTACTGGCATCAACCATACTTTGTAATCGTGAGGTATCTCATCGCCCCCCTTCTGTCGACAGCATGTGATCAAGAGTCATCTCAATCCCTTAAAAACATCATAAAAAAATGATTTCCATCAGTCTTTTCGGCCTCATAATTCATGACTCTTGCATCATCTTCTAAAGCTACAGTCATCACCTGCAGGTGAATTAGTTCCAATAGAGAAAAAAGGATCTTTATCTTCTTTTCATCTAATGGTAAATTTTCCATGTGCTTTCATACTATTTCTCTGAATATTGCTTTCATAAATTGTAAATATTAATCAGTGTGGACTGTGCATTTTTTGAAAGTACAGTGGCACAGTGATTCCCCTTAAGATGTTCTCTGATGTATATCAAAAAGACTGAAACCCCGCGGCATTTCTCATCCCAGGATGCAGAGCAAAATTACCTCATCCATTTTTCTACAGCGTCTTCACTTTGCACAAAGGCCCAAATCAAGTAACAAATGCACTCTCCTGTTTCTCTTCCATAGCACAGTCTGTTTTATCCTCTTATCTAGCAGACGGGACCTCATTTGGCAGAGTTAGAAGAGCATTCTCCTCAGATCTGTAGTCTGAACACTTCACCAGGTGGTTTTATACTCAACAGCCCCACCAAGGTGGCTAAATCGGTCTCAGATAAAGCTGCTCTTGTTGGGGACTTCTTTACATTTCTAGCTTGCTCCTCTGTGCTTATTCAATTAAGTAAGCTGCATGCATTCCTTATCATGAGCTGTGATCTGATAGGGGGTTACAGCAACATGCCCCCAGGGTACATGTACAACACATGCATGGAGCCAGTCGCATGAAACCAAGTCACGCGTTGTGTGGAGGGAAAGTAATGGCCCAGTCAACAGTGGATAAAAAATGCACTCTATTGTATAGGCACATAATGGCTACTTTGATTTATTGAAATTGTGATGGGACAGTTGTAATTTTTAAATGCCTCTAGGGCAACACACAAGAGCAGGCCAAGATACACACCAACTGTTTTTGTTTCTCTTTGGATTTGGATACTTGGAGTAAGAGGCAACACAGCTGGTAAAAATTATGCCAATGTAAAACATGTTGCCAGGGCAAAGAACAGCCTAATTGATGTCTTACTTGGCCGGTTCAGGCAGCACGTTCATTAAATTTACACCAGTCATGATCACAATCTGGCCTTGGATCCATGAGGTGTTGCAGACTGCTGAAGTGAGAGTGACCACACAGATTAATGTTGCAATAAAGACATAATATAATGGTACTTCTGGAGACGGAATGGAAAGAAACCCCTGCTTCAGGTGCTGTGATTGTTTTCATAACCCATAACCTTCACCCTGGCAACAATAAAGGTCACAGACATTAAAGCTACAATGTGTTGTACAAATATAGAGCTTTTTTCACCTTTTGCAAGAAATTCATGATTTAATTATTGCAGCAATGTCAGGGTTTAGAAATAGTTAATGAGCTAAATGGGGGATGGAAACTGGAAGTTATGATGTAGGAAATATTTAACTCACATGTCTGATCAGCTGTTTCCGCTCTGTCAGTCAAGACGAGCTGACATGAAAGAACAATTCTAAGTATTTTCTCTCTTGCTTAATCGCTTCTTCTTCTACTGTTTACTGGCATATTAGCCTACAGCAACACATTGCATTCTTCTGACGAAAGTCTGTTAATGCAGCTTTGTTTTTTAGATGCAAACTAGTTGAAATGTCCCTGTGACATTTCCAAAATTTTGCTTCCAAATTTGATTCGACTTTAATATTGACACAGCTATTGTCTCACTATTTCCTCTTGAGGTACATGTGGTACTTAAAGAAAGGACTGGGCAAGGTTAGCTTGTTAGCATGCTCGTTTCAGTGTAGAAATCTATGAAAATTGATACATACATACATAGACTTCTTTGATGTAAAGTAAAAATGGTAATTTCATCAAATTATGGTAATACTGCTAGTTTTTTTTGCCTGAAGTTTCTGGCCACATCTTACAAACTGGACCTTGAAACACATTGTTGCACTTGTGATCATGCCAATATGTGTGATTGATTGAGTGAAGTTGATTTCAAATATGTAAAAAGAAAGCGAAGTGGTCATATGGAAGACAAAAAACATTACTCAAAATAGAAAGCATAATGCATTACAAGATTGACAACATGCGACTATGAAGTTGCATGTTGTTATTAGAACAATTAAAGTGTTGAGATTATAAAATTCATCCACCCCATCAGCAGCACAAAGTGATTTAAATGTCTATATTTCCCCCATATGGAAGATGTCTGGAAGTATGCCTAAAGACCCATTATGACATCAGCTTTAAAAGTTATTCCAAACTCTGACCCAAACAATAATTCCTGCCAATATGGACCCATGCCCCATCTCCTCCCCAGAGGGCATGGAGGCAGCTCAGTGAGATCATTTCTCCCTGCAAAACTTTGGAAGATGTTATAATGATTTTAACAGATCCCAGCTGAGCAGAGAATGAAGTAGGTGTATAATTGTGGATGAAGTCTGGCACGACTCCCTCTGCCTGCCATTGTGTCCAGCTCCCTCAGGGAACGCTGCATTTTCTGCCCAAATACTCCAACTCCAAAGAGGCTAAAGCTGACATGGATCTTGGTGTCTGTTACAATGGCAAGCTGCTCTGCTGCGATGCCAGCTGAGAGTCGATGGCATCTCTCAGGCACATCCACTTGTATAAATGCTCTATCACCACATCCATCTGGGAGTCACACTGTCATTACTTGATGCTGTTCCAGCTTGTTTTGCTTTACCAGCAGCAAGGGGGAATCAATAGCACTCCATGCACACTTTATTGTTTGCTTGGTAAACTGTTCTGGGCAAATATTCTCTGTGCATCAGGTGCAATACATGTGAGATAATTTTTTTTCAGGTAAAGAAGGGCAAGAGTGTCTGGACTTTCTTTCTCTTCACTTTGTGACTGCCAGTGAGTTTCTGTCAGTTTCTAAATTTAGACAGCACCTTTGCGCCTCAGTGGTTTCTATGTTGTTTATTCCCAGATTATCTCAGTCACAGAATACACAATCTGTCACCACTCACAGGTGTCTGTGTGTACGCAAGGGTGTTTGAATTCTTGTATTGATATAGTTGAGAAGGATTTATCTTCATAAGGAGAGGAAAATGTGGCACATCTTTCATTGTCGGGATTGTGGAGTCCAGCAGGACATTTGGCAGAGCCTCTGTGTACTCGAAAGGGTTTAGAGTTTGATCAAGGTAATATTAGAATTAGCACAAAGGGCTCGGCGTGGTCCCGGCGCCAAACAGCACACCATCTCCGCTGCAACTGTGTGAGCACTTTCTGCAACAACTGCTGTGTACAAACTCAAGCAAATGGTATTCACGTCCTTGCAAGAGCTTCTGTTGCTTTCCAAGTGGGCATTGTAGAAGGCCACTCTTTAAGTCGACAAAAGAGGGGCAGTCACATGCGATGAGACTTTGATAAAACTTTCACAATAGCTGCAGGTTGCCATTGTACACTGCTTTTGTTGTTGTTTTGCTCTACCCTCCTCCTCCTTTTTTCTTGTCCTTAAAAATACATCAGATTCCTTGTTGCTGGTGTGATTTTGAAAAGGTTGGAAGATGAAGTGATTGGCCCATGGGACTACCACAGACCAGTGGACCAGTATTCAACAAGGAGCCACAGGCTGATTGCAGTTTTTAAGATTTTGAAAGGCTTGTACTGGGTCCATGTGCCAAATGCAAGCATATAACTGAAGCTTTATGGGTATATGCACAAATTTGCAAAATCCAGCATCAAACTCCGCAGTGGGCCTTGTCTGTCTAAGTTAATGTTTTACATTACACTACTATGAGGATTTGTTACAGCCAGAGGGAAACAATTGCCTTTAAAGGTCCTCATCAGTATGGGAATTCAAATGTGTGTGATGTTCAGCTTATTCATATGTGTGTGGGAATCCTATAGGGAAGAAAATAATAACCGGGATCGCTTTTAGATCCCGATATGAATCCAGATACAATCTTTCTCCATCAAATTCACAGCTTTCTTCCCCTCTCTCTCTCTCTCTCCCTCTGTCTCTGTGAGCACTCGATGGATGTGGTTTGTAATCTGTCTCGGGGGAAACCGCAGGAGTTTGCTCAAACCCCATCTGTTTAGCTAGCGAGTAAACCTGATGAATGAGATTCTCTGGTGTCTCATGCTTACTGAGCTAGGCAGAGGAAAGAACAGAAGGAGAGTTGTAGGGTGAGTTAGAGTGCATGCGTGTGAGTGAGAGCGCCTTTATTAGTCTGTATGTGTCTGTGTAATTACTGTAAAGGATTTCACACTTTCTCTCACAACAAACTGTCTAAGATAGTGTTCATCTCTATCACTTTCTGTAAGGCATTACTATGAGTTGTTTCTCTGAATATTGACTGATTAAATTCAAATGTCAGAAATTTGTAATAATGAAAAACAAAGCTTATCATTCCTCTAGTGTTATGCCAGGACAAAGGAAATTCTTTAAACTAGTCAATTTGTACCGAGCAAAATGATTTGTCCTTATTTGCAGAATCAAAACAAACAAGTCGATATTCAAGATGGATGTTTTTTTTCTGTTCATATATTTATTCTCCTCTCATCTACCCTTGGCTAGCGGTCTCTCTCTGATTCCCTTATAAAGATGGCTTTGATAGAAAAACTTCAGTGAATCAACAACATGAGGCATCATGGGACTTCAACATAGGAGCTCATACTGTAATTCTCAACCCTGGAGAGAACCCACATTTGTCGTTACATTGATCTTGCTGTCCCACAGTTGGGACCGTCCACTTAAGCCATTGTTTTATATTGCAATATTGGCTAAGGGAGGCCTTATATCTCCCAAAAGCCAACTTTTCCTGTACCAATAAAACAGCCTTGTCTTGTCTATTTGGAAAGGGTTTTATAAGCGCAGGATTCTAAGAATTTTCTCTGCCCATCATGAGTACCTTGTTTGTAGGCACTGAATAAAATTTGACAGTTTAAGAAGTGCAAGATTTTCTTTCTTCATCACTTCTTGGGTAGAAATGTTGATGTTTTGATGAAGCAACACAATTAAGATATCAATTTTAAAATGTTGGCAATTAAATTTTTCAAAGGTATATTTAACAAAATCAGAGGGTACATTTTTTTGGTAGCATAAGCTTAAAAATTGATGGCGGCTTTGCTTTTAAGACTTAGTCATAGTTATTTTTGAAATATTAGCTCTGTAGTGACGCATGTGTTTGAAGTTCACTTGGTTCTCTAATTCCATTCATACACACAAGCTTTAACAATCTGAGAGCTCCTGTTCTGCTTCACTAACTGAAAGAAGACGCTGTAGTAAACACAATTAACTGGAGCTATAAAAACAGATCATAAAAGCTCATCGCTTTACCTTTCTCATTGACTGTGTTCTTGCATTATGCATAAATTGAGGGAATATTGTGTCACAAAATCTTCCTCAAGTCATGCATTCAGTGTGTTCGATGTTGTGTTGAAATAGTGGAGCAGGTGATGCTGCAGATGGCTGAGTAAGAGGTTGGGTTTGGTGGGGGTTTTAGGGTGGGTTTGGGAACCCGGTAACAGACTGGTTTCCTCTGAGGCCCACCAGGCTCTGGCTGCTACACCAACACTGCCTGTGACCCAGATCCCCAGAGACAAGCGTGGGGAGATGGATGCCATCGTGGGCTGTGTGTTGTGATTTTCCAGTTGGTGGGGGAGCTTTGTGTGCGTGAGTATGTGTGAGGGACTGTGTTAGGGCATTGATATTAATAGCACAATACCCTGTGATAAACCATTTGCCTCAGTTTATGCTCACACACACTCGCCTACACACCCACTCTGCCCACAAATAGAGCCACACATACACCCGCAGTCCCCCTCTGTGACTTTTTGTTTTTATTTTTCACCTGTGTTTTCCCCTCAACCTTCACAGTTATCAAAGCCTATATTGCTTCTGCTCCATTGTCTAGGTCAAAGTGATTTGTCACGATTTGTGTGGACACAGGAACTCTTTTCCTCTGTGGATGTGCCGTCTAGACAGTGCATTCTGCCGCGGGAGTGTTCGTACAGCTGGGGCCGCCTTTTATTTTTGCAGGCACGCTTTCAGTTTATGAAAGCAGCAGATACTGTAAACCCTGGAGGGAACTTGTGCGGAGTGCACATTGTAAAGGATAAGCACCGGATACTTTTACATAATGGAAAAATCAAGTGCTTAATCATGTAATTGTACAGTTAATAAGTTGGCTGTATTATGTCTTTTTTATTATGAAACCAAACAAGCACAAAGTACAAGCAGAGTTAAACTTAAAAAAATACTGGAAGTCATTATAGTTTATTTACAGTTTTGTTTCAGTGAATAAAGAAAAGCCTCTCAGCTTAATAACCGCAGTGCATTTTGTGCGGTATATTTCAGTTCCTCTAATGAACTTCTGACTGATTTTTGTAACTACACCACTAATGCTTAATTAGTGTAATGTCTCCATTATGCCATCATTAATAACAGATCTCACATCAATCTTGAATAAGGAGCTATTCATCACTGTAGTTGAAAGGCCAATAAACATGTAAAAGTCATGGAAAGCTAATGCTTTTTTAACGATGATTGCAGCACAACAACTGCATGCAGAAGCTCTGTGCAGTGATAGGTCAGTGCTCTATATTTTACACCTCTGAGACCACAGTAATCAGGAGAGTTAAAATCATTTAGTTGTTGCTTTTATTCATGCATTGCACTTTAATTCATGCATTTATGATATATTGCCTTTGTCTGTCAGTCAGCTGGATCAGAATAATTAGTTTCCCATATATTTCATTTTTCCATATTTCATGGCTAAGCAGTTGTTTGAATTTTCTGAGAAATAAAATACAACACACGTTTTTTGCACTGACCATAATGTTTCCACATTATGACTTACAGCTCGTGAATACACACCAAAGTTGGAAAAACCAACTCCCCAGCTTGGGAAATCGCACTATTTAGGGAGCATGTGAATGCATCATTGGCCTTGGTGGATGTCTGTGCTCGCTTAGTGCCATTCATATTTAGTCTAAAATTGCATGTAATATTAGTCATGAATTCATCCCTTTTGCTTGTATGAATATATGCAATTTATGTACTTTTCCTGTAAAGTGCGGTATTAATATTAATTGAAAAAGAGGCTGAAGGATCTTGCTTCTTTTGAATCAGGAATCTATGACTCACAGATGGACAAAAAAATGTTTTGCATAAGGATAAAAAGGTGTGTTAAAATAAATGTTGCATATTTCCCTAATAAGTGCAAGAAAATGTTAAAATGTTTCTCCAAGCCCCCACCCACCCTCTCACACCAAATGGATTAAGGATGTCTTGACCTTTATGAAATTAGAAAAAAATAAGGTACTCACTGCAAAGTCTCAATACAAGATTTAGCAAAATATGGTTACCTTTTATAGAGCAGGTCAGAACCCTCCAACTAGATACTGAGCAACCCTCTCTACCACTCAACAAAAGTCACATACCTATTGAGTCTAATTCTCTTATGTTTATAGCACGTGGGACGCATAGTATAGTTATTGTGACCGTTTTGTGTATTGTTTTGTTTTTCTTTTTTTTCTCTCCTTCTCTTTTAGGTTTGGTTGCATAATAATGCCCTCTTGGCACCTGTACTGCTTTGCCATTGTCTATATTAGGTGTGATATCTTATATGTTTTAAACATTGTGTGGAAAATGTACCTGAAAATTAATAAATAAATCTTAAACAAAAGAATGTTTCTCCAAAACATCCTATATTAGAGTTCAATACTTAAAGCAGAAGAGACAAGCCCAGTGCTTTGATTATGGAAACGAGTGAGTGAGACTGTACATCCCACAGGGACTGGATCCCTGCTTAACGCAACTATGTTTTCTGTCTAACTCTTTCACGTTATTGATTGGCTCCGTGAAACTCCAATGACTCCGAGCCACCGCGGGGCTTATCTGATCTGATCTAATGCCTCCCTCTCTTTATTCATCTCTCACATCTCCTCTCTGCTGGGGCTCAGTGATGTGTGATTGTATGCATGCACATAGGAGAGTTTGATATCCAGCTGCATTGGAATCAATAACCGTCTCTGCGTGACAGCACAGAACAATAGAGGTTAAGTGAATTAACACAGCACTTTGTTTCTGCTGCTCACACCTCTATGGGAATGTTCCCGTACAGTAGATAAATCAATCTGCAGCTATATATGTGCTATTGTGTTTGTGCGCACCTACACCTTTAAATCTTCTGTATGTTTGTATCGTCTGAGCTGTTCTGAGGTGATGCACATTCTTGTTGTTTTTTCGGTGGAAGTTGGATGTTTCTGGGTAAGCCAAATAAATATCACAGTAATCATAGGGACTGTACTTCCATCCTTCACAATAAAATACAGTACAGTGAAAATACGGATGCATTTTTAACATTGTGAACACTGATTTACACATAAATATGTGTAAATCAGTTCTACCTACACTGGTGGTGGCAATCTTATTCGTAATGCCTGAGAGTGTAACATTGTGGATGTGACAGGATAGGGCTAAAAGTACTGAACACAGGCCAACTGGTAAATAGTAACTATAATGTTATTGCCAGAATCAGCATCTTTAGATGAAATCAGAAAAGGCCTTTTAAAGTTTTTTTTCCTCTGTCATGTAGAATGATGGCGGCGCACTGTTGGTAACTACCATGAATTTGTGCTGATTGCGGCCTTTGTTGTCTGTGAAGAACTTTCCACTGCCACCTTTCACCTGTCACCTTCAAGAACTTCCACTGCAAGCCTTTATCGGAATATCACTGTGCCAGTTTCTTTGTGTAAGCTGTAAACCCTGGGAGTCCCTTACATTCAACACAATGGTTTATGATGACTGTTGAACCATAAAGAAGACTGCTGCAGAAGCTCTAGAGAGAGTTGACTGCTCATTTTTATATGCACTTGTGCTTTCTAAGCAGATGCTTGCTGACATGATCTACAATAACAATAATAAGCGAGTTAGACGAATGGAAACTGATTGGATTTTCTATCTGTCTCGTGGGAATTTAAGCAGCCGTTCGCAAACAGTTGGAAAAATATGCTAATATACAAAGTACACCATAGTTACAGTTGTGACTGAACATGTACTGACAGCCACACGAGCTAAAATCACAAGCCTGTCTTTTTTGTTGTTGTTGTTGTTCACCAGGATTTTTAACCTTTGCTGTTCTCCCTCGAGTTGTGACTTAACTGCTGCTGCTTTGTGATTGATGCAGCTTTAGGGTTTCACTTCTAAATGCCACACCTTTCCCCAGACACAATGGATAGCTAACCTTTCTGCCGGAGTTACTCTTTATAATGATTGTGGATTATTGACACCCATTAGGGAGACCTGCTAATGAGTAACTGTGTCCATTTTCTCCATATCGGAGTGGAGGAGCAGTGGCAGTTGATGTAAACCCTCAGCAGCCCTGTCTACACCGGCTCCCGTGGTATACCCTTCATGGCTGAGGACTCTGTCTTCTTAAGTTAGTGGCAGATCAGTGATAAAGGACAAATTCAATAAAAATGTACACCTTGATTAATATCTCTGCCACTTTCTCCTACTTTTCTATTTGTGAGACAGCCTGTTTAATATAGATGGAGGAAGTGTTTCAAATCCTTTACTGCTAATACCATGGTGGAATTAGGGTTTTTTTTTTTCAGAAAAAAGCCTTGTCGCAAGCCTCTTTTGGCTGACAGCTAAGTGTTTTTTTTGAAGGGGGACCAGCACAGGCCCAGCAGGGGGTCAACTTTGGTCCAGTGTGCCCACTGGGCATGCAATACACTGGCAGAAACCCTGGGAATAGCACTTACAGTGCCCTGCATTGAATTTTAATACTTGTGAAGTCTTTTTGTAACAGATGTGTCGTATAACCACACACCAGCTGCAAATGGACTTTCATACACAGTCATAGACTGCACACGTTCAAACATGTAGTCCATCTCCAGCACACATTCACATATACACAAACTGCAAAAACTTTGACTGAGGTGAATTATATGTATCGTCTTGTTGCATGTGTGCACACGGTATGTGTGTGATCATAAGACCTCGTGACTCCTTGTCTTTGTGCATCTGTAAGTCGGCATCAAAACACAATCACAGCCTGAAAAGACAAGGTCATTGCATGTGCAGCCATGTCTTGGGGTTGTTTAGCAAACCTCAGAGGGAGAGTTTGGTGTAATACTTTGTAATGATAGATTCCTGTGGGGACTAAAGGGGCCACAGTTGGTGGACTTGTGACAAACCCTTACTCCACCTCACCCCCGGCTCTGCAGCCCCATCCATTCCCTCAAGAGTGCAGCCTGCTCGTCACCTGCTCTCCGGCTGTCTGGAATGTACAGCTAGGGAATTCACTTCCACCTGTTCTGCTCCGTGTGCGGTAGGTTGACCTTGCCAAAACATACCCATGTGCTTGGCACTGGTGTGCAGAGTTCTTACACACTGTAAACATCCTGAGCCAGAAACAACAAAGCAAGGCCAAGTAAAAAATACAACTTTCAACAAAGATTTTTAGGGTCAATGTTTTTATTTCAGTTTCATTGTAGAGAATATATTAATATATTAAAAAGATGCTAAAGTTGCTTCCTGTAGCAACTATTGTAGTGGTGTCCTTGAGTTCAGCAACAAAGCCCTGACTGCTCTAGTGGAGCTACAATGTGGCCACCAGTGCAAACTTGGTTGTATTTGACAGCTCCCTCTGGCTACACATAGAAAATTGTGGTTATATTGAAAAGTTACTCTAGGTTTGAATATATTATTGCATCTTTATAGTACTGCTAATCTTTGTATGATGTGTACCAGATAATATGCCAATACATGTTGGAGCTTGGCTTGTCAAAAGTAAAGTAAAGATTGAAAGGGATTGGATATCATTTCTATAAACTCAAATTTGTTCAGACAACGACACAAAATGTACACCTGTCTTAAATGGTACCTGACTGAATTGGACTTGGATATTTTGTTACTGATCAACCGTATATGAGATTATCTGTTTGTTTGAGCCCACTGCATGGAATATGCAATGTATTCATGCATATTTTAATGTGGATAAAAAAAAGATGCTTCTGAATTTTTGGCTACATTTCTGACTAAACTTTTTGACTGATTTTGTGTGTTCCTGGTTTTGACATCTTTAGTATATAGGTACATATATTGCTCAACCCCACATTTATACAAATTAGAGTGTGACTCAGTGGGTTTCAATGTGTACAACTCAAAAGCATCTCCAACTCTGCAGACAGATGAAAGCTGCTGAAGGCATGGATGCCAAAGGAATCAATGTCTTTGCTCAAGGAATCAAATATGTTTTGAGGAAAGTTAATGATATCATCAGTTTGCCATGGTGTGGCCGTATTGAAGAAACTAGTCGAGTCAATTTCTCCTGAAGACATGACAGCTGCTGCATTGATTAGTCAATATGACAACTGTGACTTTCTCCTCATAGAAAAAAAAAGTACACTTATTGAATGAAAAGAGAATGAGACAAATGTACTGAAAGGGAGTCAAAAAGTGTGAAAAATAGCCTCTAATTTAAAATAGCAGGCATCAAATAGCTACACAATAGAGGACATCATTTCTCCATCAGAGAAACATCTTGCATTTGAAATTGAGTTAAATACTTCACTGGCACAGTATAAACAAAAAAGTGAACATTATAGGCGTTAAAAGGAAGTGGATACACCAGACATTCACAATTCACCAATACCAGGGTGTTTACAGAACAATTGGTCACTTTTTCACATCCAGTGTGGTCAAAGTAAGGTAAAAGGTGCCATTCCTGTGCTGTAAAAGATGGTGATGATGATTTATGGACTTGGACTGACACTTTGTATTTGCCACAATCAGACTAGTAACTGATGGTATTGAAGAAGCTCCTGATATTGATAGATAGGCTGACAGAGTTGGGCTTGTATTAATACCACATCTTCAGTCCAAAGTGCCTTGGGGCCTAAAAAACCAATCTATGTGTAGCTGGATGTGGCTTCTCTAGAAACCTCAAAGCAAGTCAAAGACAACAAATCGCTCACTTTACTTTGGCAACTTTTAAAATCTCACTCCTCAAAGGCACAGTGAGAAAACAACTCCTGAGAGATTTCCAAAATACCTTTTGTCAGGTCTTTGTTTTTTGCCTTGTGAAGGCCTTATTTTTATTCATGTCATCTCGTTGGGGCTGTCACATTTTGCCATATCAGCTGTTTGGGGAGACACTGTTGCAGATGCCCGTGAATTTTGGAAGAGGCTCTCCTTCTCTTGATGTTTCCTGCCTGTTTGTTTTCAGGAAACACCGACTGTAGAGAATTTGTGGGCCTGTTGAAATCTCTTGGGTTGCTAATAAAGATGCAAACCTCAATGCTAATTCAAAGCTAAAGATGCCCTTGAATAATGAATGAATTAGCATGGGTGACCTGATTTAGAGTCTGTATGTGAACATACTGTATCTCTATGTTTGAACATAGACTTTGGAATTCAGTGTAGGCATTTGACCCGAGGTCTTCTGTCATCACCGGCCGGATCATTTTTGTTAACACATTTAACACAAATTATAAGGTTTCTGACTAGTCTTTGGCTTTGAAGTTAAAAGCACTTTATCTCCCCTTTGACTTGACTTATTGGTGTATCGATATTCATTTGTACTGTATGTCTTGATCAAAGAGTATGCATGCCTATATTCTTTCCTCTGGGATGCATTTATTTTTAGACACAAAGCATCACACTAATTTGATCAAAGCAGCAATATAGTGGGATTGCAAGATATTCACAGCTTCTAATGGGATATATGACCTCTGGTGTGTACTCTTCTCAGAATGATGAAGTGAATTTCAAGGCTCATGTCTTTCCTTCAGTATCCTCTCATTGGCTTTTTATGCTAAGATCAGAAAATTGATTTAAAAAAGAGTCTCAACGGGGCAAAAGGCCGAAGTCAAAAGTGTGTTGAGACACCAATATTCTGTTTTACATGAATATGAGTGCAAGTAGAAAGAAAGGAGAAATGGAGCAGTAATTCATGGCTCATACAAGTTATTTTTGACTGGAAAAGAGTTGTTTATGGACTTAATATAATGGTTACACATAGATCAATTTACTAAGATAGTGATGTGATGCCATTGAATGACATTTTATATCCAAACTGAATAGTGGCTATTGATAGCATGGTTTAAGTTAGGCAACAAAAATCAGCGGTTACAGGACTGATTGTGGTCTTGATTTACTAAGATAATCCATGATATCAATAAAGTGTGGAGCATTTAGCAAAGCAATGTTGAAACCAAATGCTTACATGTATGTCCATGTCAGCTGGAAGTAAACCACAAACACACAGCGTTAAGGACACAAACCACCATTCATTTATCATTGTTTAGTCAGGTGAAAGTGTACTGAAGTGATGCAATAATGCTAATATAAGCCCATTACTTGGCTGCTTTTAGGCAGGAAGTGTGGGTAGTGAGTTTAGGCTGCTGTGGTGGGGACCAAAGAAGGAGCAAAAAATTGAAAAAAAACCCCCCCAAAAACATAAAGGTGCCAACACTTGAAACAGAATGAACTTTTGGAGGAATGCATTGCAGCGTAACACTGCATTAGTCAACACATAATCAGCGAGTCTATGAGAAAGTACACTGAACATTCCTGCCTCTATTGCTGCCATGGGACTGGGGACGTAAACTGCTTTGGTACAAGAACCTTTAAAACCTAACTTTGGTTAAAGTTTAAAAACCTAGGTAAAAAAATGAAACAAAAGAACTTAGCCCCAACAGTACAGGAGATTGTGTAACAGCTGACTGCTTTGATTAATGTTGGAGCACTTCTTCCGGGAATTTGTTAGTTGTTGAATGTTTCCTACTACAAGCTGCAGCACAAGGCACAGTCCCTTCGTCTTCTCTTGTCAAGCTGCTGTGAAATGGAACAGCCTTCAAGTGCAGTTAAAAATGTCAAGATCATAACTCTTAAAAAAATGAAATTCAAAGTCTTCTTGTGATACGTTGGAGACTTTAAATTGACGTCACACAAATTTGCTGTTTAAGTGACAGTCCCACACAGCTCTGCTTGTTGGAGTGAAGGGGTTGAGACCTTAGCTTTTGAAACTATAGCTTATGCCACTGGGCATTGTTGCCAGTATTGCTCAGTCAGTTCTCAACATAGTATTTTGACACAAAATGATTAATTGTTTGTTTTTGTTTTTTTCATTTTCTTCTACAACTCCTTACTGTAAAATGTTATCCCATGGTGTGTGTCTTCAGCAAACTACCTCAGGCTTGATATTATGGAGCTGCAACCGCTTGATGTTTCCCCAGTCTGTATAATTGTACAGTGATGCTAAGTGTTTCCCTAGCTACAAAGGATGATCCTCTGCCATGAATACGATCATCTCTTCTCTACCTTTGTGTTCTGTGCTTTTAGGCTGCTTTGGCTGTCTCTTCATACCATTGTTACAGACTTCTTTTAGCTTCCTTCTTTATAACTATCCCTCCACTCTCTTCTTTCACCCTCTTTTAGCTCTTCTTGTTCTCTAATCTCTTCGTTTCTCCATTCTTTATTTAATTTTTCTATCTCAACGCTTTTCTTCTTCTCCATCCCTTTCATTCTTT
The DNA here is from genome assembly GCA_903364295.1 of Serranus cabrilla. NCBI lineage: Eukaryota > Metazoa > Chordata > Actinopteri > Perciformes > Serranidae > Serranus > Serranus cabrilla. The sequence continues at coordinate 332,016 of CAFUXE010001209.1, read as the reverse complement.
TATCACTGCTTCCTGTTTATTTGATGTAATTCTCCACCTGTTGCCTTTTTTACACTTCTCCTTGCTTTAAGCTCTTCTTTCCTCTTCTCTCTCTTATAATACCTCTGTAGTCTCTTTCCATTTCCTTCTATTCATCTTCCTCTCATTTCCTCCACCTCCCTCTTTCTCTCTCTCTCCTCCCCCCCGCCCGCCTCACCCTCCCAGACTCTCTGAAAGACGGCGATAACACCTAACGTTGCTCGACGCTGCTCAGTCAGTCAGGGTTATCTTGTTCTTCCCCCCTTATCGCTGTAATATGACACGACCTCTTATTCCTACACAACAACCTCCACATCAACTCAAATGGCTGCTTTTCTACGCCGCGCATCCCATAAGACTGGAATAATTGTTTACGATCCAGTGCTCAGTGAAATTTGCTTTCAGAGACTGAGAGCCGTTTGTTGAGGCACAGCTTGCAACATTGATATTTCTCTCAACCAGCAGTGTCACGGGTGAATTCATTAGTGTAATTTTTTCTTATGTATGCTCACCCTCGGCTGTTGGTTTAGACACCCTGACAGACATGGAGAGATGAATTGATTAATTTTAAAAGTAAGTTGCCAGGCCTGATATAGCTCTGGCTGGTACATCCAGTACTTTTTGAAGAATTCTACCTTTGAGTTTGCACAGCCGAACTGAAGTGCAAAGACTCAACCCTCAGAAACCATGAAGATAAGAAGAAAATCACTTTTTAAGATTTTATTCTTGAGCTCTTTTTTTTTTTTACATAACATCTTGGAAGCTTTGGACAAGATATATATTAAAGCCCTTTTGGCAAGACGTGGGTCTGTAAAACATCACTCATCTTATCCTAATATACCAAATAGGCTTGGAGTGTCTATCACTTTTTCACCGAGACATAACGGATTGTCCAAAAAGGATTTTGGTGAATGGTTTGATCTCCTTTAAAATAATTCTGAAATATAATAATTGGGAAATAAAGATCTCCTCCAGGTAGAAGAAGA